>CAJQZJ010032348.1:1239808-1284326 GCA_907164525.1 Lophiomys imhausi | reverse complement strand
TATAACTCACTTAATTACAAAGACTTCAAAAGAGTGACAGTTTCTCTTCATACTCGTGTATCCTATGCAGCATGAGAGCATGGCTTGTGAGTTCCTTAACATCTCTAGTATTCAAAGAGGAGTGGTCTAGACCCAGCTTGGATTATTCTAGAGAAAAGTAAAGTATTGGATCAGATGTAGACACACTGGCTGAAGGAGAGGCTGTCCTGGGGAAAGCCACAGGGAAAGATCTTTGCAAGTATGTGCTGATGCTCTCCCTTTCTAGTCCTGAGGTCTGTAATGTTGAGAGGGAGCAAGCACCATTGTTTAAAAGGAATTTCATGGTTCTTGCATCAAACATCCATGAGATTTGCTTAAGTGGAGACTTGCCTTTACATTTTTAGAATCACAAATAACTTTCTGTTAAGAACTTATCTGGCTTTGCTACACTCATACTCTGGTTTTTGTTGGGTGTGGAGGAAGCTCAGAGTTTAGAGTGAGAATCTCCTTCTGACCCTTCGATCGCTCTTTGAGTGATGTTTAAGAACCCTGTCTCTGAGCCTTACCAGCTACGCCTTCTCACTGTGTGTTCTTCTTCAATCCCTTAAGGCCCCCTCTGTGCCTTAGTTTCCCTGTCTGTAAAATGTTCACTGTGGTGGTGCTCACCCTGTAGGAATATCTCTAGTTTAAATCTGATACAATTCTGACCCCCACAAAGCTAATGACAAAGGTGTGTTTGTGAAGGTGATCTATTCTATGTGGAAGTCCAGTGACATAGTACGAGAATTTATTACCATTCTCCAAAATATTGGACATTTGTCCACACCAATGGCTGATAGTAAAATGACTCAGATAATATGAAAATGAGGTACATTTTCCTACATTAAGATGTGAAAACCTACAGGCTTTGTCTGGCATTCATGGCAACATAGAATTTCTGCTTTCACTTCTGAAATGGATTAGAATACAGTTCATTCTCACCAGGCAGTGAAAAAGGATTCTGCTCTGGAGAGGTCTGGAAACTGGACCAGGCAGAAAGCAGAGAGCAGATCAGCCAGGCAGCATCTGTGTGTAGGGAGTGAGGGTGCAGTGCCCCAGGCTCCCGGCCAGCTATCTGAGAACAGGAATGACATGGAGGGCTGGGTCAGTGGTGGCAGGGTCCCACAGGGTCAGGAGTAGGTGCTCAGATAAAGACAGAGCTGTCACCTGTGATTGCAGGGCACAAAATATTTCTCTCCCCTTGTCCTGATGATGTCCCCTTTGTATACATAGACAATAGCTGATTGTCCTCTCCTGACAGTCAGAAGGTGAGAAAGCAAAGCTTCACTGCTCTGGATCATTTCAGAAACAAGAGACTCAACCTTTTGGGATGTCTTATCAGTCCGCTCAGCCAGGCCAAAGAACAGAATTTATGTTTAAAGAACTTTAAATGGTTTTGTTGTAGAGTACATAAAACCAACTCAAGACTCTGAAACAAATGTTGGTGTGTGTGTGTGTGTGTGTGTGTGTGTGTGTGTGTGTGTGTATGTGTGTGTGTGTGTGTGTGTGTTTGCCTGCTGGTGCATGTTCACATGTATGTACAAGACTTTGATGACAGGTGTCTCTCTTGTCTGGTCTCCACTGTGCATATTGAGGTATTGCCTCTCACTTGAACCTGGGGCTCACTGATTCAGCTAGTCCAGCCAGCTTGCTTTAGAAATCTCTTATCTCCTTCTTCTGAGCACTAAAATTATAAGCAGGCTGCCCTGTCTACCTGGCATCTACATGGTCACTGGGAATCTGAATTCAAGACCTCATCTTTGCATAGCGAGTGTTTACTGATTGAACTATCTCTCCAGGCTCCTGTAAAATTCATCCATATATTAAAAAAAAAGGTGATTTGTTTAGAGATAAGAAGAGCTTTGCATGAGCTTGTGTGGAAGTAGTTAAAAAGTAGCTTTGTGCATCATTTTGAGGAAAACTCTGGAGCATTTCTCAGGCCAAAAGGACTGGAGATGTAATCATTGTACGTGACAGGTTTTGAGGCAAGACACTCAGATGGAGACTATTCCCTGTAGATGGAAAAGCTTGATTAAACATAGACTCACTCTTTTAAATTGACACCTTGTCCTTGTAGAGACTGAGTTGTGGCATGTCCTTGTCCCTCTCTACTTGAAATGCTATCCCTAGCATCTCGAGCTTGAAGGAAGGAGAAAACCATGGGAGCCATGTGGCCTTCTCAGCCATCTGAGTCACCTGCACCTGCTGTACAAAGTACCGTAGCCCAAATGGCCTGTGAACAACATAGTGCTGGAGGATCAAGTGTGAAATCTGGGGTGCCTGGATGATAAGGCTCTGGGGAAGGCTTTCTTCTGGGTTGCCCTTGGCTGTGATCTTGATGTGTTCTCACATGGCCACGAGTAGAGAGCCGGAATGGGGTCTGCCTCCTTTTAGAAGGCTGCCTGTCTCATTGATAGGAGGGTCTAACTTTCCATGACCCAGTCCCCTCCCAGAGATCCCGCCTCCTGGCTTATCACTGTAGGGCTTAGGATTTCAATATAGGAAGGAGATGTTAGATCTCCATGGAAAGACTAGTCGGGACTTTTGCCTACGTGTGCTATGGGTCTGAAATGACATAGGCATGACTGTGGGTGTTTTGGGGCCAGGGTTAAGCAGAGACATTCAGACCACAACACCAGCACATCTTACATTCTTTCACAAAGCCTTGGGAAGTAACATGCATTCCTATTTTGGTCATTCTCCATGGGTCTCTGAACCATTCCCGAGGCAACAAAGACAGCCTATGTACTTCTAAACTGTTTATAACATGCAGAGCCAAGCAGACTTTCTGATCAAATACTTCCCCACCTGTGAATATTAACCAATCCCAGTTATCAGCTCTACTCAGGAGCCGATAAACGCTCAATAGCTCATTATATAGGATTTCACCGAACTTGTCTTTAGGAAAGGACTACTACCATGTCTATTGTACTGATAAGGACATCAAAGTTTGTAGTGTTGGCAGTTTTCCTAGGGTCACACATCAAGGCAAGTGACATATTGTGTTTCTGTTTACATACTTCTAACTGCACACTGGTTCCCAAATGCAGTTTCTCATTCTGATTTCTCTTTCCTTCCCATTTTTGGTGTGTAAAAAGTCATATTTTCACAGTATAGTGTCTTATTAGACCAAACTCTCCAGTGTGGGCAATGTGTGTGGCATGCAGTTAATGTCAGCAGGCCTAGACAGACTTCACCTAGAACTTGGAGAAATACCTTACCTAGGGTCCATCCACATCTTTGTTTTGTGCCCACCACCAGACTGGTTGGATACCTGCTATTTCCAGTTTTAGGGAAGACAAACTGAACTTTCCATGCTGACTCCTTTAAAACAATGTGAATTTTCCATTCCGTGGGTTGGGGAAGGTAAATCTAACTTCCTGGGACTTAAAAATGATTGTGGGGATTAGAGCCTGGCACTGATCCTTTTAAATTCTACCTTCAGGACAAGACCTCGTGATTTGTGATCAGAGTGGAACTTGATTGAAGGGAGGTGATGGTCATGAGTTGGGGTCCTGTAAAGAAGTTAGGACTAATGAATGTATGGGCACTGTTCCAAGATCAAAATGATGTGTCCTTAGAAGAGGTGGGGCTTTCACTTTTAACAGTGAGCTGTTCAGGCTCTGAGTGTTTGCATTAGTTTCCCACAACCACGTTATTCAGAGTTTATAAGTATGTTCATGTACACACTTATAGACACCTCGAAGGTTCCAAAGTGGCACGTCAAAAAACCTGAGTCATTTTCACATTTGAAGAAACCTTCAGAGCATCTTGGGAAAATAAATCTCCAGTTCGAAAATAAATGCTGAAGCTATTTAAAGATTACAACAGAAGCTTCCTATGAGCCAGTATGATACTACTCACAACAGAATCCAAGGGATTTTCTCTTAAGACCAATTTCTGAAGATTTCTTTAACTGTTAATACCAACTAAATTTAGGTTACTTTGTAATAATAATGTGTGTGCTGCACTCAGGCTTAGCGTTTGTAAACTCCTTCACATCAGTGATCTCATTTTAACTGCAAAACAATCCGAGGCACCCTGTGTTGTTTCCACCAGGATACACTGAAGGAAACAAAGCCATGATAGATCAGTGACTTCCTTATGACCACATGGCAGTGAGGGGCACTGCCAGACCCATGCTGGCTTTTGGCTCTCAAAAGGTCCCACTTTACTTTTACTTCCTCAAGTGACTCTGTGGAAAGATAGCTAGCAACGTTAATTTTATTTACTTGAATTTATCTCTAGTATTAATCACAATGGCCAGTGATGGAATCAATTACCAGCTGGCACACACAGAATCCATATGGCATCGACAGCAAGGATGACCTCATTGCCATTCCATTACCCTTTCCTGGTCTCTGTTGAATACAACTCTTACTAGGAAAGAGAAGAAAATGAGAAGGGGTGGGGAGGGAGGGAGAGAGTTGGGCTCTTCCTTTGCATTAGTTGCTAAGCAGCAGCCGTTTCATTGTAAGGGAGCTCCCGTTCAAGTAATGACATAGGTTTTCCAAGAATAGCATGTTGTTTTCACAGCAGCTGCCTTTCAGGTCTCCATAGAGCACATGTTCTGGCAGCTCAGTGACTTTGGGGGAATAACCACCTCAACTTTTTTTTTTTTTTTTTTATGTGGAACACATGGAGAAAATTTAGTATATCTGATCACCTAACAGCCAGACTTCCACATGGCTAACTGTAGGCAGGAAAAGCAGCTTTAAGGACTTAGAGTTCTCTCCAGAAAAGATAGCTGAAATTCAGGTATGTTTTGAGATTGTATTTCATACCCACTGATCCATCTCAATGGGATGTTCTGATAGTTTTGAATCTTAGGTTGTTTGAAGTAACTTGGTCTAGAACAGAATTTGGTTGCCACCAAGAAGTAGGATTGTGGCCCTGGATCCATTGTTTTGATATTTTCTGGCAACTGAAGATTCTTGGAAAGAATAAAACACTATACTTAGTCTAGCATATGCCATGGAGTCCAGTTTTATCAGGAAGGAGAGTGTGAGTTCAGAGGAAGGCCTGTAACTTCCTTCTCAAATTCATCCATTTTGGTGGTCATTAGAGATAACTCTTTCTCCTGTTTCTACATAATGTGTCTTCACATGTTTAAAGTTAGAGTCCATGTATCTCTGTAGCCCCCCTTTCACTAGAGGAAATCATCTCCATTTTCATTCTTATCCTGTTTTATTCACCTTCACTCTTACAGTTGTCCCTCATTTGACAATGTGTTGTCAAATCCATGGTTTTCTTCATAAAAAGTGGAGAACTAAAGCTAAGGATGTGGTCTAACCAAGGCTACCACTAGCATCTATAGGGTGTTTGTTCAAAATGGAAGTGGACAGAGTCACACAAGTCCCACACTGCTTCAGAACCCAGTCAGTCCCAGGACCAGAGTGGAGTCCTGCAGTGAGGAACACTCAGGATTTTCATCTTTACGTGCTCCTGCTCTTGTTGGTCCCCTGTGTGACACAGCCTGTTCACTGCAGGTGAATTGTAAGGACTTGATTCTTTCATTGTGGCCATTGGTTGTAGCTGTGGATTAGCATGGGTGCAGGCCAGTTGCGGTAAAACCCACTGGAAAGCCACATCACCAGATCACAAACTCAAGCAACTACAGATGCATTTCTCGAGTTTTGCTTAGGCTGAAGAAGTTGTACTTAATGTTTATTATTTCTGTTTGGCTGAATGTTTACTTGATAAGCTTTGTATACATGTTACACACCAAATACTTCTAGAATGTTGGCAATCCATCCCTCTGTCTATCTGGTCCTCTCTCCCTATCACCTCATTCTCTCTCCTCTCCTTAATAAGAAAGGGAATTTCTCATTAGGATTGTCTCTATTTACTATCATCTCTATTTCTCCAGCTCTGGCTGTCACTATCCTCCTGTCTATACTGTTGCAAGGGGTGGGGCTCAGAAGCCTCCATTTCACCCTGTAACATTTGCTTTAACTCCTTGAGAAGTTAAACTCACTGAATGCTGGTGAAACTTCTTTTTGTACAGTGGTTCTCAACCTGTGGGTCATGACCACTTGGGCAAACCTTTAGCTCCAAAAATACGATTCATAACAGTAACAAAATTACAGTTATGAAGTAGGAACAAGAATACTTTTATAGTGGGGCGGAGGTCACCTCAACATGAGGAAATGTATTAAAAGGTCAAAGCATTAGGAGGTTGAGAACCAGTTTCAGTCAGTTGAAACTGCACTGATAAAGAAAGCTCAGCTATGCTGGGATAAACCTGCAATTGATGGCTGTGAAGTTTTGCAAGGGAGATGGTCCCCCACAGGCTTAGGATTTTAAATACTTGATTCCCCCTTGGTGGAGCTGTTTAGGAAGTACATCACTGGGGCAGGCTTTAAGAGTTTGTAGCTTCTCCCCACTTCCTGTTGTGTACTGTCTCTCTGTCTCTCTGTTTGTCTCCCTCTCTCCCCCCTTTCCCCTTCCCACCTCATATCATGTTAAAGATATTCTCTCTCAGTTTTATGATCTCACATGCACTTGTCTTGCCTCGCATCTGTGGAACCCTAGGCCCAAATAAAGTCTTCTTCTTTTTTTTTTTTCTAGATAAGGTTTCTCTGTGTATCCTTGGCTGTCCTGGGCCCACTTTGTAGACCAGGTTGGCCTTGAACTCACAGAGATCCACCTGCCTCTGCCTCCTGAGTGCTGGGATTAGAGGCATGTGCCACCATGCCCGGGTTATCTAGATGTGACCAGTTATCACAGCTACAGAAGAGTCACTGATGTAATGGGAAAAATGACCTGCTTTGTCTTGAGCATAGCATTTACCATCTCAGCACTGGGGGATTGTGCTGTCCCATATAGAAGGCATTGGTCTTCTCTGTCTTTTGAAACCAATTAAAATCAACTAAATGCAATATCCAGTTCTTCGGTCATTCCAGCTACACAATGTGCTTAGCAACCACATGCACACGTAGCTGTCATACCAGGTGGCACATGTAAAGACTACTGTCATTACTGTAGAGAGTTCAGCTGAACACTGGTGATTTGAGAGGCATACCAAGGCACTAATTTATCAAAGCTTTAGAAACCTCTAGCCAGCCATCCTCCAATGGTAACCTTGAACCGTAGAGTTCTTGGACTAAACATCTAGCTCTCTAGCTAAGAGGTCATATTTTATACATGTAAGTAGAGAGGAGATGTCATCCTAGGTTATGGAGAAAGTCATTCTTAGTGTTTCCCATCATGCTTTCTGCCTGTCATGTGTTCCTTCCCTTAAAACTACAGTGGTGACTCACTTCCCAAAGGATGAGGTCAAGGGGTCTGCCTTCTCTCCTACTTCACTAAGCAGCCGAAGCTCTAGGCATAAGAGAACATGATTGGATGGTCTGGAAACTTTACCATCTAAGGTAGCTCAGCATGTGATGGTTGCTTGTGGGGATAGCATGAAGATGAACCTTCATCAGTAGATTCTTGAAATTTGAATGAGAGCATGGTCCAAAATGAAAGCATAAACTTGGATTCTGGACCCTCAGTCTGTGTCAGTCATATAGATGGCTTGTTATGCTGTCTGTTTTGTTCCTGGTATTAGTTTCATCGTGCTCCATAAATATTTAGTTTAAATTCCATGCATGATAGTATACGCATGGACTTAAACCTTTAATGTGGCTCCCCTGGTGTCTGGTGAAAAGACCCCAGGATATTCTGTCAAGCGTGCTGCAAGGACAGAGCACAAGTCCCAGAAAAATCTGTGTGTGTTTGTGTGAATCCTCTGGTGCTTTGAACTGCCAATACTGCACACAAGGGTGTTCTAAAAATAACCTCAGTAATGTGCATCCTTCTCTGAAGGGAGCTAGATAATTTGTGAGGATGATGAGTAATGGGGAATGAGCAAAAGCTTTAAAAGATGAGAAATGAAAGACACGAATTTCAATGGTCTCTCAGGCTCTCCCATGGACTGAGTGCCTCCTCCTTTGAAGCCTTGATATTGAAAATGGGGAAAAGTACTTATGATGAAAAGGATCTCTGTGGGAACCATTAGTTTTTGTTGTTTTTATTCTTACCTGTGTTTTATGGCATGAGCAGTCTCTAGATAGAAGCTTAGCCTGTTTGTAGGGCTAGCCATGAGGTGTTCATGTGCGTTGTATGCAACGCTTAGTTTGGAATACAAAGTTGAATAGTATATAGCCTGTTCGTAAACATTTTTAAGGTTTATAACTTACCAGGGAACTACATGAAAATGCACTGGGCGCCCATACTGTGTCACACTATGCAAATTTATGCTGAGTGATAGAAATACAAGAGAACATAGAAGCTCTGGCGTCAACAATTTACTGTTTACTGAGAAAAAGAGGCAAGACATTGAGCTGTTATCATAATGATGTTGGGTCATAAACACAAAGAAAGGAAGATGCAGGGGAAAATGTGAACTTGTGCTCAGAGGACATGCCTGTTTCAGACTGAAGATTCTGGAGCTAGGGATGGTCACATGTGCCTTGAAGGAAGAGGAAGATATGACTAGACCAATGAGAGTCAAATATGGCTTGTTCACATCAGTGATGCAATAGAGAAAAACCTGTCCCAGGTTCTAAACGGCAAGGTAGAAACAATCTTTTGAAACAGAATCTATTGACTTCTAATCTCTTCTGAAGATCGCTCAAAATAGATCCTTTGATTTTTTTTTTTAACCTAGAAATCCACACACAAAGGAATCTTCGCCACGAGTCCTAGCCCCTTTGTACTTGTTAGACAGTAGAGGCTTGAACAAAGGTAAACAGCTGGCATAAAGTGGTGTGCATGCTCTTGTTTGAATTTCATAGACACAAAAGAGGGAAAAGTTAGCTATGTCTGGGAGAAGTTTTCTTGGGCCATTGGCTTTGAAGAACTGAAACAAACAGCAGGAAGCAGTTGGGCCATAGGAAGTGGAGCAAGGAGACATTGCGGGCACTGAGAATGGCACAGTGATGGGAATGCAGGCTATCTTTGCACAGCAGTGTGAACTGTGGACCTATTTTGCCTTGAGAAGGGAATGGAAAGTAAGGCAGGCAAGGCAGGGGAGCCCTGGAATGTCATCAGAACTGCAGCTTACAGAAAGCTGCTGGAGGCTTTGGGACAGAAAAGAAGCACCCCTCCCTCCAAACGAGGGCCAGCTGTTGCTCTTGCTGAAGCTGTTGCTGGTTCCCTGCTCCTGGAACCACTGTACTGCTGCAGAAGTCATGGTTGCAGAGGTGATGTCTGCAGACCCTGTCCCCAAACACTCTACTGTGCACAGAGTTCTCTTTCTGACCCCAGGGCAGGAAGAGGAAAAGAGGATCCTTGTCTGTGCAGGGCCAGGGGCAGAGAAGAGCCTCTCTCACGTCACAGAGGCAAAAGGTAGGGCAAGCCCATTCTTGAGGATTTCAGAAAGAGGAACAAGGACAAGGAACAGGGACCTCACTTCTGCATCACATCACGTACTAATTGATGTTCTGATTCGATGCCATTCATTCGTATTTCAGCACAGCAGCACTGCCTCCAGTTCTAAACAAGTAAACACAGGGAAACATTGGGAAACTGCTGGGCTGCTGAGCCACGGGCTGCACTCTAAACTGGTTGGGAGAAAGTCTCAATTTGTGAATTGTTTGTTTGTTTGTTTGTTTAGTGAGGCAAGATAGTCCCCCATCTTTGATTCTAATGCTTGGAGATTACTAAACAAATTAATGGGAGGAACTTGTGTTCTGAATGGATTAAGAAATAGTCAGCTTAACCATGCTCGCTGTTGCTCTTGGGGATGGTGGCGTTATTGACAAAGGCTGTTACTTGAATAGAGATCGACGGGGCCAGTTAGTAGAAATGCAGATAATTTTGCAGAGAGAAGAGCTTTGCATTCAGCTTCAGGCCGTTCATTCTTTCCAGACCTAATATTTAACAAATGGACTGCAACACTGTGAGGGAAAAGTCTGTGTGACCAATTGTGTCTGCTGGCTTTCGTGCCCGTCCCTAAAGGATTAGCGTGGCACCCAGCACGGTATCTGTATTATATCCATCATATTGCCTCATCTGAGAGCTGGTTTCCTCCCTGCATCTTAGAAAATCATCATTTTCTCATATAAATGGAAAATAGGGAAAAGTAGGATGGAAGAAAGAGTAATGTTGAGATCAAAGTAATATTAACATGCACGTAAAAAAAAAAAAATCAAATCTTGGTTGAAGGCCACCCAAAGAGATGAGCAGTTTGCCTCCACAGGCTCGCATGACATGCCTGCTGCAAGGATGTGTCCTACCGACGAGTTTCAGAATTAGGAAGTTTTAACTAGTTTTTAACTAGTTGATAATCTACATGCAATCAGTCCAATAAAGCTGGTTTGTTTTAAGGCAGAGGGTGAAGCTCACAGGTAGGGAAGGACAAAGCTTTAGGTTTCATCTCTGGTACATCAGAAAAAAAAAATTTCCTTTCAGGGATCCACAATTTTTCTCTCTGGTAGTCTATTTGAGATGATTCCTCATTCCCTAGACAAAAGGGTAAATATACTTGGAAAACAAGTCTACCAATGTGTCTCTGTTCTTGTAGGTTACATAACACTATGTCCTCCTACCAGCAGTATGTATGTGTTGTGGGGGCACATGTATGTGTACACAGGGCATCACTTTCTGTATCAGAGACCCAGCGTCCTTCTCTGATAAATGACATTCATGTAACCTACTGCCCAGGATGGGTTGTTGGGATTGACTAAAAGAAAGTATGCACACGAGAAATTGTCTAGCTGAATATAAATGCTCCTGGTTACCTCAACTCAGGATGGAGCCTCATGAAGACTCTAGACTTCTCAAAATAATTGCATTTCCTAAGGCACTCTGGAACATAGGTTTACTACTGCTACATATCATTTTGGGGATGTGCAAGTGTGTCGTTCTTTAGTTTAAAGTATAATATTTTATATTTACTAAAAATTTAATAAAATATAATAAAAGTAATTAAACAAGCAAAACTTAATACACACGTCAGTTAGAACTGAAGGGCTTATAACATTCCTTTTCCATGTCTCTCTGCCATTTCCGTTTCTGCGAAGCATATGTGCCAGTTAGATTTTGTCAACTGGACCCAAACTAGTCACTTGGAAAGAGGGAATTTCAGTTGAGGGATCATCTGGATCCTGTAAGGAAGCCAGCTGAGCTAGCTGTGGAAAGTAAGCCAGTAAGTAGAATTCTTCTGTGGTCTCTGCTTCAGTTCCTGCCTCTAAGTACATGAGGTGTTCTGCTTCAATTCTTGCCTCAGCTTTTCTCCATGTTTGGTCACTGTTCATCACAGCAACAGAAAACAAATTAGGACAGTTTCGTTTTGTGTGGATTGTACCTTATTTATATTTGTATGTAATTGTCCACTAAGTGCTATCATGTAATTTTCTTTCTTTTTCTTTTTTTGAGAAGGTGAGGATTTAGTTTCTTAGTACTTCCTCCATTCATCTAATATGTTCATATATAATTTTGTTTAAATCTCTACTACAAATCTCTACTACATGTTCATATTACTGATAACATACGAATCTCCATAAGTAAGCCTTATCATATGCTATGAAGACTTCCTATTTTGTACTATTGGTCTCATTTTAAAAGCTATCTTATGAACTTATTGTCAATTTTTAAATAACATTTAATATATCTTAATTAATTATGTTTTGAGCCAGCTTGCTATGTAGCCCAGGCTGGCCTGCTTACTGGTTCAAATTCTTACTGGCTCAGCTTGCAAATTGTGTGTCACCAGGCCCTGTTCTTCCACAAATTCCTAACAGGGCCCCGAATTCAGCTCTTGTACTTCCCATTTGCCATTTTGCTTGGTTTGGTCCTCTTTTTTCTTTTGGAGCTCTGCTTTTCGCAATTTACTATTTTTTGTTTATGCCTTATTTGGGGGAGCACACACAATTTTTAGAGCAACAACAGCATCCTAAAATGAGTTTTTTTTTCCTCCTAGGATCATCTATAATACTTTTACATGACTTGAGTTGTAAAAGTTTCCCAGGATGTGAAGTGGCCTGCAGCAGCTTTCTTAGAATGAGCACATGGGATGAGATACTTAGAACCCTTTCATGTCTGGGAGTATCTTACGTTTCTACCTTCCCTCTTGATTGATAATTTTAGGAGGTAATTCTAGACGGGAAATAGACTTCCAAAGTTTTGAGTGCAAAATCTGGCATCATTCTGATACCCGTTAAGTCTGGTTTTTTCTTTCTTCCTGGTTTTTAAATCATATATTCTTCATATTTTTTATTTAGAACACTTGAAACTCATGCGTCACACTGTGGATACAAATATTCATTATGTTGGAGATGTTTTAGAGTCTTCCAGATGGGAAATTTTATTTCTAGAGGATTTTGCTATTCTCTCTTGGGCTGGAGGAAGACTCTCTTCCTTCCATTTTATCAGTTGTTTTTGTCTCTGTGCACTTTATATTATTTAGCTATTGCATCTGCCAAATTATTCCTGTAATTTTCTATTCATGTTTCTTTATTCTTATTCTGCTTCCTGGGAACAGGGTTGATTTCCTCTGTATTTTGCATCCTTTTAGTAGATTTTGAAGGTTTTTAAAAATTGTTTGTTTGTTAGATTTGTTTTGTTTTGTTTTTTGAGACAGGGTTTCTCTGTGTATGTAGCCTTGGCTGTCCTGGAACTCACTCTGTAGACCAGGCTGACCTCGAACTCTCAAGGATCTGCCTGCCTCTGCCACTCCCACCCCAACCACAGTACTGTGCTTAAAGGCATGAACCACCACCACCCGACATTTGAATTGCATTTTTAATTCCTAAACATTCTTACACTTTGCCCTCAGGTGACTGTATCTTTCTTACGTTTGATTTACTCTGCAGCATCCAAAGGTTTTGTTGTCTCTTGTACTGCCATACTTCCCATTTTTTGTGTCCTTTTGACATTCTCCTTTAGGTTCCGTATTGTGGTGCCAATGAGAGTCCTGGAGGCAGTTAGAATAAAGGCCTTTGTCCAGCTCTCCATGGCCAATCAAGAGCTTGATTTATTCTCATTTTCTATGGTAGGGATGATAGAGAAGTTAACATATTCATGCGCTTCCTTAGACACTTTGAACAGAAAAGGAATGCTTTTAGTGTTTTTCTTTTAAAGGACTTGAAAGAGTTTCACAGGCTTTTCATCTTTCTAGAGTTTCTTTCTGTGACCAGGGAGGAAGAGACAGATCATTCTCCATCCATTTTGCAGGGAAGGCATCCAAGCAGAAGCACCAGCGTGACTTCTGTTGGCATCCAGAGGTGGATTGGTTGCATTCACTGGGCTCGGTATTTACCTGTACCCGCCAGCTAGTTTACAGTCCTTTGCCTCTCAGCCCCGCTAAGCTTGAGCATGTGCTCTCCTGTCACCCCTCTAGCAGCTCAGATGTCTTTCTCTCTAGAGGCTCAGTTCATTGAGCACCAATGAGGTGCTTGGTGTGGGATTTCTGAGAGAGTGTCACTGGGGACAGGCTGTTGCTAATAAGGTGCAAATTGGCAGAAGCTCAGGAGGGACCAGGCCCCAGTGGATGGCTCTGACATTTTCAGAGAAAGCTGGCGGAAGGTTGGAACTGGTGAGGCCTCCTCACCTTTTGGCCTGGCCTGGTTCCTGGCTGGGAGGCCTATGCATAGTGCTAGGAGGCTGGTCTGGGCTCACCCAGCCTCACCCTCAGAGCTCCTGCCAGCTGGCTAATCTCTTGGCTGGTTTTGCTGGCTGGTTTTCTTTGCAAGTAGGAGAGGCCTTGATCAGTCATGGGGCTTTCCCAGTAATTGTAGAAACAGCCAGGAGGACCTCCAGCCCCTTCCCCGAGACACCATCATTGCAATCGGCACAACAGATGGTTTAGAGGTTAGGGATTGGTGGCAGAAAAGTCGCTATAACAGGAACTGCAGAGAGGAGCATGACCAATTCCCATGAGCATTTGCTTTGCATGGAAGAGATTCACTCATTAAACTGCTCACCTGAGTGCCCTCCTCAGCTGCTCTTTTAACTTCTGTAGGAATTTTCACTTGAAGTTGTCCTTATCCAAACAGCGAGTGGGAGGAACAAGGAGCTATGCTCTGGTGGAAAGATGAGGAGGTAAGAGGAAGGAGGTTAAGAGATGCTATGCATGTGGTTAATGGCTCTGTGGCACCTGGTTTGTCTGGAAAAGCATGCTGCTTGGCAGTTCCTGGATATAGTCGGTGGCCAGATCCTGGGCAGATATCTTAACTTGCTTCAGCATCTCTGTCTTTTCTTCTATTCTCTTTGTCTCCCTTCCTTTAACTTTTAAAGAACATGTACCCTCATCTTCAAGGACAATAGAAACATCTGAAATACTGACCATGACTTAAAGGTACTCATGCATGCAAATTTGTAATATTATCTACTACACACAACTGATGCCCGTGTCCACACACTGCCAGCTGTTTCAAATTTCAGCTATCCTTCTTGGTGTCTCCCATGCGTGACTGTCACACATCGTCTGTGACCTTGTCTCAGAGAGTGAGTCAAGAATAAGCATACAGACATTGCTTATCCTTTTCATCGCGAGGACGACTCAATGGGAGAGTATTTTGAGAACATGACAGACTAGTAAGCAAAAACCTTCTTCGACAAACTTCAGAACAAACTCCCAGCGCAAAAGCAAACAGGCAACTGAGAATGAAAGAATACAGGCAGATACATACACAACACAGATTTACACAAGGTGAGAAAAGCTCTGCTAAAGCTATGTAGAAAACCTCAGGGAGCAGCATAGGAGGGAGCAGTGGTGCCCAACACCAACAGGGTAAGAGAGTACTTTGCAGCAGAGGTGGTGCTTAGCAGATTGTTGAAGATTTATCATGTAGGTAGACAGGGTGCTAGCACAGTCATGGGGGCTGGAGAAAGCATTATGTAGTCCAGAACAAGCAAGTTGTCCTTTGATACTAGCATGTAGATGCTCAAGGGCCTCCAGGCTGTAGGCCTTGCAGTAGACTATAAAGGATGATGGAATTTGGACACACACAATTTGGACACCGCCTTCCTGGTAAAGGAGCATTGTGGTGGGCTGCATAAATATCTGATAATTTGCTGAATTAGGAGGCTGAGCTAAACAGTTTTTCATATCACGTGGCATCTGAAATTCTGGGTTTCTCTGTGTGGGTACAGGGATGTGGGTCTGGGAACACAGCTTTGTTGAGGAGTGTGATCTGGTGTAACATCTGTGGGTAGGTGTTCGCATGTGGGCTGTACCCAATAGCAATATTAAAAGATAACATCTAGAGCATTGGGTGCTGAGTTAAGCTGGAGCTTAAATATCATCCAAGAGTTATTTCATCCTTTGATCACACTTTGACATTGGCTAGAACACTTTTATCTGACTATGCCTCAAGATTTTCATTTATAAAATAGAGATTTTCAATTCGGTAGAGTTGGGAATGCTTTTGGGGGGATGGAGGTGGAGGTGGGGGTCAGATTTATTTGATATTTAGGGGATTTGATGAGAAAATCAAATAAGATTTTGCATTATTTGTAATTGCATTGTGACTGTCAGCAAGCCTTGAAAAGTGTGTGTGTGTGTTCATAATATATTAATGCATTTTCCCTGAGTTTTCATTTATCTTTGGAGTAAGAAACAGGCTGGGGTTAGGAAAGGGAATAGGTACAAAAAATAGTGTCACACAAAAACCTTGGTTCCCAGCTGGGCCACGTTAATGTTAGGAAGGTACCTGTGTAGTTGAAGACACATTCTTCATGCATTCCCATACAATCTGATACCATATTCATTTATTTATGTTATCTGTATCTACCCTCTAAAATATAAATATCTTGAGGATTTTGACTTTCTTTCTGGTTCCTTCTGGTAGTGGGGATGTGTAGGCGATACATAGAGAACTTTGATGTGTGGGAGCTCTCTGTGGAAGGGTTCAAGTTGGATATAGAGTCAGTGGTGTCTCAGTGATTAGCATTGATTTCTCACTATTGTTTCCTTGCAGTTCTAAGCATTTTATGTGTATTAACTTATCTGATTCCTAAAATAATCTCACAGGGGTAGAGAGTGTGCTTATTCCCATTCAAAACTGAGAACAAGATGTGTGGTGTGAGTTTATTAAAATAACCAGTTATAAGAATGTTTTTGTTTAATCCCAGGTGTGAGACTGCTTCAGTTAAGGACACAGTTGTAAAGTATTAATTGTCTCATGAGCTAGCAGGGGTGTGGCTTAGCCAGCTGAGCAAGTTTAACTCAGAGGACTTGAGAAAGGGATAAAAAGTCAGCGCTCTTAGATATTCACTAAATCTAATTTATATTAATCTAACTGCCCTTACATATCCCCTTCTTCCTCAGGGCTCTGGCTTTACACCTGTGTCCTTACCAGAAGCAGCCTCACACCTGGGATTAAACAAAAACATTCTTATAATTGGTTATTTTAATAAACTCATACAACAAATATATTAAGGATTTTCCCAAGAGTGCACATCTAGAAAGTGACAATGCTTATGATGGAAGATGCCTCAGGTGACATTTGGCGATCCACAAGTGCTCTTTGTAGTAGTCTGAGAATACTGTTGAGGAGCAGGTAGGGAGCTTGTGAATTGGATGTGGAGTAATTTCAGCACCACAAAATGATACCCTTAAGATGAAGTAGAAGTAAAATGAGCATGGTCTAGAGGCAGGGGTGCAGGTAAGCCAGCCCTGAGGGCATGAGAGTGGGAGAGCTGACTGCCTCCTGTCAGTAGCAGCACTGGGTGAGCTAGTCTGAGCAGTGCTGGAGAGCTTGCCCTGGTGGTGCAGATAAGGGAGAGCCGGTGGGCCCACCAGCTCACCTACCACCCAGGTCCAGAACCAGGGCTCTGAGTTGGCCCACCCCAAAATCTACAGCATCTATAAACTGTTGGCAAGCATGAGAGGACTGCTCCTGGTGATCCGATGCTGCAGGATCTCCATGACACAAGACAACGACAGGATGAAAACCCATTATTGATGGTGTGATAGAAGCCAGAGGTCTTGAGCCAGAGCAATGACTAATTGCAATGAACATTTGCAATTGAAGATGTGTGGACAGAGGGTATACTGTGGGACACACCGTGACAGACTACAGCTTCCATGATGAAATGTTTTCTATTCTTTGTTTTGTTTGGTTTTTATTTCCTTTGGGCGGGGAGGAGGTTGCAAGGGTGGAGGGTCGATATGAGGGGACGGGGAGATTTGTGGGATTGGGGTGCAACGATGTGCAACTCACAAAGAATCAACAAACATTTAAATTAAAAAATATATAAATAAATAAGGAGCTTGATTATTTTTTTTCTGAGCTGTGTTTCCTGAAACTAGAACTGACACGGGATGGGTTGCAGCTGAGCTTTAAGCATTGGGATGGGTAGGAAGGAAAGTTTCCAGTTTAGGCTTCAGCTATAGCAAGGCTGGCTTGAGGCAGACTGTGAAAAAGAGATTGGAAGCCTCACAGTAGATATTAGAAGCTGAAACCTGCGGTGCTGCAGGGAGAAAGTAATGCAGGATAGGTCACTCAATGGGGGATGCTATGGGTCCAGGGGGATGGATGCCATAAGCAATGATTTGCAGTGAAAGTGGAGGGCTTGCTGGTGTTTTATGGCTAGTATAAAAAGGCACTTAAAAATTGCAGGTTTACTCTTCAATCATGTTATTCCAGTGACTGCACAGGAGAGAGGTCAGTAGAGACTCATATGTAAGTCCAGCGGAGAGGAAATGGAGATGGCAGAGCTAGGAGTTAGGAATGGGGAGGAGACCCTTAGAGTTTCAAGTTAAGAGGACTTGCTGATGAAGTGTCGGTGATAAATTTGTGAAAAAGGCAGAATAAACGATGGTGTCTGTTTCAGGGTTGGTTGTGTTGTGAGTTGACACCTCAGATAAACAGAAGTGATGAGATGCACTGGATCTCAGTTAACTACGTGTTGCTCACGCTGCATCCAAGGCAGTTTGATGATAAAAGTGAGCACTAAAGGGTTTGTGACATTCAAGACAATGCCCTGGGCTAAATGTGTTCATTTTCCAAAGGGAGCTGAACTTGTGACACAGTTTTGTTTTTGTTTTTGTTTTTTTTGTTTTGTTTTTTTTTTTTAGGGATAATCTATAGGGTGGGAAATATAGAGGATCTAGGATCATCCCCATGTCATACCAGGGTATAAGGACCCACAAGATGGAGTCCATACCAGAAACAGAAGGAGAGGTAGAGTCAAAGTTCAAGATTTTTGTTAAATACCAACTCATGTCTGAAGTCTCTCCTTTTCCTTGTAGGGTTAATTTTCCGTAGGTCCTATTGTTTAGCATTTTCAGTGTTGATAAGTGGTACCACAGAGTGTTATACCACCCCCAAAGCTTATTCAATCCTTCATACTACTCATCTTTTTCCCCATATCATGTCCTTCGTATCAATATCAATTGCGAACATCTAGTAGGCTTCCAAAGCATAATTAAATCATATAAATGCAGTTGGGAAGTATTTAATAGGAGAATGAATATATCATTTTGTTTAAAAGAGTATGTTTTTCACCCATGTCAGAATTAAATTTTAGACCTACTGACTTTTTGATTGCTTTTTCTCGTATTTCAAAATAGACTCAGCTCACAGTTTCGTAAACAAACTATTTGGCTGATTTCTCAAGTGACGCGTGATCAGATATGTTGGCATCACATGCAGAGAGCTCTTGCCTTGCTCTTGGGGTCATACCGTGTGTTCTCTTTCTTAGCTCTTCTAGGAAGAAAGAGGAGGGCAACTTTTTGAAAGCTTCAGAGGGAAGGAGTGCAGATACTATACATATTAAGAAAAGTCACACAGAAGCTGGTAATTCTAATTTTATGAACTGAAGGGCAGTGTTATTTAGTATTGTTCTCTACCAGGAATCAAAAGGAGAAGAAGTCTTTAAGGTATTTATTGATTTGTTTTTGTGTATGTAGCAAGATTCAAGTTAGCCTAAGAAAAGCATAATCATTTGTTGTCTAAACTTTGGAGATTGCTTAAACAATCTAGGACCAGGAAATTGGTGCTCAAAGTGTGTGTTTTCTTTTAGTTTATATACCTATCTTGTCTAACATCAGTGTGTAGTTTCTCTTTTTATATGTGCATGATGCACATAAAGTCCTTTCACCTCTGGATTGTTTACAAGCTCAGCTTTCTCTTTACCCTGGTTCTCTAGTGAGCCCTATAATTGTCAGTAATATTTACAGAGTCTGAGGCATTTCTGAGTCTCATTCCAAACCCCAATTTTTGTGCCAGATTACAGAAGCTCAAATGTCTGTTGTCAGAGAAGCTAGAAGCTCTCAAGTGCTCAAGAGCACAAGAGGTTCCGTTCTCCTAAGAGAAGTAGAGTTAATGTGGGATTTGAACCCTTTTGGCATTTTCTCATTTTACAGGAATGATGAACATTGCTCTGCTCCCAGGCTGAGGAACTGTTCAGATCTTGTAGGCAGAGCTCACTTATCAGCAAGGGCTTCTGTGGGTGAGATCACCCAGTTCTACCCCTTCTCCCCAGCCCTCATTGTTCCTCCACAGCCTCCTTCACTCTACCCTGGAGATTAGAAAGAGAGGGTAGAAAGGACTGCAGTGATCAATAGAGACACCGAAGTTGTCCTTTGAGGTTTACCAATATTTCCTGCATTATCTTGATGTTTAGCAAAAAAATCCATTTTACTTCATTTTGAGCATATTTTCCCTCTGGCTTTCACTTCTGAGGTTATTTCAAGGGGATTATATCCAGAGATTAGTCACATTTTCCCACATCTCACTCAATAACTATTAGAGCTATTAGATACCCTGACCAGGAGGTTGCGTTTTGTCAGTACCGAATGAAGCTTGAAATGCTCAGATTTAATTTGGAGACAAATCACTACATTTGAGTGTTTTAGTCTTCCCAAGCCCCCCACCCCTGTGCATTTTTCCATCTGTCTCATGCTGAGAGTGTTTGAAAGGTTTGAAAGGTCTTACAGCCATCTTTGTAAAATGTTCGGGAGTTGGAGAGTTCTAGACAGCAGGTCTTCGGGAACAGCCGTTTAAGATGAAGTGAAGTATGTATCGGAGTCTTAGTGTTGTAAGTTCCCTTGTGCCATATGTGTAAAGTCAGCACGAACATGCTCAACACCTGTGGGGCTGGTTCACAAACTGTTTACCCCCACAGTCCTGAAGCATCCAGCCTGCAACACCCTAAGTGTTCCTGGTCCCTTCTCATTCTTCCTTCTGTTTTGAGAGCATGGGCAGTAGGTACATCTTGATTCCCCAATTCCAACATACACAATGAAGACTTGCTAAAGCCAAGTGGGAAATCAGAGGTCTGGACAAGAGATGGTTTCTGATCCTGCATCCAACCAACTCACATTATTTCAGTGAAAGTCTCTGCTCGCTTTGTCTCAGCACCACTTCTGAGACCTTCCAGTGTCACAGGGACCCATGGTCACCATAGCAGCTCCTCCTGTGTCTTTCCCTCTGAGGATTGTCAGTGGCCTAGTTATTTTGTTTCAAAAGATGGACTCCCTCCCTACTGCAGTGCCAACCTGTGTCCCAGGCATATCTTCAGTATTCTTATTTGAGGCCCTGCGTTGTTTAATTCTTGACTGTTCTTACTGTTCTCCACACTTCTGTTTACTGCTCTTTATTTCTTTTTTTTTCTTTCTTTCTTTGTTTTACTGTATTTTATTTCATCAGGCAGCACTGATTAGATAGAAGTCTTCTATCTGTACTTATGACATATCCCGAATTGTTGCTGCCTCAGATATATTGTCCATCTAATTCATTTCACAGATGGGTAGAACATGGGCTTCTAAGTGGATCTTTCTGCACCTAGATCTCCACTCCAACGCACCCTAGTTGTGCCCTATTGGGCAAATTATTTAAAATTCTTGAACTTGATTTTCTTACTTATCAAATGAGGATATTAACAGAATCATCACACAGGGTTGTTGTGAGTTAATAGTAAATGTATTAACACATCCAAGGGACAAAAGGCCCTTTGTACACTAAGACACCAGGTTTAGTCACGGTAGTGATGCTGGGGGCTCAGTACAGTGGCATTGCAATTACTTCTGAAAAAGCAGGCTTTTTTGTTTTTATTTTCACTCCCATTTCACTAGTCATTCTGCTTGGGCACTTATGACATCAGAAAAGTAGGTACATGACACCTCCTTTTTGTTATTTTTGTTTTTGATTTTTTGAGACAGGGTTTCTCTGTGTAGCCCTGGCTGTCCTCGCTCACTTTGTAGACCAGGCTGGCCTTGAACTCACAGAGATCCACCTGCCTCTGCCTCCCGAGTGCTGGGATTAAAGGTGTGTGCCACCACACCCGGCAACTATAGACAGCTGTGAACTGCCATGTGGGTGCTGGGATTTGAACCCAGGTCCTTTGGAAGAGCAGCCAGTGCTCTTAACTGCTGAGCTAGGAAACCTCTTAAGAGTGCAGCTTTGCCTTAGCCAAGTGGCTTTCCACATTTTAGGGTGTACACCTTAGATAATGGTGATGGTGATAGCCAACACTCATTGAACATTTATTCAAATGGTTTGTCTCTGAGGTGCCCCCCCAAAAGGCTCACATGTTGACGATATGGTCATAAGCTGGTGGGTTTAATCACTGAAAGATGACTGGATAAATTGACTAAACCATTGGTGAGTTCAGACCAAAGGTAGGGCCTATTTGGAAGAAATTGCTCATTGGGAGCCTGTCTTATCATGGCCCATCATATCCTCTCTTTCTTTCTCTCTGTCTCCTGACTATAGGTAGCTGAGCGGCCCTGATCTACCACGCTTTGTCCACTGTGATTCTCTGCCTCACGGCAGGTCAGCAGTGGAAGCAGGTCATTTTACACTTCAGCCTCTGAAACTGTGAACCGACCTAAATAAATCATATGTTGTTCTCTCAGGGGCTCCTACTATGTACCAGGACTGCACTCCACGCCATACAAAACCATAGTTATTCCTTGTAAGCACCTCTTGGAGGAGGCTGGCCTTCATTTTTGGAGCAGAGGAAGCCATAGCTCTCAAACTGCAACACTGAAACCTGATGTTGGACTCAAACCCACTCCTGTGTGTCAGCCATCTTTATAAAATAGCTGTTTGCCAGTGATAGCGTGAATCTCCTCAAACGGTGATGCCTAAGATGGCGGGATTCGAAGGGACTAGCACTGAAGACACACAGGGCTTTGAGCAAGTCACTCAGCGTCTCTGCATCTTCGAATTTTCATCTGTAAATGAAAGGTGGCAGCTTTCCCAGAGGTTACTGTGATAGCTACAACAACATGAGAAATATGTGTCAGGGCAGCTTAGGTAGGAGTTCAAGAATTGTGACCCTCCCTGTTTTGTCTGAGGAAACCAGAAATCATGAAGATTGAATTGTATTACCATTGTCCCTGTTGGCCATAGGGAATCTGTTCAGGTCCTCTAATGGATATCTGAAAAGGGAAGAGGTTCCAGTGCTATAATATAATATATCCTTTCTTTTATGTGGCCTACAGTGTTGCCTCATGATACCAGACTTTATTTGTCCTTCTGTGTTGTACACCCTGGTTTCTTGCTGCATGGGACCTTGGTCAGTAAAAATGAGGCTTACCTGAAAATAGACGTTGTCATACCATGATGGTAGGTATGAGCACCAAGATGACCACTGAGCCACGAAGAGGCCGAGAGCCCGTGGTGTGGGTACACTACCACAGGCCAAGAAGGCTCGACATTTCCTTACAACACTTAGAATGGCACATAGGTTGAAATGTATGAATGTTTATTTCCAGAATTTTCCACTTAATACTTTTGGGCTGTGGTTGACCTTCTGGTAATTAAAATATAGAAAAATGGGTCTGTGGATGCATTTCTTTGGGGGTACACTACTGTGACAGGGTTGGCACACAGGGAAGAGGGTGGAAAGTTCACTCTCTGATCAAACTGTGGGGTAGCTTTTCACCATTTTAACTTGTGACTGGGGAACAGCTTTTGTGTCCGAGTGGGAATGAAGGGAACTCTTGTCTTATAAGTCCGATCAGGCTAGGTGCTGGAACTCAGCCTTTGGGATTTCAGTGCTTTTTGATGGTCTTTGACAGATCTCACTCTTTCCTAGATTTTATAATAGTGTGTGTGTGTGTGTGTGTGTGTGTGTGTGTGTAAACACACACATATGTATGTATGTATGAATTGAAAAAAAATTTTACTGAGTTTCAAAAATTGAGGAAACCGGATTTTGCTTTTGATGTGTGTGTGTGTGTAGGTGTAAAATCTGTTTTCAGCCCTTGGTCAAAATTATGCTTAGTAACTTCCTATGTAGCACCAGGGAAGAGCCTCCTGGGAGAAGTAGGCAAAGAGCAGCTCAGGTGTGTTGCTTTCTAATTGCTTTCAGCCCAAATTTGTGTGACACTATGTGGTGTACTATCATACAGACATAGACATCTTCCTTCTTTATCACTGAACCTTTTTCTTTTGTTTTAAAGTTATGTGTGTGCACATGAGTGCAGGTGCACATAAAGGCCACAAGAAGGAATTGAGTTCCCTGGAGCTAGAGTTAGAGACAGTTATGAGATACCTGATAGGGGTGCTGGGACCCAAACTTTGTCCTCTGCAATAGCAGAATGTGCTCTGAAGTGCTAAAACATCTTTCCAGTTCCTATCACTGACTCTTCTGGCAATGCGTTGTGGCTTCGGGGTCAGGATGCAGCAGATAACTTTGGGTTATCTGTCAATGTTGAACGTGTCAGCCTATCTGATCCAGGCTGGTGCATGTATCCAATCTTTGGGATTATAGACAGTAAAAATAGGGAGATGACTTTTTCAACTGCTTGTTGCCAACTGTCCTGGCTCCTCCCACTCTGGGGGCATAGGCTGGCTGTACTTCCTGGTACCCTTGTATTTGGCTGAGGCCATGGACTAGTTCTATGGTGTTTTGTGACTGTGAATGATATGAGCTGCTGGTGGGATGGGATATTTACTTGTTGATGTAAGCCCCTCTAAGGGATTCTTTTCCTTCTACAATTATTACACAGGCTTCCTTATCAGCTTACGTCTCTGAGAACTCCAGCAAACCCTTCGTAGGCAGCACTGTCTAGATACACAGTGGTGATGTTGGTAAATGAGATGCAGTTTGTGATCTTACAACGTAAACTGCCCTATCTCTTCTCATACAATTATCTATGAACAGGGAATTGTTCTTCTGGTGAGCAGTCACGAAGTAACCACAGTAGCAGTTTTCTCTGCTTTCCTGTTAACATAAAGCCTGTCTAGCAGTCTGAGAAAATGCAAGCGCTTAACAATAGCTGTCTGGGGGCAATGAAATTTGCTCAGGACTGTCGACAGTTCGGTTCTCTTTTCCTCCAAAAATATTTTTCTTGTAGCTTTTGGTTCTAGCCCTTAATGTTGTTCCTGATGCATAGCAGACACCCAATAAGTGAGTGACGTACGAGTATGTACAGAAAACCATTGACATGAAGGGAATGTGCCATTACAATTGATTTTAGTCTCCCTCGATTCACTGCTACTAATTATTCTTCCACTTAATTCAACTTTAGGTCAACTTTATTTTCCCTTTTCAAGACTTCTCTGTTGAGACACAACTCCTGCCTCTCCACAGCCTCTCCGGGACACCAATGTGGGACTCCTTGCTTTCTGAGCTCAGCAAGCCGAGGGATAGATGGGACTCTTGCCCAAGAACGTAGCAGAGTCCCTTCTGCGTCACACCAGGGCCCAGGGCAGAGCAGCCAAGTGTTGCAACTGCTGCTGGCTCCTGAAAAAATTTCACTTCCGCTTTTTTTCTTTTTTTAAGAGAATTTTTTTTTGTTTATTTTACATTCCACTCCCTATCACCGTCCATCCCCTCCTTCCAGCCCCACCCTCCCACTTTCTTCCTCTATGTCCTCTCCCCCAGTACCAACCCACTCTGGCACAACAAATTAATTACATCAGGACTAAGTGCCTCCTCTTCCACCGAGGCAAGACAAGACAGCTCTGCTAGGAAAATGAGCTCCAGAGGGAGACAACAATGTCTAAGTCTGGGGTAGAACCCACTGCAATTGTTAGGGGATCCACTTGAGGACCAAGCAGCTTGTCAGCTTCATATATGTAGTTGGCCTAGGACCAGTCCTTGCCAGCTCTTGTGTCCCAGTTAATTGGCTACCTCCAGCTTCCTCAAACCTTTCCCTAACTTTTCCTCAAGACACTGTGATTTTTGCTTAATGTTTTGCTGTGGGTCTCTGCATCTGTTTCCATTATCTGCTGGATAAGGCCTCTTGGATGGCAGTAATTAACTTATGTAGTTTGAATGAAATGGAGGCTTCGCTGGCCCTTAAGATTGTCTCGCCTCTAAGATTATTCTTCAGAGGATGCACATTGCTTTCCTGATCATTAAGTGCTGAGAGGAGAAGTGGTTGGGGTTAGGACATCCTGAGACTTCAGGCTGACACCCAGGGTTTAAATGTGAGCCTTCAAACACTAAGCTGGAGTTCTCCCTGGAATCAGGTCCTTCTCTCTACTCCTCCTGTCATTGCCTCAGCTCAGCTTCTCAAATCTGTTGATTACACTGTTAAATTAGAACAGTTCCTGGGACATCGATAAAAGTAAGCTATTATTATCCTTATTATTGCTGTTTCTGCAGTCTCATGTTCTCTCAATCTCCATTTTCTTCACTCTGATCCATACTTGGTATCTTTTAAAAATAGACAATTCTGTCATTTCTCTGTGTATAATGCTCTCTCGTCTCTACTGCTTGGGGGACAGAGTCCCACATCCTGAGCTCACCACACTTCATCAGGTGTGAGTCGCACCCATGTTAGCCATACCTGAGTCTGCAGGACAGCTTGGGATATTCTCCACGTTCACCTCCTTTTCCCTTGAGGTTCTAACAAGCTTTGGGTAGATAGCGAAGTGGGTGGATTGGGGAAGGAGCCACTTGAGAAGCTAAGTGATTCTGAGACCACCTGTCCCTTATCTAGCCATTCCACCTCTCCTGGACAAAACCTACCTGGTTCTACTGTGCGAGTGTGTTGTAGGTGCACCAAGACACCAGAGGCTTTGACCTTATCATGCTGTCTGAACCCCACGCTTTGCATCTGCATTCCCGTTCACGTTACGCCCTTCTTCCCGGCTCTGGTTGTGTCACTCCTAGATTAATTTTAGGAGTTAGTTTAAATGTCAGTCTAGTATTAGGTAATGTGCTGGTTGGTTTTTGTCAACTTGATACAAATCTAAATCTATTTAGAAATGGGTAATCTTAATTACAAAAATACCCCCGTAAGATTGGCTTGTGGACAAGCCTGTAGGGTATTGTCTTGATTAGTGATTGATATGAGAGGTCCCAGCCCACTGGGAGCAGTGCCACCCCTGGGCCCACAGTCCTGGATCATATAAGAAAGCAGCTGGACAAGCTATGAGGAGCAAGCCAGTAAGCAGCACTCCTCTATGGCCTCTGCATCAGCTCCTGCCTCCATGTTTTTGCCCTACTTGAGTTCCTACCTACCCTGACTTCCTTTGATAATGGATTGTGATGTAGAACTGTAAGCTGAAATAATCCCTTTCCTTCACAGCTTCTGTTTAGTCATGGTGTTTTATCACAGCATTGGGAACCCTAGTGAAGGCAGGTGTTTTCCAACATTGCCAGATGACTGTCCCTTACTTCTCATGGCACTTTGTAATGACCCACATTGCTATTCTTGGCATATTTCAGCCTCATTCTTTGTGCCTGCATCCATTTCAAGAGCAGGCAGTGCCTGAGTTCTATGATGTTCTATAAGGTTAAACTGAGCTTTGGTGTGTGGCAGGCACACAAATGATAAACCCCATGTTGTAACATCTCAGGATGGGTTTGTGTGCTCTGGAGTGTTTCCTCCATGGCTTCAAGTGGCTTAAGCAAGATAAGATACATGGGGCACTCAACTCAATGCCTAATTCCTAGCAAGTGCTCAATAAATGGCATCTGCAAGTTTTATTAAACAAAATATTTATTGACTAATCTGTACATGTAATTCTTTCAAACAGTGAATTATTTACCTATTAACTATTCTACTATTCATCTTTCCTATCTGTGTAATTCATAATTCACACTTCAGCAAGTTCTTATTGAGTAAATATTATTATTGTGGGGAATGTAGACTATTTCATCCTTGAGAACTGAAGGAGATTCCAACTACAGACCATCAATATCAATCAGCACGAGCAATTATGAGATAGAGGCGAGCCAAGTATCCTAGAGAGTTGGATTCATTGCGTAACAAAGCATGTGGTCTACAGGTCAAAGGAAAGGAGGGACAATAAGTAAGATTCAAGAGATGAGGGTTACCTTTTGGGGAGGACACATTCACATAGACAAACACAGACTCACCACACACACACACACACACACACACACACACACACACACACACACACAGGCACATACACACCCCGTAGTACAAATGGTAACAAAGGAATATATGACTTGGTTATTGAGAGATACAGTTTGAACAAGTCGGGAGGTAGGTGAGTGTGAGAGTTGGTGTGTGTGCTGGGACTATGCTGCTCAAAGCATGTCCCTTCAAACAACAGTGTCACCCAGAGTCTGCTGGGTCCACAGAATCTCAGGTCTATCTCTGATATACTGGATTGAAATTTGCATTTTAACAAGGTTGCAGATAGCTTGTTGAGTGTGTGCACGTTTGAGGCCCAGGGATGCTGAGTACTTTGACCTTACTTAGTGGTGATGGTGCCTGTTTAGGATTCTCTTATTAGCTATGGTGTCTTGTAAGGAGGTCATAACTCCACAGGCACCTCCTGCCCAGTCCTGAGACAACATAAACTATAGAGCTCATGCATAAATACAATGTTTCTTTATTTCAAGTATACCTAGATGCCACTGTGGCTGAGTGCAATGTTCTCTTGGAAGTGTCGCCTGTTCCTAGACCTCTTTTGTCACCATACTTTTTTAAGTCATACAAATGTAAAAGAAAGCATGTCTGGGCTAAAGGTTTTTGAAATAGGCATTATATTTGAAAAGCAGTGTTTGAGAACCCGCATACCTTCTTTCAACACAGCATATGCACAACATTTCGGGTTTTCATAGGTTAATTTGGATAAAAGGTAACTATGTGTCTTCACTTAATGGGATGGATTAGTGGCATATCACAAGCTGTTCCAGTGACTCCGGACATGGAGGGTTGTAAGAGTCCCTGTTCCTCAGGCCCATGCAGGGCAGGAGGAAGCAAGTACCTGAGTGGCCTTGGTCCTCTCCTCTTCTCTGTATCCTCTGTTTTTTAGGTTGGTCACAATGGTTGGTATGTGGAAGTGGCAAAAGAGCTCTTTAAATATTTTGTAGAGTTTTCACCCCATTTCTTGGCCTTGGATGGGTTGCTGGCTGGGATGGTGTCAAGATTGGTAGGGAGGCGAGTAGGCAAGGAGCCTGGCTCTGGTATTAATCTAGGTCTTGAGCACAGGCATGTTGTTTCTCATTCTTCTCCTCTAATGTAGCTCTGACTTTGGAATCCGCTAGACTTGGGTTTAAATTATGAATGCATGAGAGAAATTGCTGTATAACATTGAGCTGTTTGTCCTACCTCTCAGACTCAGTTTCTTCATTGTAATGGGGATAACACCTGACTTAGTGGGATCTTCTATGAATGGAATATAATTGCAAGTCATTTGCATATACCTACAGTCAATGAAACTCAACACAATTGTCTCTATTGTTCTCACTTGCCATCTTCTAGCCCCCCCCCCCCCTTTACCAATCTGTCAGATACGGAGCTTGATCTGGTAGATCAGAATGCTGAACCAGAACATAAATAGAACAAGAAGGCTGAATGATGGTTTTGGCTCACATGAGAGTCATTGTAGATGAGATTGTGAAGAGAAAATAAAATATCCTGCACCCTGCTGCTTGTCAACTCAAGTGCCATCTGTATTATGATTTAGCCTCAGATAGATTAGCCTCTTGTGCTTGGATCAGCCCTATTCAAGGCCACAGTTAGGACACTGGCTCAGCCTTGGAATCCCTTCTCTTTTCTTAGCTTCTGTTTTCCAGTCTTGAAAATGAGAGCATGGACCTTGCAATCATGAGGTCATTTCCAATTATAAAATTCTAAGAGATATACTCCTGTCCGACCGTAAGTGGAATCAGTGTGGGCACATGACGTGGTAGCAAGAACAGATGTGAGCCACAGATGCTCCGAGTTGAGAGCACCTCATGAAAGATGTTCACATTCATGCTCACATGCATGCTTATGAACTTCCCTTGCTTGCCCTTGAAGAACATGGCTTTTTCCATTGTTTGTAGTGGAGACAATACTATATTGTTACAATTAAATGCCACATTTGCTGTGGAACACAACTATGGCTGTTTCTCTTTGAATCTGGGTCCAGGAAGTTCTCAAGCTAGTGGTTTGCCTGAACAATTTATGGTGAGTCTAGAGTGGCTCCTCTCTGGCTAGGAATGTGCCGTCTCCACTTCCCTGGACACCAGCTATGGTAGTAGGTATTTCATCTCCATTCACTCCTCACCAGGATCAGCACTGGTGGTTACCAGGCAGGTAGAGAAAAATTTGGTCACACTAAATAGAGATGTCAGATCCGATATGAGTCATCATCTTTAGCTTCCCCCAAGCACAGCTGAAAAGACAAAGAAATGGATTTACCAGAGAAGCACAAAAACTGCTGCCTATTATATTAAAAAAAAACTATAAATAAAAGAAGGGAAAAAGCACACAGAACAAAAGTACCTTTTTAAAGTGTCTTGGCAAAATAGCACTAAATAAACATCAGTACAATGGCAGAGTCACCCATGTGTGTCAACCTGTAGTTTTCAACGACAGGGATGTATAAACAAAAAGGTGACACACAGCTCAGCTGCTGCTAGGGTTTTTCTTAACTTGAGAATGAATTGGTAGGAAAACAGTGGAAACCACACTCTTAGACTATGAGTAATCAAATTAGCTTGGGTTCCTGGGTGAAGATTTAGGGTTTAGTAGGAGCACCCAATTCAGAGGCTGGGTGGAGGTGGTGGCTTGTGGATAAAGTATTTGCCAGACAAGGATGGATGAAGACCAGAGTTTGGATCTCTAGATCTCTGAAATCCCAGCTTTCCTACAGTGAGATGGCAGACTGAGACACTAGCATCATGGGCCAGTTAGCCTGGCATATGCAACAGTGAACAAGCGACCCTGTCTCAAACAAAGTGGAAGTTGAGGAACAGCACTAAAAATCTGGCCTCTGACCTTCACGCCTGTGTGTACCTATGCTTTCTCTCCAGCACACGCCTATACATATAAACACTACACATATAAATCATATATGCTTACATACATAATTTAAAACAAGGACTAGCCATCCAACCTATAACTTAAAAAATAAGATTAAATTAAATAGAAATTTTATACTATGTTTGCATCGTTCTCATTTGATTTCATGGGTAGGCTAAGCTATGAATAGATTTTTTTTTTTCAGATAAGGTCACCTGTAGCCCAGGCTTGTTTCCAATTTGTGATCCTCCTGCTTCAGCCCCTTGAATGGTGGACTCACGGGCATGTGACACCATGCTTGACTTCAATTGTATTTTTAGTATGGACTTCTTTCCTCTCCTCCTGTGTTGTCTATCAACCCTTTGTCAAAAAGATTCCTTTATGTCCTCTGCTAGTTAGCATATCTTCTAAATAGGATACAACCCTGAAAAAGTTGAAATCTTTTTAGTTATCCTAAAAGAATTCAAAACCACCTTTGTTCTTATAGATCCATGATTCTCAACCTTCCCAATGCTGCAACTCATGTTGTGGTAACCCCCAACCATGAAATTACTTTGTTGCGACTTCATAACTGTAACTTTGCTACTGTTATGAATCATAATGTAAACACATGATATGCAGGATGTCTGATATGCAGTCCTGTGAAAGGGTCTTTCAACCTCCCCCAAAGGTGTTTTGACCCACACTGTTACAGCTAATTATCAGTGGCTGGTGTAGTTTTATTTATTAAATGAGTGTACAAGGACCAAAGAAAATTACTAAAGGGATGTGTGTGGGGAATGAGATGAAGTGGGGGGGAGGCTGAGGTAATGTGTGAGGTCGTGTGTTTGGTTCCCAACACTGCAAAAACAAATAGCAAAGACAGAACCAGGAAAGGAATTGTTTTGTGGAGATGAAACAGAGAAGAATTGTAATTTGTTCCTAGCAACACCAGAAAACCAAACTAGATCCATATACCTAGAACATCCTGAGTACTTTCTTTATAAGATCTTTTACAATAACTATACAGTGACAAGTATCTTTATTGTCCCAAAGAGGAAACGGATGGTGCCCAAAATAAGCATTTCCTTGCTTTCTTCTCAACAACATCTACCTCAGGCATAGAGCACCTGGTGTATGCCCAGCATGTTGCTGGATGCTGGGGCTGTGAAGAAAACCATGTGTTTGCTGTTGAGCCTTTCTCAAAGCCTGCCTTCAGCGTCTGCTCTTTTCTTGCTCTCACAATGGCACTAGCTCAGCCAAGTCTCAGAGCAGGCAACTGAGCAGAGGGATGACGTGCACTATCTAAAGCTTTAATAATGATAAACACATGCTTGGCCTGCTGACCTCACAGGGCTGAGATCACTCAGTGACTTGACTGGGATGTGGACTCACTCCCCAAAGAGTGTCTTTAGCCTGCAGGCCCTGGCTTTTTGTCCAACACATACGTAATACATATTATTCTAACTTCTCCAAGATACTTGATTTGGAAATAAGACACTACACCTGCAGAAGCACTTCTACCTTAACTGAGGCTCCTGTGGGTTAAACCGCATTTGTAAGGAAATGGGTAGATAAATGTGTAGGTGTAGAGGGGGTGGTATATGGGGTGTTCATTTTGCTCAGGGAAAATACTCAAGCGATTTTAGATTGGTGTTACGTGTCAAATGCATGTCCTGCCCACATGCCTTCAATAAACAGGAGGGGCTGCTTAGCTTAGCTGGGAGACAACACAGAGAAGAACGACGTCAGGAGGAAATAAAATATCATACAAATAAACTTCTGATGATATAAACACAACTCTTGCAAAAAAAAAAAAAAAAAAAAGAAATTGGTGAGCAGGGCTCCTCAGAGGATCTGTTTTACACCCTAGCTGATATTAGAATCATAAAGCACAGCTCTGGTCTTGTACAGAAACCTTATATGGCTTTCTGTCCTGGACTCGTAATTTGATTAAAGTATTTATAAGGCTCACCAAGAGCTGATCATCTTCCCCCTTTCTGTCTTCCTCTGTCTTTACTTGGACAAGCAATAAATCTATTGTCCTCACCAGACTCTGCGTGGTCCTGCTTGGTATTTCACATCTGCTCCTTTTTAGCTCAACCCTCTATCTTTTCTGTACACAAATGGAGAATCATCAGGTGCCCACTCGCTTATGCAAAGTGCCTTGTTGATCTATTTACTTCATTTTTTTTTTTTTTTGGTTTGACTTTTATATAATGATTATGGGTGTTTTGCCTGCCTGTATGTCTGTGCACCACTTTTGTGTGCAGTGCTCTGGGAGGCCAGAAGAGGATGGAATCCCCCTGGAATTGGAGTTACAGATGGTTGTGAGCTGCCATGAGCAGCTGGTGCTCTTAACTGCTGAGCCATCTCTTCAGCCTCGAACTTGTGTAACTAACTGCCCCATTCTTCCTTAGGAGTACTGTTTACAGTGGTGGCATTTGCCTGTGGGTCTTTGCTTGGCCTTTTAGTTGTAATCTTTAGTGCTTGTATTACTCTGCCTCCTAAACTATAATTTTCACAACAGTTTTGGTCATCTGATTCTATTTTTGGTAGCATTTGATACAAAGCTTCATGAGCTATAGCAGTGGATGTTGGTAGACATTAGTTGAAGTTTGTAGTCAGGACAGCCAAGATTCAGCCTTTCTCAGAATTTGGAATAAACTGCTTTTACCCAAGGGAGAGAGCTGGAGAGGCAGGTAGCAAAGGAAGGCACCTTTGTGGTGTGGCACTAATTCCAGTCTGCCTTGGAGAATATGCGTGTCCCCACAAGCCACCTTTGCCCTTATCCTGCGGTAAACTATCCCCCTTATTAGGCAGAACTGCTACAAGATGATGAGCAAATTTCACACCCTTTAAAAGCCGATAATAACATCACATTTGGCTATTTGGCAACAATGAAGGTGCCACAGACACAGGATGTTTATAGTTTCAGTTGTGGAAAGAACTGGAGCAAAGGCCTATGGTCACCCACACATGGGAAAGAAATCCAAAGAATAAAGTCGCAGTGGTGCTCTGTCCACGAAGGCGTTCTTGCATGAAGTCTCTGTCAAGTGACCAGGAGCGTATCTGGAAGCAAGAGTTTGGATCTGAAGAGTGTGGACTCCTCCACTCTTCCAGACTACTCCCTTCCTGCCTCAGGCAGCCATGGCCTGATCAGCATTGCTAATTCCTTTGCCTGGTCCTCACCCCATGGGGCAAACCTGTGCCAACAAACACGCTTATTCTTTCCCTTTCAGGAGTTGGATACATATTATAAAAGGAACTAGTCACCCCATCCTGTGTATAGGGTGGATGTATGGACCACAACCAGGCATGTAGTAGGTGTGACTGGATGACATTACCAGCTGAAGCCTATTCAACCCAAGTTTTACATTCTTTCTAGTTTTACATCTAATGGGCCAATACATTTGTTGTTTATTTTCATACTGTGTAGTATAATAATGATAATAATAATAATGATGATAATGGTAAAGATAGAGACAACATTGTTTACTTTTTGAGAGTCTGTTTCCCTTGCCCTGTCTTTTTAAAGGTTTGAGGTTTGTTTGTTTGTTTTTAAGCAGGTCATGGGATCCAGAAAAGCTGTTCCCATTGCCAAATCCAGGGAGTTGGAACATAGGCAACCATCAAGTGGGTGGACGGGGCAGGGTGGTCGCCTTCATTATCATTCATTAAATCAAGGTCTACATGTTTTTCTTCCCTCCCTCTCTCATCTTCTTTTTCTCTTCCTTCTGTTTTCATCTTCTCCCTGTTTGTGTGTGTGTGTGTGTGTGTGTGTGTGTGTGTTCAGAACAACACAAAGCATGTGCCTGAGGATTAGATTAATGAAATGACAAAAGAGCTCTCTGAATGAACAAGAGTATCAAGGTATAAAAGTCTGTAAAGAAGGAATTTGGATGTTGACTAGGTAGTTGGGGGAAGTATGACCTTCTGGATCTTTTGGTCACCTGGTCTCCCTTCTTTTCCTTTCCCTGAGCTATGAGTTGTGCCTCATCAAAGTTTCCTAGCACTCAAAGTGATAAGGCAGCAGTGGGAAGGAAGGAGAGGGGATGTGGAGGAAAAGAAGGAAGAAGAAGGAGAGAAGGAGGGATAGGGAGAGAGGATAAGAAAAGTATAAGGTTCCCTTAGACATGGAACATTGTGCAGCCAGCCAATGCAAAGAATGTTCAGCCATGAACTTCAAAACGAGTGTCTGTCAGCATTAGACTCTTCTAAACAACTGAAGCCATCTGAAGTCCCTGAGGAATGTTACTTAAGGTACGGAAACAATTCTTTGTTCCAAATACTAATAAATTCTTGCTTTAGAGTATGGTGAATTGCTTAAATAATTGAACTTCACTGAGTTGATAGTCATAGGGACTAACTAGCAGGTACTTGGTCAGACATCACAAGCATCAGATGGGGGTAAAACATTAAATAGTATAAAATGCATCCAATAGTCTACAACTCAGAAATAAGACTTGAACACCAATAAGGGCCAAATGAACTGAATATCTGTGTTCTGCCATCCTTCTTTAGGTCTGGCCTTAAACCTGTTAAAATGATTATCAGCCTTTCTCATTCTTTTCCTGAAACCACTGAGAAGTCATATGACTAATAAGTCAGTCCAGTTTGCCCTGGATGTTTGCCAGTACTATTGAGCAAATCTGTTATTTATTCCAACCTGGCTACATTCTACAGTGGGGAAACTAGGGTTCTCAGATCTCTTAAGCACCAGATATTTATCATTCTCTAAGGATGCTGGAGTGTGGGAGGTGTAGTTTATTCAGCAGAGTGCTTGCCTCACATGTAGGAAGCCCTGGATGCAATCCCCAGGATTGCATTAATCAGGTGTGGTGTTAGGCATATACATGTAATCTCAGCAGGAAGTCAGCACTTGGGAGTGAAGGCAGGAGATCAAAAGTTCAAGGTTATCCTTAGCTACAATTGAGTTTATGACTAGGGTGGGATATATGAGACCCATCTCAAAAAAAAAAAAAAAAAGACAAAAAGAAATAGATGGTCCTGGAAGTGTTGACTTCTAAGACCAACAATCAATAAATGGGACCTCATGAAACTGAAAAGCTTCTGTAAGGCAAAGGACACTGTCATTCGAACAAAGTGGCAACCTACAGATTGGGAAAAGATCTTTACCAACCCCACTTCCGACAGAGGGCTAATAGCCATAATTTATAAAGAACTCAAGAAATTAAACACCAAGAAACCAAATAATCCAATCAAAAACTGGGGGACAGAGCTAACCTGAGATTTCACAAAGGAGGAATCTAAAGGCTGAGAGACACTTGAAGAAATGCTCAGCACCCTTAATCATCAGAGAAATGCAACTCAAGACGACTCTGAGATTCCATCTCACACCTGTCAGAATGACTAAGATCAAAAGCTCAAATGACAGCACATGCTGGTGAGGGTGTGGAGAAAGAGGAACCCTCCTCCACTGCTGGTGGGAGTGCAGGCTTGTGCAACCACTATAGAGGTCAGTCTGGTGATATCCTAGAAAATGTGGAATAGCTCTACCTCAAGACCCAGCCATACCACTTCTGGGTGGTATACATCCAAATGATTCCTCACCAGACCACAAGGATGTTTCTTCATCTATGTTCATAGCAGCCTTATTTGTAATCTAGAAACTGGAAACAACCCAGATGTCCCTCAACTGATGAATAGATAAAAAAACCAGTGGTACATTTACACAATGGAATACTACTCAGCCATCAGAAACAATGAAATCATGCAATTTGCAGCCAAATGGATGGAACTAGAGAAGCTCATCCTGAGTGAGCTAACCCAGACCCAGAAGGATGGACATGGCATCTATTCAGTTATAGTCAGATTTTAGCCATGTAGTACAGGATAACTATCCTACAACCAACACACCAAAAGGGACAGGAACATAGACTTTGTTACATGCTAGTGGGACACTTTGCCCTAGTGGTGCTGCCATGTAGGCCCACAGTGCAAGAGGAAGCTCATAGCCCTCACATGACAGCTGAACTAAGGGGGGCTGATATATAGGGACATCCCACTCTGGAGGAGTAAGATAAGTGGGAGAGGTGGGAGAGGGTGCGAGGGTGGGACCAGGAAGGGTGGAAAGAGGGTACTGTGATAGTAATGTAAGGTGAAGTAATAAATAAACATGAAAAAAAAGCTAAAGCAAATCAACAAAAAAAAAATGCTGAAAATTTGAAGCAGGTGTTTTTTGAATGCCATTAAATATGTATAGTTAATGTGGAACTAATTGTTACAGAGGGAAATGAAAAAAAATTCAAAACTTGTTTCATAGCTTCAGTGAATTTGACAGCTAAAGACTGATCCTCCAGACATCACCAATGGAAGAAGATGTCCAAGCTCTGAACATGGTGGGAACCATATCTCTGCCATTCTTTTCTCCAAGCATTTCTTTGACTAATGGTTAGGCAAAAGCCATTGTCTTATTGTTTGAGATCATGTGTTTGTGTGCTCTGGCATTTGTTCTTGGAGGTTCGGAAACTGTTTGATTAATTTTTAATTTAATTAATTTAATTAATTAATTAGGCGATGTCTCAGCTTTAGGTGTCAACCCGACACACACCTAGAGTCAGTCCGGAAGTAGGGAATCTCAACTGAGGGATTGTCTTCATCAGACTGACCTGTGGGGATGCCAGTGAGAATTCACTGAATGCTGATTGATGCAGGAGTGCTCAGTCCACGCAGGGTGGCACCATTCCTAAGAACATGGGTCCTGGCTATAAAAGAAAGTAATCGAGTAAGCCAGAGGGAGGTATGCCTGTCAGCAGTGTTCTCTGTGGCTCCGTTTCAGTTCCTGTCTCCAGAGTTTTGCCTTGAGTTCCTGCCGCAGCTTCCACGGGCGACTTATAAGCTAAATAAACCCTTTCCTCCATCAGGTTTCTGTTGTTGGTGTTCATCACAGCAACATGAAGTAAACTAAAACAGGGACATAGATGAGTAATTACTTAACTAATTAGATGAACAATATCAGATGAACAATAATTCCCAAATAATCGCTTTTCAAGGAATAGATTCTAGATGGAATAGCTGAACTCTTGGTCTTAAATGAGAAGCAGTGGACTGTTTTTTTTTTTTTAAATAGTACCTTTGTTAAGATATAATTTACATGATATAAAATATGTCCTTTTAAAGTGTACATTTCGTGAAATTTTAGTATATTCACAGAACTGAGCAGTCATCACTACTGTGTATTTTTGGAATAATTATTCCCCAGTCAACTCTGTACCCACCACTAACTGCTTTCCATTTCCTGTTCTCCATATTCCCTGGCAGGCATCAATCCACTTTCTGTTTATAGATATGCTGTTCTGGACTTTTCAAGTAGATATCACATAGTATGTGGTCTTTTTTTTTTTTTTTGGTTTTTCGAGACAGGGTTTCTCTGTGTAGCCCTGGCTGTCCTGGACTCACTTTGTAGACCAGGCTGGCCTCGAACTCGCAAAGATCCGCCTGCCTCTGCCTCCCAAGTGCTGGGATTAAAGGCGTGCGCCACCACTGCCCAGCTAGTATGTGGTCTTTTATAACTGGATTCTTTCCTTTCGCATGTGTTCAAAGTTAATTTGTGTTGCATCATGTCTTAGGCCTTTTAAAAAATGGATGTATACTATTTACCTGCATGGGTATACCAGGACGATGTTGGGTGATGAACACAAGTGGTGACACAGGGCTTCCTTCCCATCCTCCTGATCTAAGAATGGAAACATCCAGTCTTCATTATTTGTAACTCTCTGTCTCTGTCTCTGTCACCCCCTCTCTGTGTTTGTGTAGTGTGTAGTATATGTGTATGTGCTTTTGAATATAGGTGTTTGTGGAAGTCAGAGGTCAATGTGGGATGGCTTACTCCAGCACTCTACACCTGTGAGCCAGGGTCTCTGATTGAACCTGGAGTTCACAGATGCAGTTATACTGACTTGGTGGCAAGTCTCAGGGATCCTTCTGTCTCTGTTTGCCCATGTCCAGGACCACAGGTGCGTGCCACGTTACCTGACTGTTTACATGGGTACTGAGAGTCTGAATCAGGTGCTTTAGTAGATGGGGATAGGGCCGGGCGGTGGTGGCGCACGCCTTTAATCCCAGCACTTGGGAGGCAGAGGCAGGCGGATCTTTGTGAGTTCGAGGCCAGCCTGGTCTACAAAGCGAGTCCAGGACAGCCAGAGACATTCAGAGAAACCCTGTCTCGAAAAACCAAAAAAAAACAAAATAAAAAAAAAAGTAGATGGGGATAGTTTGTTTGTTTGTTTTAGGTTTTTCGAGATAGGGTTTCTCTGTGTATCCTTGACTGTCTTGGACTTGCTTTGTAGACCAGACTAGTCTTGAACTCACAGATATCCACCTGCCTTTGCCTCCTGAGTGCTAGGATTAAAGGCATGCACCACCTTGCCCAGCAAGTACAGACAGCTGTGAACCGCCATGTGGGTGCTGGGATTTGAACCTGGGTCCTTTGGAAGAATAGCCAGTGCTCTTAACCTCTGAGCCATCACTCCAGCCCCGAAATTTTTAAAAAATATAATAATTTGTATTTATTCTTGGAGAATTTCTTGCATGTATACAGTATATTTTGATCATATTCATTCCTTTCTCTCCCCTTCTAACTCCATTAAGATATTTTCCTCCCCTATCCTCCTTCAAACTTAATGTCCTTTAATTTTTTTTAAAACATTATTTATTTATTTATTATGTATACAGTATTTGCTCTACATATATGCCTGGGCAGATCTCAATGTAGATGGCTGTGAGCCACCATGTGGTTGCTGGGAATTGAACTCAGGACCTTTGGAAGAACAGCCAGTGCTCTTAACCTCTGAGCCACCTCTCCAGCCCCATTAATGTCCTTTAATTTTTAAAAAAATTTTTTAAAGCCATGAGCATGGGGGATAGTTGACCTACTAGAGGCCACATCCCTATGTTAAATTGACTGTCCCTCCCCTAGCAGCTATAAATTGTTAGCTCCTTAGCTGGGGATGGAAGCTTATGTGTTCCTCCTCTTTGTGCAGTAATGTTAACTGGCTTGATCTTGTACAGGTCCTGGGCAGCCATGAGTTCAATGGTCCTGTCATGTCCAGAAGAGATGGTTTCTCTCCTGTTTTCTTTGACCTTTGGCTTTTATAATCTTTCTGCTCTCTCATCTACATGTTAGCTGAACTTTGCAAGGTGGCAGTGTGTGATACAGATGTCCTCTTTATGGCTGAGCACTGACATACACTTATTTTCTATAGTTTGATCAATTGTGACATCTGAATTAGAGGCCATCTACTGTACAGAGGAGCTTCTGATGAGGGCTGAGAACTCTTAATCTGTGGATGTAAAGATACAGATATCTTTTTTTTTTTTTTTTTTTTAGTTTAAGGTATTTATTTTCCCCCCAACAGCTCTCCCTTTCAGTCCAAAAAATGGTTCTTTTTCTTATAACTATAAATACAATACAAAACAACAGAAATAAATAGGCCACGATTATAACAGTTATATGGCTTAGCATACATTCCCAATGTCCAGTCCATATGTATTTGGCACCTGACTTTAACATTCTACTATCTAACCATCTCCATGAGTTTAAAGTTCTATATCTAACTCAGCTTTCATACTAACTTGCCTCATAATTTTGAAAAATATCTTCTTAGATCCAGAACACCCTCTTGATTCCTAAACAACTCAAAATTTAACTATGAGACTCTAGGTATCTATTCTTCAACCACCTCAGAGACCTGAGAGGGATAAATATATCTGATTATATAGGAAGTGCAGGGCCTGCAGCTTCCAAAACTAAAGAATGACATACCAGTGGCTTCCTGGACAGTTCCCATTTTCTCTCCATACATTACAGCATCAATCTTCAGCCATTTGGCCCCATTTCTCTGACAGACATTGGTTGTAGAGCAGGAATTATGAAGGACTTACCTACCCTGTCTTGGCAGAGCTAGGCTGTCGACTTACCTGCTTCCAAATTTTGTCCTTTTTGGACAGAAGTCTGTCTACAGTTGAAGCAAGTGGTTTTTCTTGCCAAGAGAATGGCTTACCACCAATTTAATCATCTCCCACTGGAGATTCTTCGATGCTCATCTTCTACTTGGAGTAATATAAGGGGTGCTGTCAGGAGCTGACAAAGATACAGATATCTTTACAGTTTGATGCTGTGTCCATTTAGAAAACTGTTAGTAATTGGCTCTCCTCTAGAGCCTATGTCCTCCCTGACCGTGTGTTCTTGGCCAGATTTAAAGTATCAGGCCTGAGTTTCTTCTTTGGGGTGGATCTTAAATCAAATCTTTTGGTTACTCCCATAATATTCACACCACTATTAGACTCATGGATCTGTCTTTCCTGGTGGGACATCATTGTAGCTTTCAGGGTTCATATCTGAGTAAGACTGTTGATGAATTTTCTTTCCTAAAGCCTGAATAGCAATCTCTGGCACTATATGAAAGCTAGCCAATAGAAGTGAAGCTTCCAGGTCAGTACTAGCTTGATTTCTCCATGTCCTTTGACCAAAGTATGTGATGTCTTCAGTAATGGATCTTAATATTAATGAACTCCATAATTTCTATTTGACTCTTTTAACAAAGATCTATTGGTTGAAATTGTTTTATATCATCTAGAGACTTTTTCTTTAGTTTTTAAGACAGATATACTTTTTTTGAACAAGTAATTTAAAACGATATGAGATCAATATGCTGACTGTCTTGGAGGTGGTTTTTACGGTTTTATTTTTCTTTATATACAGAACACATCTTTTTACTTTATTATGAATTTCATTTCTGTTGTCAAAAAACTGGATTTGTTCAAGTAAAATAATAAACACATAAATATCTGTGTTAGTCACTCTTCCATTGGTGTGACCAAATATTTGACAGAAAATGTTGTGCAATTGTTTCCTCTCAATTGAAACATTTCCCTCTAGTGGGAGGAGGGAGACTCAAAAGACTCAGAAGTAAAGGAAACTTAGAAGGCTCAGAAAACCAGCCAAGTTTGTAAGATTCACAAGGCTGCTGTCCAGGTTTATGTAAATAGTAACAATTTCTGAGGTGACTCAGCCTAGATGACTTGCAGGCAGATCCTCAGATGAAGCATTTATACCCATGTTGGGATGAACTTTTCGTGGTACACATATCCCTGAGTCACCTATGCTCCTGTATGTAACTCTTTATCTGTATTCATGCAGGTAACCCCATGAACTCATTGGCCTACTAAGTTCCACTTGGGTGAAATATTTTCATTGATTTGTTATTTTTCATTGCTACTCTATCTGAGCAAATCAATTTTTGTTCATATTTCCCCAGGAAAAGCCACACAAGAAGAAGCAATGAGAGGAGAGATTTATTTTGGCTCACAGTATGAGGGATTACAGTCTACCATCAGCTTACGGCAGGGGATGGGTGGTTCTGTGGTGGCAGGATGGTTTTCTGGCTCTTGGCTCACATCTCAGTCAATCAGAAAGTGGACAGGACTCTGGCTGGGATTCTGGATGATGTAGGTAGAGAGAGGGGGCTACGCAGCAGCCTGCATTCATTACTCTCTGCTTCCTGAGAGTGGATGTGATATGACCAAGTCTTTAAGTTCCTTCTGCTTTGATTTCTCTGCCAGAATGGACTGCTCCCTTGAACTGTGAGCTAGAGTAAACCCTTTCTCACTTCCATCACAGCAACTGGGAAAGAAACTAAGACATCAGATTTCAGTGCTGTGGAGCTCCCACTCTATGAAAGCATGAGTTATTTCTTTTTTTTAATAATTTATTTTTTATTTCTTCAAGTGACATTTCAATCACAATCCCCTCCCTATTCCCCCCTCCAGTCCCACCCTTCCACCCTCCTCCCCCTCAACCCCCCCATCCTCTTCCCTTCTTTTTTTTTTTTTAGTTTAAGGTATTTCTTTTTTCCCCCCAACAGCTCTCCCTTTCAGTCCAAAAAATGGTTCTTTTTCTTATAACTATAAATAAAATACAAAACAACAGAAATAAATAGGCCACAATTATAAGAGTTATATGGCTTAGCCTACATTCTCAATGTCCAGTCCACATGTATTTGGCACCTGACTTTAACATTCTACTATCTAACCATCTCCATGAGTTTAAAGTTCTATATCTAACTCAGCTTTCATACTAACTTGCCTCATAATTTTGAAAAATATCTTCTTAGATCCAGAACACCCTCTTGATTCCTAAACAACTCAAAATTTAACTATGAGACTCTAGCTATCTATTCTTCAACCACCTCAGAGACCTGAGAGGGATAAATATATCTGATTATATAGGAAGTGCAGGGCCTGCAGTTTCCAAAACTAAAGAATGACATACCAGTGGCTGCCTGGATAGTTCCCATTTTCTCTCCATACATTACAGCATCAATCTTCAGCCATTTGGCCCCATTTCTCTGACAGACATTGGTTGTAGAGCAGGAATTATGAAGGACTTACCTACCCTGTCTTGGCAGAGCTAGGCTGTCAACTTATCTGCTTCCAAGTTTTGTCCTTTTTGGACAGAAGTCTGTCTACAGTTGAAGCAAGGGGTTTTTCTTGCCAAGAGAACGGCTTACCACCAATTCAATCATCTCCCACTGGAGATTCTTCGATGCTCATCTTCTACTTGGAGTAGAATAGGGGGTGCTGTCAGGAGCTGACATGTCTCATATCAAAAAATCTTAAGTTAAGAAAACATCTTTGAATACCATATTCTGCAGATCTCTTGAGGTTTTTGAAGATGCCGTATCTATCTCTTATATTTAGATAAGCAAATATTGCTTGTCTCTTAGCAACTTGATTTCTGAGTAGCTTAGAAAATAACTGTGATAGACTATCATAGTAACTAACAAAATGACACGTTTTCATGACTATTAGTTTCCGTTTCTTAATTATCCTAAACAGTTTATGTAGGTTGGTAGCGAGAGGTCAAAACTTGACATTTCATTTTTAAGTATTACTACGAACAATAGCTTTAAGAAGCGTTACCCTTAATTTTGTATCAACATACAAAGATCAATACCAATATGGCCAAATATAATCTTTTTTTTTTTTTTAAAGATTTATTTTATTTATTTTATGCATATGTGTGCTCTATCTGCATGTACACCTGCATTCCAGAAGAGGGCACCAGATCACATTGTGGATGGTTGTGAGCCACCATGTGGTTACTGGGAATTGAACTCAGGACCTTTGGAAGAGCACTAGGCAGTGCTCTTAACCGCTGAGCCATCTCTCCAGCCCAACCAAATATAATCTTAATTTTGTATCAATATACAAAGATCAATACCGATGTAGCCCAATACAATCTTAATTTTACATTAATATACAAGGGTCAATACCATTGTGGCCAAATATAATCTTAATTTTGTATCAATATACAAAGAACAATACCGATGTAGCCCTATACAATCTTAATTTTGCATTAATATACAATGATCAATACCAATTTAGCCAAATATAATATTAATTTTGTATCAGTATACAAAGGTATAAGGCTATATTCAATAATCTGTCCTTTTTTCTTGATCTTTCCTATACTATGTCTATGTCCCATTTTTCTCAAGTCTGTTCACTCCTATATAGGAGAGAAAGGAGGATACAGAAAAGAAAAAGAAAGAAGTCCCTGGGTCTAACCTCCAAAACCCATTTAACAAAACCATTTAACAGCTTGTAGTCTTTTCCCCTAAATAACAAAATTTTCTATTATCTATCAAATAACCAAAGTGGGGGGAACACCCTCCCCACCTTCTGGGGATGGGACGTTGTTCTCTTAAAATGACTTCCTGCTGATTTGGGACGTAGTAAACCTGTTGGGGCCCAAATAAGAATGGAAAAATAGTTAAAAATGTTAATATAATCATTTGATGTTCAGTCCTTTTGTGCTCAGCTATTTAGATGTCCTAAGAAGTTCATAGACAGAAACTGATCTTCAGAGCTTTACTGAAGATCTGGCTGGAGTAGTCTGTGGAGCTGAACGATCTTAGCGATTTTGAGTTGTTGTGGTTGTAGACTTTTGAGGAAACTGCTATTGAAGAAGTCTGCAAGGCTGGATCATCTGGGCCACTTGTCTTCTTTGGTGTCTGATCTGTTTTCTGCTGAGATTTCCATTGTCCAGTTGTCCCTGGATTCCTTGAATGGATGCTTTAAATCTCCTGGAAAGATAAGAACAGAGCCCTGCCCTAATCCTAACTCTGGGACAATTACCTTTTTTTGGGGGGGTCAGGTAATATTTTTCCTGGAGCAAATTTGGTTTTTTGATAATATATAAAGTATTACCTTTCAATCCGGATTAAAGAAGAAATTATTTTGATATTTTGGAGCTAAACAAACCTTTAGTGTATATATTTTGAGATCTCAAAGGACAATTTGTTTGAATTGCAGCCTGCCTTTTGTAAGTAGCTTTTAAACTTAAATCTTTCCAAATCCTATGTGCCTGTCTCTGCATTCTAA
>CAJQZJ010032348.1:1221692-1239408 GCA_907164525.1 Lophiomys imhausi | reverse complement strand
TGGCAGGCAGGTTCCTGTAATAGACTGACTGGCTCTCGGAGAGGAGGTTGGCTGCCGCTCTCCTCAACTGCTTGTGACTCAATTGGACCAATATAGAGGGGATTGGAGTGGGGAGAGGGCTAGCCTCTGAGGACCTGGGAGCTGACAGGTCTCCTCAGAAAGGCAGGTAGAGCTGTGGTTTGGTCTGTGTTCTCCTCTCATTGACCCAGTCGTTCTGGCTCCCCAGCTAGGCTGACTATGCAGGCAGGGAGCTACACCCACAACAGATGCCGGCCTCAGTGCGCCTGTTGCTGACTGCCTCAGATGCTTGGGTGCTAGGGTGAGTGACCCACCTGCCCCAGTATTTGTGGAGAACACACTGTCACGGGCTCTGTTTGCAGGCAGTCTTGGCTCCTAATTGCTTTGCTGTGACTGGGTTAGGTCTCTGCCTCTCCGCTACAGTGCACACTGTGCCACCATGTTAGAAACTCTGAAAAAAAAAAATAATCTCACTTACCTTTGCTCTTGTGGTGTGGCTCGAGTGCAGGCTGGATATCAGGCAGACAGGCGGGGCCGCTGGTCTGTCATGAGTTATTTCTTATCCCCATCATTTATTTAATTTCCAGGTTTCTGAAACTGTTGATTTTGGATGGATGTCACTGATTTCGACTTAGAAACTTTAGACCAGGAAGTTACTTAGTACAGAATCACAAAAGTGGAAATACATGTGCTGAAATCATTCCAGTGCTTGTCTCTTCTCTGGAGAGATTAATACCTGCCTCAGGAGGAATGTTGTATCTGACCCTTGTAGGAACAAGGAACACCCCTAGATACTTTCTTTAAGCCTTTAGAGCAACAATGAAGGAAGAGTATTTGCTGCTTAAATCCAAGCCTGAGTAGATGTATCAGTTTAGGACCTGGGAAAGCCAGTAGTACAGAGGAACTGTGACAGGGAGGCCTGGGATTGGCTGGTTAGTTCTGAGCTAATGGCTGTGGACTCAACATATACTTCCTGTATCAACTTGCTATTTGAATTGTGGCTCATGAGGTATACATCAGTACCACTGAGGACATGCTAGAAATACAGAATTTCAGGTTCGTCTGAAGCAATGCATGAGAATATGTATTATAACAAGCAGACTCAGGTTCACCATCAAGTTTGACAGGTACATGCCTGTAGCTTATTGGTTATTATTCTTTGTGGTTGTTCATGAAGATTCTCTCATGTAATGCTGATTTTCATTGGCTTAAATTTCAGAAATACATTATCTGATTTCCTAAAACTTGAGAGACTACCAATCTGTGAGGGTATTGTCCTCTTTTTAAGTGAAGATAAAGAATTGAACTTCAGGAGTACCAGAGAAGGAGAAAAATATGTGCATTGCAGTGGTCTGAAAGGGCATTGTCTGACTTGTGTTTTGAGGAGAGGAAGGGAAGGGATTTGTGTATGTCAACCAGATGAGAAGACATGCGGACTTAACTACAGGGGAAATTGTTGGTCATGTGCTGGATTTGAGAACTGCCAATTTATGAGAGGATTGGCTACACCTCGCTGTATCTATCGTCAGCAGATTGCATTGCTGTGGAAATTTGTTGAAAATGGAGTAGTGAAAAGATGAGTTTAATTGAAGGTGAGAGTTTATATAGGACTCAATGGGAATTGATATTGAATTCACTGGAATGCGGATCAGTGGTGAAGACCTCAAGGGCTTGGTAGGAGTTTATATTTTATGGGTATTAAGGCATGCTTGCTTGGGTGAGGGTTATTTGAGATGTTATTCGAAACATTACATAGTCATGTCCAAACTCCAGAAAAAAGTCTTTGAAAATTTTCTTGTCTCTTCCATGCATGTGATCATTTGAATGAGAATATATGGCTAGGAATCAGGCATCATGGATGTAAAAAAGGTGAAGAACAATTAATGGATGTTAGTAATACATTTAGACTTTTCCTATATTGAAAGTACTTAAGGGAGGGTGATGTAATGGTATTTGCACATGACTACAATATAGCAGTTATATTGGAATGGAAAAAGAATGGGGTTAGAGCCGGGCGGTGGTGGCGCACGCCTTTAATCCCAGCACTTGGGAGGCAGAGGCAGGCGGATCTTTGCGAGTTCGAGGCCAGCCTGGTCTACAAAGCGAGTCCAGGACAGCCAGAGCTGTTAAACAGAGAAACCCTGTCTCAAAAAAAAAAAAAAAAACAAAAAAACAAACAAACAAAAAAAAAAAGAATGGGGTTAGGTAGACCAACAAGGAGTTGCCTTACAATTCAAAAATTCTATTTATTTGTTTGTTTGTTTATTTATTTATTTATTTATTTGTGTGTCTGGCAGTGGGGACTGTGCCATGGCCTACATGTGGACATCAGAGGACATCCTCTCCTTCCACTGTGTGGATCCTCTGGATTGAACTCCAGTTGTCAGTTTGGGCTGCAAGTACCTTAACCTACTAAAGCCACCTTACTGACCTCTGAGGGAAATGTTTCAATTGAGAGGAAACAATTATACAACATTTTCTGTCAATAATTTTGAGGTGAAGGCAGATGGAGGGAGGACAGTTGTGACTGGAAACCTCTGGTATTATAAAGGAGAGGCATCTAATCAAGCACTTTGGCCTTTATAGTAAAGAGAAAGAAGAGAGGAGAAAAGAGAACCTAATAATAGTGCTATTTACTAATCTCTTCAGGTGCTGCCGGTGAGAGCTAAATGAGCTAATTCTTGTAAGTTGCCTAGCAAGATGCCTGGTACCTGGCAAGCACTCAGTAAGTGTGGTGAATAGTGCTTGCTTCCTGGAAAGAAGGATCTCCAGGCTCCACCCAACAGCTGCTCTGGTCTTCATAACCAGCACCCATTTTAGGATCTGTTTGTAATAGATGCTTAGTAAATGCTCAGTGAATGAGTGGGACTACTTTACTATTTACTTAGTGAATGCTCGGTGTTGGAACCAAATATGTTGATTCTAAGCAGAACCGTATTTTACTTTTGATATATATTAAAATACAGTCTCCTAGTGGAGAATTAAAGGGAAGTAGTTATTGATCTCTCATCTGCTCTCCAATGTTTTCTCCTCTCCCCCCTCCCTCTCCTCCCACTCTTCTCCCTCCTCCCACTTCCATTCTCAGAGATTTTGCTCGCAATACAGGATTCCTGGAAGCCAGTTCTCCCTATGTGTGTCTTGCAGCAGATGCTCTGTAAATATCTGTGCTAATTGCTAAACCAATGGATTGGAGGCCTGTGCCTCCAGCTTCAGAACATGCTATCCACGAGAGATATACTCTCTTCTCTACAATGTTTGATTCACCTCTTTTAAATAGTTGGCCATCTTTGAATGGCCACTAAGATGTGCGATTCAATCAGTTTAATGAACTGTGTCTGAATGTCTTTATCTTATGTGGCTGAATATATCAAATACATTTGTGCATGAACTTCAACCTCTAGATGTTTATAGATAGCATTATTGGAAAAAGGAGGAAGAATTAAATGGTTTCTATTTTAGACCCATTGATTTATCTATCACTAAAATAAGATACTCTTTAAAGTAGAAGTCAGAAACTTAGAAAGATGCATATATAGAAAAATCTACAATAAAACCCATTATGTTGTATGCCAGCTTAAAAATATTAACAGAAAGAAACACATAATTCAATTCAAAGGGACCATTAATATGAGTAGATATGTCACTAATACGTAAAGAGTCAGGAACCTTCTCCAAACCTGCCAGCATTTGATAGCAAGTTGCTGTGTGGAATTAAAATTGCCAGGTGGCCTCTGTTCTCACATAGCTAATTAAATGTCTTTCATTCATGACTTGGGCATGCCTGCAATGGGAAAGGGAAGCTCCCGTAAACAGCTGCCACTGTGTTTCAAACTTAAGTCATTGTGAAGGGTCTTACCAATTTAAAGTTATTTGGTCTCAGTTGGAGAAGTCTGTGGAAACCTGAAGTCCAACTGGCTTTTCTGATGTCTTTGGATCTTTTAATTTAAAATTGGCTTGCCCTTTCGCCATTATGTCTTTTCTTCAGTGCTTGATAAATGTTGAGTCTTTTGGAGGAGATTTGCTGCCAAAACTTTGTACAAGGCTGGGGACCTTTTCTAGATGAGGACCACTGACTCACCAGCAAGGTTAATGAGACACACTTAAGAAAGAGCAACCTAGTTTAGGTCACTTACGAGGGAATGTAAAGTCTCCAGTAAGTGCCCTTCAAGTTCATGTCATGATGGACTGCAGAAGATGAGGAAGGACATACAGAGCAAGCAAAAGGCTAGTTAGGAGAAGAGATGTCAGCAGAGGAAAGTGCCACTGAATAATGGCAGATAAGGAAACCTAGGAGGCTTGTGAGTGTTGTGGCAGGAGCTGCTGAGGTGAGGGGCTTGTCGCAGGCTGTTGCTCACTTGCGCTAGTTTCCTTGCTAATGAGTTGCCTAAGCATTGCTCATAGCTCCTTCTCCAGCCATTTGCCAGCAAGAGAAAAAAAGTCCCACATTAACACATTCTTTGGACTATAACATTGGGCTAAGTGATGCTTCCCTGAGAGAGAGAGAGAGAGAGAGAGAGAAAGAGAGAGAAGATAAAACCAAGTCGAGGGGTGGGACCGGCCGATCCCTGGGAAAAATGCAACCCTGTGGATTTAGTCTATATTTCATTGCAGATGCCTTCGATACATTCTCTAATCAGTCTTTAACAGATCCAGTAACAATGGGCCGCTGCGGTTATTTTGCTAGGTAACAGGGCGAGTGGGGACTGCGGAGCTGGGAGTCACATATCCTCCATCTCCTGAGGCCTGCTTTCTCTGCTTTCTCCATCCAAGTCCCTTTCTGGAACTTGAAGGGACTTCAGAAAATCACTGAAGTTTGCAAATGTGTTGCAAACTCCTCTAGACTTTAGAATGATAATAGTTTACTTTGTTGAGTAGAGGCATGTCACTGGACAGCTTGCTGATTGAAAGTGGAGCAGCAGGGCTGGAGAGATGGCTCAGCGGTTAAGAGCACTGGCTGCTCTTCCAGAGGTCATGAGTTCAATTCCCAGCAACCACATGGTGGCTCACAACCATCCATAATGAAATCTGGTGCCCTCTTCTGGCCTGCAGATATACCTGCAGACAGAACACTGTATACATAATAAATAAATCTTTAAAAAAAAAAAAAAAAGAAAGTGGAGCAGCATCTAGTTGGCTTTTTGTATATATTGTACCTGATTGTCTGATACATGACTTTCTGTTCATTCTTCAAATTCGTGTATGTGTCTGTGTGTGTGTATGAACATGTGTGTGTGCGTGCGTGTGTGTCTCTGTGTGTGAACATGTGTGTCTGTGTTCGTGTATTCGTGTGTGTGTGTGTGTGTGTGTGTGTGTGTGTGTGTGTATTTATGTATGTATGTTATATACCTATGTGTGTGTGTGGATGCATATGCTTGTGGCCCCTGTGCAGAGGTCAGAGAAAGAAGTCAGACATCTTGGTATATCATTTTCCACCTTATTCTTTTGGGACAGAGTGTATCACTGAACCTGGAGCTCATTGTTTTTCCACTGGACCATCTGACTGGCAAGCCCCAGTGATGCCGATTATGGGCACATGTGGTCATGACTGGCTTTTTAACCTGGGTGCCAAGGCTCTCAGCTCTTTGTGTTTGAGCAGCATGTGTTCTTACTCGCTGAGCCACTTTCAGATTTCTGAAACTCTTCAAACTTCAACAGGGCAGTTCCCAGTGTCTCTCGGGAGATCGTTGTTACAGGCTTTTCTGGAGTCCATCTAGGAATATGGTTCCTTTCTCCTGCTTTGAATCCTCCACTGTCTTGTGCATTTAACTTTACTGCTGGGCTCATGATGGTCCAGGGGTTCCTGTGGTCAGTAGAAACTACGAGTCTACAAGATAAACACGAGTAAAAAATCATCGAACTGTGGCCTGTGGCTTGATCTGGATGTTAGCCTTTGCAAATGGAACTGTTTTGGAACATAGCCATGCTTGTTCATCTATGTATTGCCTGTGGCTGCTTTTGAGCTGTACTGCTGGACATCATCGACACAAAGCCTGGAGGTCCACAAGACCTACAGTATTTGTTCTCTGGCCGTGTTCTGAACAAGTTTTTGACCCCTGCTATAGTCACCTAAAAGAACTGTAGAGAAAACCTGGCACATGAATGCAGGAAGAGTGTGGTATCACCCAGGCAACCACACTAGGAACCACTACAGGGAGTAATATTTTCTAGGTGTCCTTTGTGTTTAGGGAAACTAGAAGGGAGAGTTTTCTTGCTTGCATGGTGAAAGGACCCCTGAGGGTAAGGAGAGAGGTTCCTGGTAGGAATGTGAAAACAGGGCTCTGCGCTTTGTTTTCAAGTACAGAGCCTTGCCTCTCTGTCCTGACTGTAGCTCTCATCCAGCCAAGTTTGGAGACTGTGACTCTTTGCAACCATGCAGCAGCCAAGTGTGCCAGCTGATGTTTTATATTCCCTACCCCCAGCCCTTCATTTAAAAATAAACTTTGTAGAATTTTTTTTCATGACTCTTTAAATATTCTGTTTTGAAACATTTAATTACCCAAGTTATTTATATGGAAAGGTCTTATCATGTTTCTAATGGGAGTCTGTTATTTATGCCTTTTGCTAAATTTTATCTTATATTAGGGGAAGGGCTGAGATTGGTTACTATGGCAACACCCTCAAAACTGCAACAATCCCATTATGGATGCTAAAACTATAGTCATTCTGGTAGGAGGGCAGCAAGGGAAGTGGGTGGCAGTCTTTTTATTTTTACTTTAGTTTTTAAAGAAAGCCTCTCCCACTTCCAACCTCTTGCATTTATTTATTTTAAATCTTGCAGCTTAGGGTACTGGATTGAGAAACAAAACAGAAAAAAAAAGTGTAATGTATTCTTTCATTAAATATCTATGATCCTTTATGCACTCTGAAGTGATACCCTGTTCTGTATCTGTTCTTTCATTCAAAATATCAGTTTATCTTCTAAACTCTTATGAGACCTACTTTGTATTAGAGATGAACAAGGCAGAATTCCTTATGCTCATTGTTCCTTTTAATTTGCAAATAACTTGAAGCCATTCATTTGCTTCACTTTGATCCACCTAAGGAAGCTTGCTGAGCCCATGCTGAGTACAGAGCTTCAAGCTAGCGTACAAAAAAGAAACAGATAAGAGGGGCTTCTACAGAAAAACATTTTCTTGAGCAACACAGGTGCGTGCTCACAGTGATACAGAGGTGGCTAAAATAAAACGTTACGGATGCGGACACAGAGATATTAAGCTATTTACCCTCCAGCCTGTGAAACACAGCAGGGAAAAGACTTTGTGCAGAAGTGACATTTGGGCTGATTTGAAGACAGATGGGTGTTTTATGGTTAGGGAGTGTGGGTGTGGACATGGGTGTATATCACACTCCAAGCAATCTGGATCAGTAAGAACAATTATATGGAGGCGAGGAAGTCCTTGGCTACCTGCAAAAGGACTAAAGAGCTACGTGTATGAGTGATGAGTGATGGACCATTCTGGGGATGTAGGCTGGGCTCATAATGTCTTGGTGACTAGATATTTAAAAAAAAAAAAAAAACTTTTCATTTGATTCTTTCTGATTTCACATCATGCACTCCAGTCCTGCACATCTCCCTGTCTCCTCATATCTGTCCTTTGCCCTTGTAACCCCCCCCCCCCCAATTAAAAAATACATACAAACAAATCAACAACAACAAAACTCAAAGTATAGAAAACATCTCATTGTGGAGGCTGTAGTGTGTCACAGTGTGTCACACAGTATTCTCCTCTGTCCACACATCTTCACTTGCAAATGTGCTTTACAATGAGTTCTTGAACTGGTTCAAGATCTCTGGCTTCTGTGACACCTTCACTATTGGGTCCTCACTGGGACTCCTCCCAATTATCCTGTTGTTGCCCAGTGTCATGGAGATCCTGCAACTTTGAATAAGCAAGACTGGCCCTTCACAGGTCCCAACCATTCACAGATGATATAGATTTTGTGGTGGGCCAACTCAAAGCCCTGGGTCTGGGTCTGGGTCTGAGTGGTAGCTGAGCTAGTCAGCTCACTGTCTGTCCCTTATTTGCACCACCAGGTGAGCTCTCTAGAACTGTTCCAACTAGGCTACCCACTGTTGCCATCAGCAGAAGGCAGGGTCAGCTGTCCTGCTTTGATACCCTTGGGCCAACTCACCTGCAAACCCATCCTCCACCTCCAGGGCAAGCTCCACTGTGCTGTCCAATCAGGGCACGGGGCCCACTCTCCCAAGTACTGTATACTGTGAGGGGCTGGGCCAGCTCTCCTGCTCTCATGCCCTTGGGGCTGGCTCACCCATGCCTTTGCCATTAGGGCCAGCTCAACTGTGTTGCCCAGGCAAGGTGCAGGACCCACTCTTGGAGACTAGATTTAAGCTAGTGAGTCACTGAAATCTTTAGGCAGGAAAACAACTTAAGCATTTTTGTTGAGAAAGAGCTTTCTGCTGATTGTGTGTGAGATAGATTCATAATGAAGTGGTAGAAGAAGGGATTCCCTTGGGTTGCATATGAAGATTTGGAGAAGATGGAAAGCTCCATTTTAGAGTAGCCCCTCCAGGCAGACCTGTATAGTAAGATGTATGGATGGAAATTGGTGATCTTAGAGGAGGGGTGGCCCAGAGCCTGAGTGGAGCTACTCATCATCACATCCCCTTGTGCCTAACATACCATTTCACTTTTAATAAAAGATTAGTGTTTTATGTGTGTTTTGTGTATGTATGTGCCCTGGTTAATTATTATTGTCAATTTGACAAAACTTAGGAATAGAGAACCCTCACTTGAAAGATGTCCTGCATCAGATTGGCCTATGGGCATATCTGTGGGGCATTGTCTTGGTTGTTAACTGATACAGGAAAGCACAGTTCATTGTGGGTGGCACCATCTTTAGGCAGGTGGTCCTGCGCTGTGAAAGACAGTTAGTAAGCCAGAGAGTGAGCCAGCAAGAAACATTCCTCGGTGGTTTCTACCTGTAGGTTCCTGCCTTGAATTCCTGTCTTACCTACCTCAGTGATGGACTGTTACCTGGAAATGTAAGATGAAGTAAACTCTTTCATCCCAAGCTAATTTTGGTCAGAGTGTTTTATCACAATAATGGAAAAATAAACTGGAATAGAAGTGAAAAGAAAGAAGGATAATGTACACACACACACACACACACACACACACACACACACACACACACACACGTGGAGGCCAGAAGTGTTTCTTTTGTCATCACTGTCCACATTATTCCATTGATAAAGAGTCTCACCCTGACCCCAAACCTCCTCCTTTTAGCTAGGCTTGTCTGGCAAGTTAGAGTCCATGGTCTGGGGGCTGGAGAGATGGCTCAGCGGTTAAGAGCACTGCCTAGTGCTCTTCCAAAGGTCCTGAGTTCAATTCCCAGCAACCACATGGTGGCTCACAACCATCCACAATGTGATCTGGTGCCCTCTTCTGGAATGCAGGTGTTCATGCTGATAGAGCACACATATGCATAAAATAAATAAAATAAATCTTTAAAAAAAAAAAAGATTCCAAGGTCTGCCTGGCTCTGCCCCACAATGCTAGTATTGCAGTCATGTGAGGCCAGGCCTGGCTTTTACCTATGTGATGCCAGGGATTTGAACTCAGGTCCTCATGACTGAAGAGCAAGCACTCTTAATCACTGAGCCATCTCTTCAGTCTGCAAGCTTCATAATTTTAAAGAACTAGATTCTGAGGAATGTGATCACAATAATTAGAGTTATTTTGGCTGATCTAAGATTTAGAACTGTGATTAAGCAGTCCTTGAGATGACCAAGTTTGGTGCTGAAATGTAGCGCTTAAGACAGCTTTGATCTTCACTCGTTGTCTTTATCTGTGCAGTGAAGCATGCCCTGTCCTGGCAACTCTGGCCATTTGGGTGATAGAAGCCATTCATGTAGAAAACATCACACTAATTTAGCAACTGAAATATCGAGTGTTTTTCAACAATAAAAGCCCTGAGACTGATGTTAGGCTTATTCCTTTCTATGAGCTCCTATAATCCTGCCTTTGGAGGCGGGGGATAGCCCATTTCTTCCTTCTGTAGAAGGATCTTACTCATTCTCTTAAGGTACTAGCCTCTGTTTCCCACCTCCTTGGAACTGAAGTTGGACTGGGGAAAAGGAATCAAAGAGAGAAGGGAATCCATGGAGTTCTTACCTGGCGACTGCTGACCTGTTAATCTGGTGTCAGAGCTCCCTGAATCCAGCAGGCATTTGAGTTGACTTCTGGGGTCACTTTGCAGCTTGCCCTTCCTTCCACATGGCTGAAGGTTTCACATTTATGGTTCCCTGAGACAAGGATAGTACATTGTTATCCTAGCTGAACTTTGCTCAATTCTGTGGCTCCTGAAAACACTTCCTAAGGCAATCTTGTGATGACTGCAGCATCTTGTGAAGGTAGCCTGTACCTCATTCATGGGGGACACTAAGTATACTTGGCTTCTTCAAGCTCTGGTTCTCCTCCAAAGTGCTCAGCAAGCCCATTTCCCATGCTAAGTAAATCAGATGCAAATTGGCTTGTTTCCTAAGCTCCATGAATTGCCAAGCTTCTATCTCTTGATCTGAAGTGAAGTGGTGGGCACCCTTAACCACTGCTGTCCATGGTTTGAGGGGTAAACCTTGTAACACAAAACTAACCATCTGGAACAACTCCTCTCCCTGTAGGCATAAGGTTATTGTGTAATTCAAATGCTGATTTCTGTACCCCCCATAACTGGTTGCTATCCTTGTTATGAGAATTTTATGTCTCAATGTTGTATAAATACTGCTCCCCAAATGTCCCCTGATATGCCAATAAAGCATCTTACAGCCAATCACTGAGCAGAGGAGGGAATAGGACTGGACTTCCTACTCTCCGGGGAAGGAAGAGTTAGAGGAGGAAGCAGGGGATTCAGCTGCACACAGAGCTGCAGGAGACATCAAGAGAGAGCCAGCTGAAGCCAGCTGAAACCAGAAAGCCACAAAGTGTAAGTATGTCTGTGATTTATGCTGAGATAAGCTTAGGGGGCTAAGAATAGAATAATAACTGGTCAGTGTTGTGAGACTTGTTTAACAATAATAATATAATAGATTGTATTAGAATTTAATATAATAAATAATATAAGAGTCTCAATATTTGGTTGATAGCTGGGTTAAGAGAGAAACTGAGAAATAAACACATAAAGTTATACTAACATCCCCCAAACACCAGATTTTTTTATCCTCTTATGCCTGTCATCGGACTAAGGAATTATGAGTTTTATAGTCAGTTGGCATCTTCTTTGTCAAATTTCAGAAGTGATCTAGTTCTTTTTTAAGTATACAAAATGCCTCCCTTAAAGCTTCAGAAGGAATATTCATGGAAAGGCTTTGTTATACAAATGCAATCCTCTTGCCTTAAAAATAATTCCATCTACTTGGGGAATTTTGTTCCATGGGTTCAGAATTGTTGACATCCAGGGATGGGTTGCACTAAACAGCAACAGTGGATGTAGATAGCCTTGGTAGAGATTGTGTGTACTTTCACCAGAGACACACTTCTTTGTTGAGCAACTAGTACATGGGTACATGCCACAAAGCACTCAGTTTACAATGACTGATTTCCCCTATTCTGTTAATGAATCTCAGTCTGACTCTTGGCCAGACATCTTCCTGGGCAGACTTTAACTGACCGCCTGCTAGAATTCTCTTATTAAAACATCGAGAAGACATTTTTAAGTTGGTAATGCAAGTTAGGATAGAAAATGAATTTGGTATAGAACTTCAAACTCATGGAGAGAGATGAATAATAGAATATTAATATCAGTTGCCAAATATGTATGGACTGGATATGAGGAATGTATGTTATACCTTATAATTTTCATAATTGTGACCTAATTATTCAAGAAAAAAGAATTGTGAGTTTTGAAAGAAGGGGGAGAGGGTGGGAGGGTGGGGCCGGGAGGGGTAAAGGGAAGGGACTGTGATGGAGATGTAACTTGAAGTAATAAATAAACATTAAAAAAACCTCAAAACATTGAAAACTTAACATGCATTGTTGCTCTAGACCCACCCCCAGCCCTGCTATCTATTCATCTTCACATCGTTTCTTTTTCTTGTTAACTGGTACCTAGAAATCCCCTGCAGTGGCTCAAATCACCTGAGTATCACCTCTGATTCTTAAACTCTCACATGCCATGAACTGTTAGGAGTTTGGTGGTTGCCATGACCACGTTTCAAAATAGTGGTTTACATTTTTTTTTTTTTTAGTGTAAAAAGCTATTATGGAGTGCAGTGGTATGGAAACAGTCTATTATGGATGGCTTGAGATCTATGAAGTGTCCCCCTCTCTCAGCCCTTTCATGATCAGTCACAGATCATGGTGAGCAGCCAGACTCCTTTCGGTGTACATTAGTTCACAGTTGCTTTCTTAATTCAGGCCTTCATCATCTCTTGCTTGAAATAATGTGATTAAGTTAAACAAAAAGTGTGTATATCCTGGAACATTTCGACTACAGAAGAAGGTAGCAAAATGAGCTTGAGTGAAATCACTTAATTTTGATTTTCAAGATTATGCCTCGACTGTCTCCGTACTGCACACTCTTGGCTAATGATGACTTTAGGGGTTTAAATGAAACTTAAGTGCTGCCTTAGCGCATTTTGCATTTTGTTCTGCTCTAACAAAACCCATTGGGCATGTTAACTTGTGAAGAACAAGAATGTCTTTTCTTCACACTTCTGAGGGCCGGGAAGTTAAAGGCTAAGGGCCCAGTATTTGTTTTGAGCCTTCTTTTTTTTTTTTTTTTTTTTTTTTTTGGTTTTTTCGAGACAGGGTTTCTCTGTATATCCTTGGCTGTCCTGGACTCGCTTTGTAGACCAGGCTGGCCTTGAACTCACAGAGATCCGCCTGCCTCTGCCTCCCGAGTGCTGGGATTAAAGGCGTGAGCCACCGGCATGTTTTGAGCCTTCTTACTGTGTGGTGACGTATCAGAAAGGTAAAGAGATGAAAGGAGGCCAGGTTCACTTTTCGTCCTGGTGATAATCCCACCCCTAAGAAGGGAGTTCCTGTGGTGTGTTCACTTCGCAGGGGTTTCATGTCTTCACGCTTTAACAGTGCCAGTTAAATTCCGACGTGTGTGTACACATGTGTATGGATATGTCGGCACACAGAGGCCCAAGCTTGGTGTTGGGAATGGCTCTTCTGTCTGACTCATTCATTGATGCAGGATCTCTGTATCAAACCCAGAGCTTGCTGATATGGCTGGTCTCAATAGCCAACTTGCTCTTGAGGAATCTTTCTCTGCCTTCTCAGACTGGATTTGCATACATGCAGGCCACCATATCCACTTGGCATGTATGCAGCCTTTGGGGATCCAAACTCTAGTCCTCATGTGTGGGCAGCAAATATTGTAACCTCTGGGCCACCTCCTTTGCCCATCACCTAAGCTTTGGAGGGGACTAAAACCATGTAGAAATTCAAACCACGGCATGATCGCTGTCATGCAGAAATCTGAGACATGCAGTTCTGACACGTGTGTCACAGATCCGCTTTGTAGTCTGATTCCCCTCAGAGACAGAAAACATTTCGTTTCCCCAGAAATGTTCTCTTTCCCCATGCAGCTGGAGGCAGCCAGCCCCTCTTCTCAGGTTTTTCACCATAGTTTTGTGTTCTAGAATTTCCAATGAATGGTAATGGTTCTCTCCCTCCTCCACATCTGTGTTTATATGTATGTGTGGGTATTTGTGTATGTGTGTGGGTGCATGCATGTACATATAGAGTTCAGAAGTCAACTCTAGTTAATGTTTTTCAGAAGCCACCCACATTGTTTTTGAGGACAGGGTCTCTCTCTGGGACCTGGCCCTTGTTGATTAGTCTACACTAGCTGGCCAGCCAGCCTCAGGGATCAGATTTTTTTTCTGCCTCCCTGCAGCTAGAATTGCATGTGTATGCCACTACATCTGGCTATTTTGTAAAAACTTTGGGTTCTTGAGATCATCTCTGGTATTCATGCTTGCCCGCGAGCCCTTTACTGAGTCTTTTCCCTAGTCCTTGGCAATGCGTGTTCTCTCACTTAATATAATAGCATGAAACTCACTCATTCCACTTCCTCAATTAGTAGCCCATTCCTTATGACTACTGGGTAGTGTTTTTTTCTCCGAGGAAACCCAGGTTGCTTGAGACCTTTCTGTTGAGAGGCATTTAATAGTTCTGTTTGCCTATTGTGAATAAAGCTGGCCTAAACATTCTTGAAGCTTTTGTGGGTACGTGTGTTCACTTCTCTAGTATAGATACCCTGAGGTGGGATTTGGTCTGAAAGGGTCGATCTGCATCTTTACTTTGAGAAGAATCACAAATCCTTCCATTTTACTAGAAAAATACTAGAGGTCTAGTTGGTCCACATCCTTTCCAGCCAGTTAAAAGAATCATAAGTCTGATAGTTTCATTGTGGTTTTAGTTTTCATTTTCCTACTATATCAAGCTGTTTCTCGTTAAACATTCAAGATTTTTTTACTTTTTGTTTTATTTAAAATTTAAATTATTATTTTATTTTATGTGTGGGTGTTTTACCTACATGTATATCTGTGTATTGTGTGTGTGTGTCTGGTGTCCATGGAGGCCAGAAGAAGGCATTGGATCCCCTGTAACTGGAGTTACAGAGAGTGGTGAGCTGCCCTGTGGGTTCGGGGAATTGAACCTGGGACCTCTGCAAGAACAGCCAGTGCTCTTAACCCCTGAGACATCTCTCCAGCTCTAATTTTTGATATTTTACTTGTTTAAAAAGATTGTATTATTGAGTTTCAGGAATAAGAAAAATTCTAGACATAAATTTTTTGTCAGGTGTGTATCTGGTGAATATTTTCTGTCATTCTGAGGCATCCCTGTCCATTTCCTTAATGTTGATTTCTAGTAGATAAACAATTCACATTTTACTTTTATCACGTTGCTTTTTGTATTCCACCTGACAAAACAATACCTCTTTCCAGGGCACAAAGAGAGTCTCCAATGTTTTCTTCTAAAAGTTTTATATTTTAACTTTCACAATCAATCCATGATCCACCTGGAATTAAAAACTTGTGCATGTTTTAAAATAGGAATTGAAGTAAATTCTTTATTTCCTTGCCTATCTAATGATTCTAACATAATTTGTTGAAAAGTTCTTTCTTGCTTTATTGACTTAGTGGCTTTGCTGAAAGTCATGAACTGCGCAGCGTATGCTGGTTCCACACTGGATAGAAGATGTCTCAAACTCCAGGGACACCCATTCTCTTCTCCATCTTTGTTCCTTTTTCAAGATTGTTTTAAGTTTCCTTCATTCTTTGCATTTCCAATTAGTATTTAGAACTAGCATGTCAACTTACTTTATTATTGTTAAAGATATTTTCAACTAAAATGCAATTGCCTCACTTCTTCCTTTCCTTTTCATCCCTTCCCTCAAATTGAGAATGCCTTTTCTTTGATTTATTATTGTTTCTCTCTCTCTCTCTCTCTCTCTCACACACACACACACACACACACACACACACACACACACACACACGAGAAACAACTTTTACTTTTAAAGCTGTATTGGGATTATGCTGAGATCCTATTAACTCCAAGTTTGTACATATTGGTTACTGATTTCCAAAGATTTGAAATATACAATTTACTGCAGGTTTCAGAACTCATTCCTTTTCTGGATTTTCTCTAATATTTGCATTCTGACTTTCTGTATTTCTGCCTTTTCTGAGTTCATTTGACACCTCAATAAACTCAGGAAACTGAGGCTTTCTGCCGTCCCAGCTGTGTGGATTGAAAGTGTCCTGACCCCCTAAATCTCCACCCCTGCCACCTACAGCAGACAGGTGAGATGGCCCTGAGGGTTTGAGAAGTGGAGAGCTGTCCCTGCCCCTCTCTGGCTGCAGCACTTGGGAGGGTGGGCCCTGCACCTCACCTGATCAGCACAGTAGAACTGGTCCTGGTCGGGTGGGCATGGGAGAGGTGGCCCTGCCCCTTGCCTGGGGAATGAGAGCTGGCCCAGTTGGCATGCGCACAGGAGTGCTGGAGGGCTGACCAACTTAGCTTCCACCCAGGCCTAGATCCCAGGGCTTTAAGTTGGCCCACCTCAACATATACCCCATCTATGAACTGCTGAAGCCTGTGAAAGGGCTGGTGCTGCAAGATCTCTGTGACACATGGCAATGACAGGATATTGGAGAGAAGTACTGATGAAGATTCAATATTAATGATGTAGCAAAAGCCAAAGGCCTCAAACCAGACAAATGACTCATTGCAATGAATATTTGCAAGTAAAGCTGTTTGGGCAAAAGGGTACATACACCGTGTGACACACTGTGACTCACTACAGCTTCCACAGTGAGATGGTTTTTGTTGTGTTTGTTTGTTTGTTTATTATTTTATTTATTTATTTATTTTTGGGGAAGGTTGCAAGGGCAGAGGGTGGATATGAAGGGATAGGGAGATGTGTGGGCTTGGGGTGCATGATGTGAAATTTACAAAGAATCTATAAAAAGTTAAAAAACAAAGTGTCCTGAGGCAAGGATTTGCAAACTTACAAATTTTGTCCCTACAGTGTTCCTTTTAATGGTAGTCTGTGCTCTGGTTTTTACCTGGGCATAGGCATTTTCCAATGCCTTTAAACAGTTTTTAAAAGACAAATGTTTGTATCTGTCGAGAGGGCTTAGCTGGTAAAGTTCTTGCTATGCGAGCGTGAGGGTTTGAATTCAGCCTTTCAGAGCCCACAGAAATGTCCAGCATGGTGGTACTCATCTATAACTCCAGTGTTTGGGAGTGTAAAAGAGAGACAGAAGACTCATTGGGGTTGCTTTGCCTAAATTGCACATTCCAGGTTCAATGAAGAGATCCTGCCTCAAAATAAAAGGTGGAAGTAATGGAGGAAGATAACCAACATGGATTGATGTGCACTTCTCACATGCATAAGGAGAAATCTTTACTCAGATTTATATGACTGTGGTCTGTAGAGCAGTCACTCAGAATGAGTTGTATGGCCTTTAGGTACCACACAGTGGTTTCCTCACTTTCTTCTTTATCTCCCTCCAGCACACTTGTCCATTGTCCCCAGAGTATTCTTTCAAATGTATACCACTTCCTGTTCTGGAGACCACCATGGGCTCCCTGCTTCCCCCATCATTCCTGTTACTTCCTCTTCCTTTCCTAGATCCTTCCAGACTTCCGCGTTCTCTGGTTGTAATCCTTTTGTAGTTTGAGACACACCCTTTCCTGCGAATCTGCCTTCCCTGTCTGTGTTTTGGTCCCTGACAAGTTCTTCCACCTTCACCTGTTCTTGAAGCCTGGCTAAGCTCACAGTTCTTTAGAAGTCTGCTTGAAGTATCCACTTATTGGAGAAAACCTCCGATGGTGAGGTTCCTCACACCTCTTTGTTTTCCCTTCTCTGTGTAGTTTATTGTTACACCGTGTAATGTGTGTGTAGCTAGCTGTTTAACCATCCCTTCTTGTGAGTAAGGTCTCTGACTGTCTATCTTAGCTGCTCTTGTGTTGTGGTGATAACACGCTATGACCAAGGCAACTTATAAAAGAAAGCATTTCATTTGGAGCTCCTGGTTCCAGGGGGTAAGAGTCCATGACCACATGACAGGCAACATGGCAACAGGAAGGCAGGTATGGTGCTGGGGCAGTAGCTAAGAGTTTATATGATGATCCACAAGTGTGAGTCAGACAGACAGACAACAAACACACACACACACACACACACACACACACACACACACACACACACA
>CAJQZJ010032348.1:1204154-1215083 GCA_907164525.1 Lophiomys imhausi | reverse complement strand
TGTGTGTGTGTGTGTGTGTGTGTGTGTGTGTGTGTGTGTGTGTGTGTGTTTGTAGGATTGTGTACATGTGAGCACAGGTACTTAAGAGTCCAGAAGAGGGTATCAGATCCTCTGGAGCTGGAATTAGAGGTGGTTATGAGCTGCCATGTGGGTGCTGGAAGCAAAATCTGGTCCTCTGGGGAACAGCAGATGCTCTCAGCTGAGCTATCTCTTCAGCTGGGGTCTGATTTTCACATCTCGTGTATGATGCAACAGGACTCTCATTTCATGTAAATAGTGGATAAATGCTTTGCTGCTGATCTTAATAAAGCATTCGATTTCTACAAAATGATGGAATGTAATTACAAAGTTAAACACGAAATCTGGGAACAAAAAAGCCAGATTATATCAAAATGGAAGTTGACGACCATAAAGATCCGGTCATTACTTGTTCATTTAAGGTTTTCCACACACACCTTAATTGAAAGAGGTAGCTAGCTTTTTTGGTTTTATTTTACCTCAGACTATTTGATATTGAAATTTTAAATGAAATAGAAGCTTGTGACATTTAAAAATACACACACATATATTTATATAAATATTTATATATTTATGTATTTCTATAGTGAGATGTTTTTAACTCAGCACCTCACACATGCTGGGTGAGAGCTCTATCACACTGCTATATCCCTAACCTTATTTATTATTATTTTTTTATTATAAAAAGTAACATTTCCCAATCTGTAGGCTGATGTTTTGTTCGAATGACAGTGTCTTTTGCCTTCCAGAAGCTTTTCAGTTTCATGAGGTCCCATTTATTGATTGTTGGTCTTAGGTCCTGAGCTGTTGGTGTTCTGTTCAGAAATTGTCACCTGTGCCAATGAGTTTGAGGGTTTTTCCCACTTTCTCTTCTAGTAGATTTAGTGTGACCATCCTTGTGTTAAGGTCTTTGATCCACTTGGACTTAAGTTTTGTACAAGGTGATAAGTATGGGTCTAATTTCATTCTTTTACAAGTGGACATCCAGTTGGACCAGCACCATTTGTTGAAGATGGTCTCCTTTTTCCATTGTGTGGTTTTGGCTTTTTTGTCAAAAATTAGGTGGCCATAAGTGTGTGGATCCATTTCTGGGTCTTCAATTCGATTCCATTGATCTACTGATCTGTTTCTATACCAATGCCATGTTCTTTTTACTACTATTGCTCTGTAGTACAGCTTGAAATCTGGGATGGTGATACCTCCAGATGTTTGTTGTTGTTGTTGTTATTGTAAAGGATTGATTTAGCTCTTCTGTTTTTTTTTTTTTTTTTTTGTTCCATATGAAATTGAGAATAGCTTTTTCCAGGTCTATAAAGAATTGTGTTGGTATTTTGATAGGAATTGCATTGAATCTATATATTGCTTTTGGTAGGATGGCCATTTTTATTATGTTGATCCTATGATGGCCATTTTTATTATGTTGATCCTACCTATGAGCATGGGAGATCTTTCCATCTTCTAAAGGCCTCTTCAATTTCTTTCTTCAAGGGCTTGAAGTTCTTATCATACAGGTCTTTCACTTGCTTGGTTAGAGTTACCCCCAGGTATTTTATATTGTTTGGGGCTATTGTGACGGGAGTTGTTTCCCTTATTTCTTTCTCAGCCCATTTATTTGTTGTATAATGAAGGGCTTCTGATTTTTTTTGAATTAATTTTGTATCCTGCCACCTTGCTGAAGGTGTTTATCAGCTGTAAGAGGGCTAATATCCAAAATTTACAAAGAACTCAAGAAATTAAATGCCAAGAAACCAAATAATCCAATCAAAAAATGGGGAACAGAGCTAAATAGAGAATTCACAAAGGAAGAATCCCTAATGGCTGAGAGACACTTAAAGAAATGCTCAGCATCCTTAATCATCAGAGAAATGCAACTCAAGACGACTCTGAGATTCCATCTCACACCTGTCAGAATGGCTAAGATAAAAAGCTCATATGACAGCATATGCTGGTGAGGGTGTGGTGAAAGGGGAACCCTCCTCCATTGCTGGTGGGAGTGCAGGCTTGTGCAACCACTATGGAGGTCAATCTGGTGATATCTTAGAAAACTTGGAATAGCTCTGCCTCGGGACCCAGCCATACCACTTCTGGGTATACATCCAAATGATTCCTCACCAAATCACAAGGAAGTTTCCTCATCTATGTTCATAGCAGCCTTATTTGTAATAGCTAGAAACTGGAAACAACCCAGATGTCCCTCAATGGAAGAATGGATTAAAAAACTCTGGTACATCTACACAATGGAATAGTACTCAGCTACCAGAAACAATGAAATTATGCAATTTGCAGCCAAATGGATGGAACTAGAGAAGCTCATCCTGAGTGAGCTAACCCAGACTCAGAAGGATGTGCATGGCATCTATTCACTTATAGTCAGATTTTAGCTATATATAGTACAGGATATCTATACTACAACCAACGCACCAAAGACTTTTTGTTTGTTTGTTTGTTTGTTTTTAGTTTTCTCTCCCTGGCAATGAGACACTTTTCACTGGTGGTACTGTCTTGTAGGCCCCCAGGGTATGAGGAGTCTCTTGGCCCTCATATGACTGCTGAACTGGGGCAGGAGACTGTTATGTAGGGACACTCTACTCCAGAGGAGTGGGATGGAAGGGTTAGGGGGTAGAGGGTGAGAGGGCAGGGCTGGGAAGGGGGGAAAGAGGACAATATGATGGAGATGTAACCTGAAGCAACAAATAAATAAATTTATTTAAAAAAATACCCCCTCCAAATTAACATTTCTTAGTAATCAGTGCTTGGTGGCATGTTTGTTTTTTCTTCTTCGATTGATTAAAAATAATTCTTTCTAGAACATCTTAAACCTATTTATTTGGTTTAAATATTCTTCATATTAGTTCCAAATTTTCAGGCATACACAGGGACAAATGTTGCTGCAGATACTTGCTCCCAGCTGCCTTGCCAGTTCTCGCTCCAGGCTTCCAGCCTTTCACACACTGTGTCTCCTCTTCCGTTGCCTCTGTTTCTCCCTTGCAAGCAATAGAAGCAGATAGAGTGATCACCACCATGAATCAGGGCTCCAAAATCAAAATTCTAAATCCCTGAGCATAGATGCTGTCTTTTTTTTGTCAGAATTTCCTGACCCATTTTCCTTTTATTTTTGAAAAGACAACAAAATCGACTTTCTTTCCAATCTGCCTTCTTCAAAAATCTCTCACAATGATTGACATTTTCCTCTTCTGCTACCTCTCACAAAGACCGTGACAGCATGCCTCAGATAAAATGCAGAGTGCCAACATTTCATATCAGAAAAGCAATGATTTTTCTGCAAGAGTTAGTTTTCCTGATGAAACCAGCACAGGGACCATTTAATAGAAAACTCAAAAGACTTCAGAACACAATTTAGCAGCCATTCAATCAAACTGTAGCAATTTCTTTTGTCCTCAGAAGGAAGGAGATGGTTTGAGAAAAGGAGGTGGAAGATGAGAGACGAGTGGTCTCTAAGGGCCCTCAGAGTTTGTGAGGGGTCAAAATTTAGGGCATTTTTGTGCCAGAACAAGCAGCTCAGTTCTGCCTGGAGCTGGGACACTCAGTCCAGCCACCTGCTTCTTTTCCCTTGGAAATAAGCCCTTTGCTTACTTTTTGTTTGGAAGCAGCTGGGAAGGATATTTTTTGCTCTGAGTCAGAGCTTAGCTTTTGTAGAAGCTGTTTGGTGAAAGTCATATCGTCACCCCCTGGTTTGTAGCTCAGGGTGATAAGGTTACTTAAATATGTGTGTTTTTAAGTGGCTATAAAAATAAACAATTCACATAAATGTGACCGTCCCCTCCCTGCTATGGAGTTTTGTTTTCCCTGGCAAGCGTGCCCCATTCCTCTAACTCTTCCTTTGACATTTACTTAGCTCTGTGTTTCTAAATACTGTTTGTCTTATAATTACATCATGTATGATCTGCCTTCCTTCTATGCATAGTAAAATTTGAAACAAACATCCTTGTGTCTACCTAACACAGTTCTCTGTCTTCGTCATGGCATTATATCAGACTTGTTAAATTAGTGGGCAATTATTTGGACTGCATCGTTTTGTAACATTTTAAGTGATAGATGACATTGATTGAGCAAATGTAATATATTATTAGGAGCTGAGACATGTATGAACTCCACAGCAAGCGTATAGAACTGTCTTCTTCCTATTCACCAACACAGTTTAAATGGCTGTTCTAAAGCCATGTAGGCAGTAATGGTGGGGCTTTAATAAGGTAAACCTGGCTCTAGAGCCTGCTTTTAACCATAGCAATCTAAATTACTAAGGCCCCCGGTGTATGAGAAGGCTCTTGGCCCTCATATGACTGCTGAACCGGGGGTGGGGACTGATATTAGGGACACTCCACTCTGAAGGAATGGGATGGAAGGAATAGGGGGTAGAGGGTGGGAGGGCAGGACTGGGAGGGGTTGAAAGAGGGTACTGTGATGGAGATGTAACCTGAAGTAATAAATAAACATTTAAAAAAAGATTTTTAATATTGGGGCTGGAGAGATGGCTTAGTGATTACAAGCACTGATTGTCTTCCAGAGGACCCAAGTTCAATACCCAGGCTGGCCTGGAACTCATGGTCTTCCTCCTTCAGCCTATGTGTTGGGATTACAGACATGGACCACTACATGTGGCTAATTAATTATGATTTTAGAAATGCTGTTTATAATGGAGTCACATAGATATTGTCATTTCTTTGTTTTTATTTCTTTCAGAATTCCTGTTAGCTGGATGTTCTCCTGGTCTTTGCTTTAACCCTTCGTTCCTTGGGTTGACACTCAGAAAGGCCCCCTTACCTTTCCTTGTGCTCCTGATGGCTTTCATTCTGTGGAGTTTCTCCATCTCAAGAGCTACTTTTACTTCCTGCCTGCCCTTTTTGTCAATCCCTTCTTCCCCTGTTATGTGGATGTAGTCCTGCCTTTCATTTTAAGCAGTTTTCCTGCAGTGTCAGGATCAGCTGCTGTTGGTCATAGTTGTGAAAGAACTGATAGGTGCCCGGCAGATGACCCGAATGTCAGGTCCCCGTTCTCTTGCAGAGTGACCTCAGAGGCATCATCTGAAAAGTGTTTCATGTTCTAGAATCTTCCAGGCTTGTTTCTGGTGGCATGTGCCTGTTGAAGGTGTTGTAGAGCTACATTTGAGCTGGGGTGCGTGTACACACACATATATAAACACATATATGCATATGCATATGTGTACATGGAGGTCAGACATCAATGTTGGCTTTCTTCCTTGATTGTTTTCCACCTTATTTTCTTTTTTTTAAAACATTTATTTATTTATTTATCTATCTATCTATCTATTTATTTATTTATTTATTATGTATACAGTATTTGCTCTACATATATGTCCGGGCAGCAGATCTCAATGTAGATGGCTGTGAGCCACCATGTGGTTGCTGGGAACTGAACTCAGGACCTTTGGAAGAACAGCCAGTGCTCTTAACCTCTGAGCCACCTCTCCAGCCCTCCACCTTATTTTCAACACAGGTTCTCTTACCAGTTTGACAACCTGGCTGGCCACTGAGCCCTAGCAATCCTCCAGCTCTTTCCTCAGTGCTAGGATTATGAGTGTGTGCTGCCACACTGAGATTTTACTTGTGCAGAGGGAACGTGAATTTAGGCCCTCCTTCTTGCCCGACAAGTGCTTTCCTGACTGATTCAGCTCCCCAGAGCTGGTCCTTCGTTTTAGACTGACATATACTCCAGCAAACTGTCTTTACCTGTGTCCCTCATTCCTGGGGAGCACTCTGCTGACTTTTCCTTTTATAATTGTTTGGCATGGTTAGTAATAGGTTTTGTTATGACATTTTCATACTCAGCTTTCATTACACTTTGTTCTTACTCAGGCCCTCCCCCACTGCTCTCCCTGTGTCCCCTGACTCCTCTCTTGCTTCTCCTCTTCCTCCCCTACTTCTGCTTTTGGGTTGCATGGATTCCCCTCCACCCCTTAAGATGTCTTCTTCTCCTCTCTTGATCTCTGTGGTGACCTACAGCTCTTCCCCTGCTGTACTGAGAGGGAAGGAGTAGGAGGCCAGTTCTCTTGACTGGCTGCCGGTGAACCAGCCTGCCTCTCCCCACTCTTCCTTCCTGGTGTTGATAGGTGAGCGGGGTTGAGGGCTGAGGGGTGTGTGTGTGGGGGGGGTTCTTGCTTATTCATTCTCCACCTTCTAGAAGACTGGTGGAATTTCTTTCTTTTGCTGTCACCTGTCCTGTTCCCTCTGTGTGGAATTTTACTTTTTAAAAACTTAATTACTTTCATTAGACTGGAGTTTGGGAAGGGAACAGAGAAAAAACAAGACACCAAAATGACACAGTTAATGAAAGTCTAATTACATTACTGTGGAGGGAATTTATTTCCTGGTGTTTGCTTCATTTTCTTGTTGGGTTGGAGACTGCGGGATGATGGTCTCAGAATAATCGCATGGTGTCATTTGCCATTTTACTTGAGCTTTGGTAGTGGATGCTGTCCTTTATCCTTCCTTCTGTCTCAGGGCTCTCAGCCTTCAGTGACCTTCTCCAGCTCCTTTCTCTTCCTGTCTAGATCTGTCAAGCAAAGAGGAAGAGAATCATGTTTCAGGAAGTGGACTACGTGTCCAGGGACTCTCTTATCCCACCAGGTTTCCATTAGGCTTTTCTTCTCAGAGTTTTTCAAAACTTACCTGGACTCTGACCCACTTTGCTGATGTAAACACCAGATTCTAGCCTCTAGTGTGGGTGTGGCTTCTCTCGGGAACCTGTTTGAGGCTGTGGGGTGAATTCTGAGAAGGACCATCACCTTTCTGTCCTTAGCTAGTAGTAGGCTGAATGGTTTGGGAGTCCACAGTCTTCCTGGGAATCTGCATATCTCACTTGCTTTGCCAAGTCTGAAGTATATACTCAGCTGTGTTGTACAACAAATAAAGTGTGTGTAGCCTGTTACCTCCAGGAAGACTCCTGGAGCACCAATGTGGCAATAGTTTTAAACCTTAACAAGGGAAAACAGTGGCAGGAAGGTTCTTGGGCAGGCGGATAAGGGCCATCTCCAGTGAAGTCATCCTGAGAGTCCCAGTTAGGCTCTGCTTCATAGAATCAATTTTCCAGGAAGTTTGAAGAACACACACAAAACTGTAAAGAATGAACAAAATGATCAGTGGAAAAAAATGTCTCAAAATGACTTGGATGTGCTGGAATCCTGGACTAAAAATAACAAAATGACATTTCAAAAAGATAAGCATAAAATCCAATTTTAGAATTAAAAAAAAATCAATGGTAATGATGGAGGTTAGGCATCTGTTGCCAGTATTCCTAGTAAGAAAAGACGTCAAGAGGTTTCCTCTGACTGGAAGCTCAATAAAAGCCAGTGAATTTGATGGGGGTACTACAAATGTAGCCATAATGTATGGATCCTGGTAAGCAGACATCTCTCCATTCAGATGGTTAGGCCACACCAGGAGCCTTGTGTTTGCTGACCAGTGAATCTTTTATTACACAGAGCAGATAAGAGTTTCCAGAGAAGGACAATTAGTAAGGGGCCTGAGAGCCTGGAGACATGTCTCAATTCTAATGATGGGAAGAACTGAGTGTATTTAGATGCAAAACAAAATGATCTTATTAGTTGTGAAAGTTTAGGTGAGCTACTTACTCTCTGAGCCTCATGAGTAAAATGGAGAGAGGCTAATTTCTGTATGTTTGCAGGGACTAAGTGGTAAGAGGTGCCGCTGAAGTAGGAGATGGGAGTGAGACTGTGGGCATTTTATATGTCAGTATTGGAAATGTGTCTTCTGGAGTGGTAGCTAATGCGGTCACCCTCATCTGTCTTCCTAGCCAAAACGTTAAGAGTGAAAGGAGATGACACAGTCTAGTGTTTGTTGTTACTATAGCAGAATACTCAAGGCTGGGCTATTTATAAGGAATAAAGTTTTATTCATTCATTATACATTTCTGGAGTTGGGAAGTTCCAGGGAAGATGTTTCTGTCAAAATTCTTGTTGGTAGGGACTTTTGTCAGAGTCTTGAGTTAGCATAAAGCATCATACGGGGGGGGGGGGGGGGGGAAGAACAGTTTTATAGCAGACCAGCTCTGGAGATAAACTCACTAATCTGTTTATGGATTAACTCATCTGGGATAGCAATGCCCTCATGACCTAATCACCTCTTAAGGGTTCTACTTTATGTCTGCCTCTTGGTGCCTTACAATGGGCATTACGCCTCAGCATGATTTTGCTTGGGGCATTCAAATCATGGTAAGGGGCTTATTAGTAATTGCCCTAGTCAACAGGTGGAAATGGTGCTATTGTGATAGCCCAGTCAGGCTGCAGGAAAGTCTGTCCTGAGAATAGGCACTGTGGCTGGGGGTGAGCTACCTCATGGGGTTGATAAATGGCCTGCCTTGGGAGGCATTTAAGCAGGGCTTTCAGAAACTTCCATATAGTCTGGCCTTTCTGGTTGGGTGGAGTGTGCCAAATCCACTTGGGGGTTCTTATTAAGGACCGTGGCACAAAGTGCTGTGCTGGGGGTGGAGGTTTATAAAATAAGTTAAATATTGAAGTGCAAGCTACCTTAGCCTTTTTTAAAAATAGTATTTTACATGTACAAAAGGAGACCACAAGGGACTTCTCACCCTTTACCACCTATCAAAGTTCCTTATGAGAGATAAAACTAATCTAGAATTCAAGACTGCCCATCTGGGGTGTCACTCTTGGAGTGTGTTCAAGGGGTTGTTAGAGGGGTTGTTAGAACACTGGTGTCGTGAGGTTAGGGTCTGCTGCTGCTTTGTGAGGATCATAGCCTGGAGTATTCTTGAATGACCACAGTCACAGCTGAAGTGAGCATCTGAACGCAGTCGGTATTTTCTGGACCTCCCATCACCTGGCACCTTCAGTGTCTTTAAACAGATATAGAAATAACACCCATGCTCTGGAGAGGCTTAAATCAGGGAGACAGCCTGTCATTTCCCTCCTGTGTCTGATTTTCAGGTCCAGGCCACTCTTGTTGATTTATAGTTATGACAAGAAGGTGGGAATTTCTTGAGGTCTTGAGCCTGGTGCTGTAACACCCACTGGCAGCCTGCTGGCTAGTATCCCACCCTCGCTAAGTTCAGACTGCATTTTCCAATTTGGGGTATTACTCCTACTTGGTGACCCTCTACCTGTCAAGAGTTGCCACTCCCATGTAAATAAAGCTCCCTTCCTTTGCTCACCCTTTACCACCCACCCACTTCATTCTTGGAGAAGGAAAGGTAAGGAGAGACAAGAGATTCAATTGTCTCTTTAGGGTACACCCCTAGATCACTACAGCCCAGGAGGAAAGACAGCGCTGTTCCTTTCTGGAATTCTGGAGAGTCTCTGAAGATCCTAACCTGATCCATGATTTAGGACTTTTTTTTTTTTTTTTTTTTGCAGGATTGAGTTACACTCTAAGTAACAGAGAAAAGCAATTGAGTAACCATCAGTGAGTGGTCTTTGGGGAATCAAGGCTAATAAATGGTAGAGTAGCCGGAAGGTTACTAAGGTAGGGAAACATTTTTTAAGTTTTCAAAAACTAGATGTATGTGGATTTCACAAATGAAGATGAGAGAGTCTGACACTGTTTCCATCAAGATGGTCTTGAGTGGGGTGTGAAACACTGTGATCCTTGAACAAAAGGTAAATGTTCCTTGAATTCAAACACTGGCCCACAGAAAACGCTTAGCCCAAACAGTGTGTTTCCTCCCCAGGAAATTGAAAACCACAAAGCCTTATGCAGAATACATACTGTAAGTGTGGTGTACCTGGACCTTAGCGAGACCTTTGACAGCTGTTCTGTATAAGTTCACTTCACATCCAAGTTTCCTGGGCCAAGACTGATGCACAGAGATGGCATGAAAGCACCTGCAGTTTCATCCTCCTGCATAATTTCTCCAGTGCCTCATGGCCATGCCAGTTTTGTCAGTGGTCATTTTGGTGCTTCCAAAAAGACAAGAAAGGCTTGTGGATGTACTTAGTGTGCTTACTAAGGTGTAAAAATGTCTCCCATTTATATTACTCTTGAAGAAATTAGTGGCTCATCGGAGACTTGACATATGGCCATTGTGTCAGTCTGAAAGTGTGTCTTAGATAAGGTTCATGGACATCAGCACTTTAGATAGTGAATACCATGGATGAGACCACAAGGTTCTGACTAGATATGAAGGGTTGGAACAATGCAGCTAAATCTTAGTGTGCTCATTTCTTGTCCTCTACAACATTAAACTCTCTGTTTGTCAGAAACTGGACTATATACTGGGGTTAGGACGTTCCTGGACCGTGGCAGGGATAACAAGAGATAGGTAGTGTTCCTGCTGGAAGTAAGCCCAGGATGCTGGCAAGATAAAGAGAGTCTTACTAAGAGTTGGGGGACTGGTGACACTGAGCATTCAAGCCCACTGGTGAAGGTTAAATTTGAGGAGTTTTGATGGACATGGAGGAGTTTTAGTGCCCCATAATCAGGGAACAGTATTCAGGAATGGTGAAACCCTGGAAGACCTGGAAAACAGATTTGCAATGGTCATCAGTGACTGAGAACTGGAGCAGGGAACATTGCTACATATTTCCCTTTCTTTATGGTTCTGTGCTTCTGCATTATGGAATGAGAGGAAAACCCATGGACTATCCCAAGGAGGAACTGTTGTAGCATGAAAGGCCTGCCATCTTATCTTAGCAGATCCCAGCAAGCTGGTTAAAGAAATTTGATCATTTTCATACTTATCTGGACATTAGAATCCTTTCTCAGGCCACTCCCTTGAAGAATCTTGTTTCTGTTCTGAGGTTGGACTGAGATTTATTTTAGAAGAACCATAGTTAAGTGTGTGAAATTATAGACAAGGGAGAGCTGTAGAGGCTTAAAACTAGGGAAGAACTGTGGTCATTTTGACATCATACTGACAAGAACTGATTTGAAAGGATAAATAATTTTGACAATCTATGAC
>CAJQZJ010032348.1:1107960-1204144 GCA_907164525.1 Lophiomys imhausi | reverse complement strand
AGTCAAGGTGATTGGACTTGGATATGACCTAGCTATATTGTAGATGATAGGGGCTGAGATAAAAATTGACTGGTGTTGACAGTTTTCCGGTGGAACCTAAGAGGTGATATGGTTCCTTGGGATAGATTTTTCAAGTTGAGTTCAAGCTGCCTAGGCAGCTTTTAAGTGGAGATTTCTAACAGACTGTAGGATAAGAAGATCTGGAGTCTAGGACAGAGATTCTATAGGCTTCCATTTACCATGGTATTTAAAGTCTTGTGTGTAACAGATTACTAAGGAGGCAGAGCATTCAGACAGAGAAGAGCAGAAGGCCTGGAGCAGAAGTCTGTAGAAAACTCCAAAAGAGGTGATGAGGTACTCAGGACAGAGCTCAAGAGGGGAAACAAGGAAGAGACAGAGAAGAAGGTAGTAGATGGTATAAAAAGCAGAAGGAGAGGGGACATCTCATACTGCCGACCAGCTTGGAGGTGATGAGACTTTGGGAGATGGATTGTATCTTTGAAGAAGCGTTCAAGGGCCTAGGCTGAGGTAGCATACTGGGCGGAGTGATTCAACAGATCCCAGCAAGCTGGTTAAAGACCTTTGATCATCCATTTTTTAACCACTCGTGATTTTTGAGTGCTTACTGAGTGAACATGTCTTTGATTATTTTATGTGTATTGCTTCATTTAATCATCTTGATTAACTGTGAAGAGTAGATAAATCATTATCTCAATGAAATATGAGGAAACTGAGGCAACAAAGGCTAAATCACTTGCCTAAAGTTACATAGCTTATAAACACTCAAGCCAAGATTCCAACATCAGTTCAAGGTTTTTGAAGAACTCTCTTTACAAGCACAATCCCAGTCTCTTGTTAAGGAGTGCAGTGGTGTGGGATCCATTGAGTTCAGCCAACAGTAAATCTCTTCACAACTGTGGGTCTGTCGTGGTTCTGGAGGAAAGCATTGTGAAGGAGGTTGAATGCAAAACAAGGAAATAGGGACAGGGAGCTGCAGTTCCAGAAATGAAGGTAAGTGGACAGTAAGTGGGAATCTGGGTCAGAAAGAGATTTTGTTTTAAGATGGAAAACTGTGTTTGTATTCTGAGGGGGAAAATGTAAGTACAGGAAGGCTGGCTTAAGAAGCAATAGACTGAGGGCATTTGGTGGGTGTAAACTCCAAGAAGTAAGAACCAGCTGAATTCAGAACAGCCTAAAGAGAATCAATCACCCTGGACAAGAAAAGGATAGGGGAGTGGAGGGGTGTGTTATGTTACTTCTGGAGAAGGATTCTATCTTTGAAGAAGCATTCAAGGCCCTAGGCTGAGGTAGCTGCCTCCTTGGGTAGAGTGGTCTCAGCATATCCCAGAAGTTTAGCTAAAGAACTTTAACAATCAGTTTCTTGGCCAACCAAGAGAGGTCTTAATGAATGTAGCGCATGGTGTCCCTTTTTCCTCTATTTCTAGAGTCTGTGTAGATAGAACCTTAGTTTCCAGCCATGTGTGGTTTCTCTCCCGAGTGGTACTTTTCCATTAGGAACATAAGAGAAGCTGTTCTGATGAAATCTATGGATGGAGGTGAGAAAAGGGAGCAGCCATTTCTGCACCTTTTCTTTGTCATTGCTGGAGAAGGAGATGGAGGTAAGGGGGAAGGTCACAGGGGCAGCCAGGAGGTGGGTTGGAGTAAAACCAGCTTGTTTAACAAGCAAAGCTGTAAAGATTAGAGTAACCATGACAACAAGCTCCTGGCAAAAACTGGGGTTTGGGGTAGAGGGAGGGAGGTGGAATGAGTTGGCTGGGTAAAAGCCCAGAGTTTTGGAAAATGACATTTCTTCCCCCAGGCTCTTGGCTGTTACAGAAATCACCATAGTCACCCATGGTGACTGGAAAGGAAAGAAAGGAGAGAGGGAGGACAGGGCAGGTTAGTAGGGAAGGTGGGCCTAGTAGATTCAAGGAAAGGGGAAAACCTGGGACTGGGAACAGGGCTGGTGATGGCAAGGCCACTGGGGACACTCAGCGTTGCCTGAGTCTACCTCTGGCACTTGTATTTCTTTGTTCAGTCCCATTTATCAGACATGCTGTGGGAGAGAAAGTGCCACAACGAGGTGCTTTTTTATTTTTAGTTTTTAGAATGTCACTTTTTTTTTTGTTTTGTTTTACTCCTGGACAAGGAGGCCTGAGCCTGTCAAGAATACTTTTCTGGGGACACTCCAAGTCTGTGTGTACCCGAGAGAGGGGAGAGCATTCATGTTAGTGTACCCTCTTTAGGAAGCCTACGTCTGGACTTAGTCAAGAATTTCTTAGAAGTCCTTTGCCCTTGAGATGTTGCCAACCTCTTCTGTAATTGCTCAGGGATCTGTCAATATGAATGTGGATGCTTTAAAAAGATAGGTGAATGCCACCACTTCTTTTTGAGTAAGATCAGAGTACCTGAGGTGGGAACAGTGAAACATTGGCAGCATCACAAACAAACAGTGCTTTTGGCTTACGTATCTCCTCATCACGCCCAGCATGATCTATCCCAAAATAGCACCAGCGCTGTTGGAGAGGGACACAGACTTCTCCTCGGTCTAATGTAAAGAGCTTTGCAAAAGTGGCTTTGGAGGTCAGCTGCTTTTTCCCTCCCTTCTCTACTGCACTGCGACCCTTCTGCATATTCTTGTGCATGGAGACCGGGAGATACCAATTGCCTGGGAGGGTGAATTTGGGGTGCACAATGAGTCTTGGGAGCCTAAAGCCCATGGCCCCTTGGGGCCTTGCAGCCATACAAGTGCTAAAAGCTTAGAAATCACAGAAAACACTTCTGAGACCTTGCAGTTTTAACTGGGGAAGAGGGCGGCAGAGTGGATTCATAGCCATCTCCAAACCACTTCCTCTATCAAACATATGTAGCCAAAGTGTGTGAAGAAGGAGGCCCTCTTGTACAGAGAACAATTTAAAAAGAGGTATGGTCCAGGCTCTTTGCTGCCAGCTGTCATAAGTAGGTGGGAAGAGAGAAAGCAAAGGTAACTGATTTCCCCTGAGTGCAGAGGAGTGCTAGCTCAGACTTGGAAAGAGGTGGCAACTTTGCTAGGAGCCTGGTAGGACTTTTTCTTTTCCTTCTTTTCTCAATCCTACTTCTCTCACGTGAATACAGACATCTTGTTTCTTGGCTCCATCATGAATTGGAAGTATGCAACTTTGTTCAGCAGTGATACAGGGATCCTAAAACCCTGGGGGCCAGGCTACGCATTGAGATTTTGTTGGTGAGAGAGATTTCCAGAAATAAAGACTTCAATTTTCTTTGTTGTCAGCACCTAGAGGGTTTGACCAAATGACTTGTTGGGAGGTCTCTCACCAAGAGCCCTACAGGGAAGGAAAAGAAAGCAAAGTGTAAGTGTAGAGTGCAGCAAAGCGTTCCCTTTTATGTGGGTATTGCAGTAAGGTGATTCAAGAGGATTTGGAGGATAGAAGAAAGTTCTGTGCCAGGTGGTGGTGCTGCACACCTTTAATCCCAGCACGTGGGAGGCAGAGGCAGGTGGATCTCTAGGTTCGAGGCCAGCCTGGTCTACGGAGTGAGTTCCAAGACAGCCAAGGCTACACAGAGAAACCCTGTCTTGAAAAACAAAACAAAACAAAACAAACAAACAAACAAAAACAAAATAGCAGCAGCAGCAGCAAAAACAAAAATCAAATCAAAACAAACACAACAACAAAAAGCAGCCAACTAACCAAAAAGAAAGTTCTATGCTGGAGTGCAGAAATGGTTTACTTATAGTCTGCCTTGCAAATAGACCATTGCTCTATAGAGACACCAAAGCTCACACAGCAGCACACATGAGTGTCCATGTGTAAACTCTGAGCAATGGAAGTCAACTCTAGTCTTTTCAGTTGTGAGCTGACTTATTAAGCACACATTGTCTCTGGGCGAGTGCTGTATCAGAACAAGAGAAACAACACGAGGGTGCCGATAAGACATGGGTTCTCCTCTCCAGGAGTTTGCAGTTAGTGGATGAAAGTACTGACACAGGAAGTTGTGTTACAGGCTAATGGGTACTCTGATGGGTGGGTCCATGAACAAGTTCTAGGGAGTGATGGTCGACACTCTCCTGGGCGAGACAAGAGGGTAAGGATGGAGTGTCATTTAGGAAGCTGAAATAACAAAATACCATCGTTCTGTTCTGGAGGCTAGAAATCCCAAACTCTGGTTCTGACAGGGTTATATCTCTGGGGAGATGTCTTCCTAGCTAGGAGAAGTTTGCCTCTCTCTACATACTCCCAAGGGGAGAGGAGAGAAAAGAAATGTGAAAGAACACATGAACACATTCTCTAATGTCTTTTCTATAAAGATTCCTATGCTATCAGATCAGAGCCTACTATTTTAAAATATGTACATTAATTGATTTATCTATTGATTTTTGGTGTTGGGAGGGGGTGCTCCATGTTGTACATGTAAAGGTCAGAGGGCCGCTTGTGGGAGTTCATTCTCTCCTTCCACCATGTGGCTCCCAGGGGTCAAACTCAAGTTGTCAGGCTTGGTGATGGGCAACTTTTCTCAGTGAGCTATCTCAGTGTCCCTGAAGTCCTGCTGATTATTTATTTTAGCCTTAATTACTTCCTTAGAGCAGCCCCTGCCCTTTTCCAAAACCTGCCATGTTTGGGCTTAATGCCTCAGTGAGCTTATTTTAAGGGATACAGGAGTTAATATAAAGCAGAGGATTTCACAGAGCAGATGACAATTGAAATGAATCCTAAAAAATTACTCAGTGATGGGACATGGGCAGGCATGCCTCCTGTCAGAAGAAAGGAACCCTTCAGTCTCCATATCTCCTGCTGGTAGGAGTCTCAGCTAGAGTTATTCCCCTCTAGCTAGGTAAGACTTCTAGAGGAGGGAAGGGATAACCAATCCACCCATAAAACCTTCAACCCAAAATTTACCCTGTATACAAGATGTGCAGGAATAAAGATATAGCAGACATTGAGGGACTGACCACCAATGACAGGCCCAACCTTAGACTTACCCCAAGGGAGAGAGCCAACCCCTATCACTATTAATGATGCTCTTCTGCAATTACAGACAGGAGCCTAGCGTAACTGTCCTCTGAGAATCTCCATGCAGTAGAAGATCCAAGCAGAAACTGAGATTCACTGCCAAACATTAGGCAGAATGTGGGGGATCTTGTGGAAGAATGTGGGGAAAGATAGAAAGACCTGAGGAGATAAGAACTCCACAAGGAGATCAACAGAGACAACTAACCTAGGTCCATGGGGCCTCACAGAGTTTGAACCACCATTCAAAGAGCCTGCATGAACTGGACCTAGGCCCCCCAACACATATGTAACTGATGGGTAGGTTGGTCATCATATATGTCCCTAGTAAGTGAAGTGGGGAGCTGACTCTGGGAAGGACTATGAGGCCTGCTTTTTGATCACTTCCCCTCAATGGGGCTGTGGTTCCCAGCTTCAGTGGAAGAGGAAACACTCAGACCTGATGCCACTCAATATCCTGGGGTGGGATGGTAAGGGGGAGGGGCTCCCCTTTTCTGTGGAGAAGGGAAGGAGGGGTGGGAGAAGGGGGCAGGAGGGCTCCACCCAGAGGAAGGGAAGGAGGGAGCTACAATTGGGATGTAAAATGAAAAAGAAAAGAAAAAGGAACCCACAGGAAGGTATGGTGTGGCATGACTTCATGCGGTGGGAAACTACAAGCAATTAGTGGCACTGGAGTGCAAAGAAGAAACATGGGTACTGGGTAGTAAAGACTTAGGCTTGGGGCACAGTTGGCGTGGGGTCATTAGCTAGATTCAAAGGAAGGAGCAGTGAGTCTAGCGGCTCTGAAGTTCAGAGGGCCAGATAAGGGAAGAAAGCAGGGGAAAAGCCAGGAGGGCCAGATGAGGAAGACTCCAGAGAGGAGAGCAAGAAGGTCCCAAGTGAGGGAGAAGTGCAGAGGAGAGTGAAGGGGGTCTGGTCTTGCTTGCTGATTGCTGCATGTAGGTGGGGTAGTGTATGGAGCTGGTTCCTGGTTCTGGTTTGACTGGTTTGTTCTAGAATGAGATAGATGTGGAAGAACAGACACTGAGAGGCAGGTATTAGGAACAGTTTCAGATATTTTGAATGTGACTGCTCATTTCTTGATGTTCAAGAGAGAGAGGTCAGGAGCAGAGAGGAGAGACTGTGGTTCTTCACTGTCTTGCTGTGGAAGCAACTATGACGCAGAAGTGGATGGTTCCCAGGAGGTCGGGTGGCACTTAGGGAATGGGGAGATGCCTGTGAAAGAGAAGGACTGGGAACAGGGAACAGCTGGACTGAGCCACATGCTAGAATTGAAAGCAGGAAGCAGTGGTATGCAGGGGGAGGTCCTCAATGTTGCTGCAGAGCAGACTGGGAAGGACAAAGGTCCTGGCCCTCGGAAGGATGCCACCAGCGAGTTTGGAAGGAGCCTTCTCTGGATCAGGAGGTGATATCTGAACCTTGAGGACAGCGAGCAAGACCTCCGTGGGAACCCAGGGCAAGGGCAGCGTTAGAAGTCAAGGGCAGCCTTCAGAGCTTTGTCTCTGGGATATTTTTAGATCTGGGAGAATTTTTTGTTGAAGCTGAAGAGAAAAATTAATGTTGAAATCTTTGCACGCAGGTACATATTTATGTATATTTGTGCATACTTCTCCAAGTCTAAGTGTGGAGGTCAGAGGTCAGTCTCGGGTGTCATTCTTCAGGTGTTATTCATCTCCACTGCCTTGTTTTCTGAGTCAGGGTCTCTCACTGGAGCCTGGGGTAGCCATTAGGCGAGGCTGGATGGCTTAATGCCACTGCCTCCCCAGGGCTGGGGTAAGAAGTCTCTGCCACAGTACCTGACTTTTTACGTGGGTGCTGGAGTTGAACTCAGGCTGTGAGTACTGTATCCACTGAGCTGTGTGCCCAGTCCCTGAAACTTTAACATCACAAACATGATACACATGCAAACATACAAATCCCAAAAGTACAAAGATTAATGTATCCCAGCACGCTCGGCTGGGAGGCCACAGCAGAAAAGAGTAAGTGAGTGAGTTTTAGGGGCCTTGGTATGATTTGAAAGGCTTTGGGGAGGGAAAGGAAACAAGAGTTTCAACTCAACCCTACAGAAGGCTGTCCTTGAGGAAAATGCATTTTAAATTGTAGTTTAATTTTTTTTTAAACTCCACAAGTCTAAATACTTAGACCTAGAGATGGATGAAGTTAAATAGTTCTTTTAAGAACAGCACTGCATGGAAAATAACTAGGTTTGCCTTGCTAAGTTTAGCATATAAAGCTCTTTCCTGAATGGCGTCTTTGTCAGCCCCAGGCTTGGGGAGTTCAATTCCCTTTTATTTGGTGAATTCCTTAATTGGATTTTGTTTGCCGATCTTACTTTCTCACATTGTAAGATTTTAATAAATCATTATAATCATTCCCTTCTGTCTTGCAAAAATAACCTTTCTGACAGTTCCCCGATGATTTCCTCCCCCCCCTCCTGTGTTTGCATCTCAGGATTATTAGTGTAGCTTACAAATGAATCAGAAAAGGCCTGTGCAGCCAAGGGTTTATTTCCATCATTTCCCAGGCGTGAACTCGGAATGTGCAAAACCAGGAACCTGCGAGGTCACGCTCGGCAGGGAGGCCACAGCAGGTTTTGGCACATTATCTCCTGCCTGGATTATTGATGAGCTGTGTGGTGAGGAAACTGGTGAGGAGTGTGTGGAGGGGTAGATTTCCTACCCGCTTGGTTATTACAGCCTCTGCAGGAAGCAGGTTTATTGGTGATCTATGAGCACTGGAGCGGTCTGCATTCTCAACACAGGTTCTTATTTGTCAGCTACTGTCGATGGCTTGGGAGGGTAGGGCTGTTTATTTTGTGGAAGTGCTGTGCTGGGTGAAGTCCTCTCTCCAAAGAGCCTGCTGTGGCTGGCTTTCTCCTGGGTCCAAGGGCTTGCTCATTCACCATTTGGGAAGTGAATTGTGGACAGGCACCTTTCCTTTTACTTCTTCAGTGTTTCCCAGTGGCCGCTGTTACTAGCTGCTTTTCAGGTTGCTATGACAAAGTGCTTGACAACGTCTTAAAGGAAGAGCTGTATAGGCTGGCGCATACTGCAGAGGTTCCAAGGCACGCTCCCTGGCTTAATGATCCTGGGGCTGTGGTGTGGCAGAAGAGGAAGAGGGTGTTCATTTCTTGGTGATAGGAAGCAGAGAGGCGAGGAAAGGACTCAGATCAAGTATAACCTTCAAAGACATGGTCCCGGTAACCTACACCTTCCAGCTGGTCTCCACCTTTTAAAGTGCTCTGCCTCTCAGTAAACATCATGTGGGGGACATTCCATTCTACAGCTGTGTTGCCTGTAGACACAACATGAACAATGATTCTGCACTGTTGGCTGTACACTTTCCTAAGTTTCTGTCTTCCTTGTTGCTAACCTTCCAGGCCATATTTGATGTAGGGACAGTAGGCAGCGGCCATCTCTCAACCTGCATAACTTTCACAGGTCTCTTCTTGTGTGGGGACCTTTTGAAGAAGTGGTAGTTGTTTTAGGGGTCAGCCACATATAAGATTCCTCAAGCTAGTCCCCTCAGGAATTTACTCCATTTATGAATCACCAAGCCAAAGATCTCACTTTTAATAATATATTATATTTTAGCATACAAAGAATTATGTTTCATTATGGAATTTTTCAGTTTGTTTGTGTTGTCTTTCTCCTCTCTTTTCTTCCATCCTCCTTGTCCATCTCATGCCCATCTACTCCCAGTAGCCGTTTTCCCCTTTCATATCAGCATCCTTTTGCCCTGTGGTCTCCTGTCTGTTTTCATAGTCTGTACCTACTCTCAAACCCTCTTGTTTACATATATGCAAACACTAGAAGTTCAGGTTTACAAGTGATATAGAGCTCTTGCCCCAAAGATCTCAGTCTAAAAGATTTTAAACTTGAACATCTCACTTGTTTCTGCTTCTTACTGGAAATCTTGGGAGAGGCTTCCATCTTTATAATTTGTCTATTTGTATTTCTTTTCAATTTTCCCTACTAGTCACAAAAATAATTAGTGCAATACAAAGCTGGAAGCCTTTCTTTATTCTTCCTCTTTGTGGCTGCATGGCCCACTGTGTGCCAAATTTATAGTTCGTATAGATAAGAATTAGTATGGAATTGATACTGTATTCCATGTATGTATAAAGATCTAGCAACAGAAGCACCCCTGAGAACAAAACTGACAGATAAGATGCCTAAAGCCTGTAGAGAAATGTGGGAGGAAAGCGCCAGGTCCTCTCCAGCTGTGTTGTTTGAGCACTTATGCTACATAAGACCCTTACACACAAGCCTGACAGTTCCAGAAGACATGGTATTTCAAGTTTGTTTCCAAATGTTGCAGATATTTCCCCAGCCCCTGGGTCTTCAAGGAAGCTGCTCAGGCAGGTCAGTAGCTGCAGTATGAAGTCAGCTCTCCTAAGGACCCAGGGGAGGCTGCAGTCGTCACTGCTGCTGTTTCTGCCTGCCTTTGCTCAAAAGTTGGCAAATGCTGGTTTTGTCGTGGATCTATTTATAGCAAGCACACGTCTAACCACCTTGTTCTTTTCTTAGCATCAGCCTGATGGGCTCTCAATTATCCATAAGGTGAATGACAACACAAGGGAAGCAATTTGAGGAGGTTACTCTGAGGTGAGAGATGGGGGTGTGGTGGAGTTCACATGGGAACAGCTCCAGATGGGAAGGGTAAAAGAGACCTTCCTTGCTGGTCTAAGCTGGTTGGTGATGGCAGACAGGTCAGGGGCAATCCTGAGCTGCTTGCTTACACTCTGCCCCACTTCCATATGTCTATTGATATCTAAAAGTTGGGGAAGAAGACACAAAAATAACACCCTCCTTCCAGGGAAGGTCACCTGTATTATCCTTTCCACCTAGAGACAGAATATACTGGAAGCCCATGTAGAAGCCTGAGGACCCAGCCTGGGTATGGCACGGGCTGCACACTGTTGCTCCACCCGGGAGATCTTATATGAGAATGAGGGTGTGCTCTAGGGCTAATTGTTGTCTCTGGACCAACAAGGAGGCTATCCTTGGAAGTTGCAGTGGCAATCCCACAGCCCTGGTGGCTTGCCACCTGCCCCACAGATCCTCCCCAGCCCTCAGGAACCCTAGACTAGCCTGTTTGTTCATCTTTTCACTGACTATTCAAAAGATGTTCCTTTTGGAGATAGCTCCTGTCCCCTAATTCCTCTTCTTCCTACCTCTCCCTCCTCTTCCCTCATCTTCCTCCTCCTACCCCATCTTCTCTCCTCCTACCCCATCCTCTCTTCTCCTCCTTTTTCTCTGTTCCTCTCCTTTATTCTTTCTCTTCCCTCATTCTTTCGTCCACCTCGTTCCCTCTTCTTTCCTTTTCATTCTCTTTTCCTCTTCTCCTTTTCTTTCTTTTCTTTTTCCTCCTTCTCCTCTCTTTATTTCCCCTCTCCTCCTCTTCTTCTTTTTCCTTCTTTCCTTCTTCCTTCTCCCATCCCCTGTTTCTCTTTTCCTCTTCCTCCTTTCTCTCCTCTCTCCTGCTCCTCTATGTTTCAGCAGAAACACCTAATGCTGTGTGAGACTGGCTGTCCTCCAGTCATTGTCTCACTTATGTGTTGTTCATTTGGGGCTGAACTTTAGAATTTGGTGGGTTTTGCTCTCAGAGCTGTTAGAGTAATGCCACCATTTTTTTGCTGTGGAAAAACAAAATAAAACAAAACAAAAAACCCAGAACTAAATGACTAATGAGCAGGGAGGTTGGGGATTCTGATGTCACATCTACAGCCTGTCATAGGATGTCCCTGCTATCATATCCTCTGTTTACTGTGGGTTTTGAACCTGAAGAGCGAGAAAAAGATTGAGCCAGGCTTAGAGAGTGAGAAGCGAATTTATGGAATCCTCAACAGCCCTGCTAGGAACTGGCTCATCCCTTTCAGCCCATCACCTTTCTGTGTTCTCTCCCTTCCTCCTGATGCTCCTCCTTCCTTTGGCAGTAAAGATTAAACTGCCCTGGGGTGTGTGCTTCTAACTTCTTGGGGACAGGACAGCTGCATCCTGAAAAACATTAGGTTTCTTGTGAGGATCATCAGCTTCCCCAGTTCTGGCTTACTCTCTTGGACTCCTTACTCCAGGGCTAGCTAGCTAATGGCTAATCCACTTCCTGGGACAGTGTCTAGTGCTGGAGAATGTCTGCATCTGTCCAAGAATCTCCAGGTGCCTGGGGACCCATTTGCAACCTTTGTTGTTTTTCGGCAGGCTGCCTGTCTTTTTCTTCTCTACAGTCAGACTACTCAAATTTAAGTTGTTTTACTGTTTCTGAAGCTCACAGGGAGGAGTTGAACTGATTATAGAATAGCTAATGTTCAGGTATGCATGCACATGCACACATGCACACACACACATATACATGTGCATGTGCATGTACATGCAAATATGTGTATGTGCACATATGAGTTATGTGCACTGAATAACATGTGGGCACCTGTAAGTATTCCTGGCTCTCTTGGAAGGATGATTGTGTATGTGGGGGTGGGGTAGAGTGGGTGGATGTTTTCTGCAGAACCTGTCAGCTGTGTCGGAGACTTCAGGTGGCTGGCAAGGAAGGATCCTTTGATTTTCTGTTTTACATTGTAACCAAAAATGTAGATTTATAGCCATTAAGGCTTCTTCCCTCTCCTTGTAGACTGAAGCTCTGAAGCCAAGACCCTCTCTTGATACCTTTTTGGAGACTGAGACTTGACTTTCCTTTTGTGTTGTTGATGATGTCACCCAAAGCAAAAGGAGTTCACCACCCACAGTGTTTCTGTGTCATTTGCCCCCTCTTCCCCTTTCTTTCTCACAACTGTTACTGTCCAGGGAGAAGTCTTTTCAAAACAAGCTAGAAAGATGTGTCTTCTAGTCCTAAGTTTTTAGAAATAACCACAGTTTAGTCTGAAGACTCTTAGGATACAATTTATGACTTTGAAAAGTATTGATAGATTGATTACGTGCAGCTTGTGTTTAAATATATAATCAGCTATGTGTTTGTTGTGTTCAGTGAAGTCTAATAAGTCTAATGATTGCCTAGTGACTAGACATAATCATTAAACCAAGTGGTACAGTTTTTAGCTTTTCTGTTTGGAGTTCAAGTTATTCATCTTTCTTAGTTTGCTCCTAAGGAGTCCACACAGGACTGAGTGTTGCTCCTGGTAACTGGAAATGATGAAAATTGTTTGTATATTTCTTCATTTCTTTCAAGATTTAGTGCAGGGCTTGGAAAACTATAATCCATAGGTCAGTTGGGTCCACTGACTTTTATAAATAAAGGTGTATTGAAATGTGGATGACTGGCTCATTTATTTGCAATTTGTCTATGTGGTTTTGTTTGTTTGTTTATAAATAAAGTTTGATTGAAATGTGGGCTGTGGCTTACTGTTTATGGGAGGTTTTGCTATAACTGCAGAGTTAAGTAGTGGTGGTGCGTATTTAATAGCTCATAAAGCTTAAAATATTCAGTGTTTGACCCTTCACAGATAAAAAAAAATGTTTTCTCTAACTTATATATTTTTTCCCTTTAAAGTTTTTTCAAGAGAGCTAGAGCAACACTGAATGGTTAATGGTCTTTAATGGAACAAGGAGCCATTTTCTGCTTTCCTGGATATTGTAAACCAATCAGTAGAACAGGAAAGAGAGGGAAAGAGAGATAGCTGTAGGGTAGCGGTGGAGTGGGAAGCAAAGTTCTGAAAAGGTACTCAACCTGTGATATTTCTCAGCAGATATTTACCAGGCATGAGCAAGCTCGGGGTAATATGTCACTCCTGTGATGGATACTCAGGAATGAAATACAGTCATCATCATCTTTTTTTTCAGAGTTGAAAGTAGGAGAAATCTGCTATGATGAGAGTGTCAGACACTGGCTACAGAGAACCACACAGTTAGGTGATGTGAAGGAGTTAAGATGATTTCTGTAGTCTGGTCTGGTGAGTGAAAACTAGGATGATATGAAGAAACTGTAGTGATAAGCTTTTTAAAGAAAATTTACTTATTTTTACTTTGTGAATATGGATATTTTGCCGGCCTGCATGTCTGTACACTCTGTGTGTGTGCAGCCCCTGAAGAGGGCAGATCCTCTGATAGTGGAGTTACTGAGGGTTGTAAGCCACCATGTGAGCACTGGGAATTAAACCTGGTTCCCTGCAAGAGCAACCAGTGCTTAGTCATGGAAGCATCTCTTTTAGTCCCTATAGAGATGAATTCATTATTTTCATTTATTTCTTTGTTTCTTTGCTTGCTTGCTTGTTTACTTATAACCACTGAAGGAAATCTTCATCTGTAGCTTCCAGATGTTCGTTGAAGGAGATATCTGCTTCTGTAGTAGTTTTCGTTTTGTTTTGTTTTATTTGTTTGTTTGTTTTTAACCACCTTTACTTTTTTAACAGACAAACATGAAACGTCTGAAGAAGGCAGGATAGGAGTTGGGTTCTGGGGCCTGGAAACATGAACTCAGTTTTGACCCTGCCAGCAAGATAGAACATGTTCCTGAGATGGCTGGACTCAGAAAACTGTTTCCTAATAGTAGGACATAGTGGGGGAAACACTGGCTGAGGAAGCTGAACAAGGCCTGTCCAGATTCTTTGTGGCTTTTCTGTTCAGCATTCCTTCCTCTGTGTATGGGGCAGGTCCTCTTCAGGAATTTTCTGTTTGTATTTATTGCTAGGAATCAAATCCAGGGCCTCATACAGTTTAGGCAAGCATGCTGCCATAAGCTACATGCCTGCTTGGAATAGGGGTTTTAAAGCAACTTTGGACACAGGCAGTGAGAAAACTTCTTTATGACCAACCCTTACATAGAAAGAAATGTGTTTGGGTTTCGTGGCTGGCTTTGTGGAAAGAGGTTCTTTCTTGCTTCTATGATTGAAGTGAGGAAGCGTAAAACCTAGCTTGCATGGTTTGCCTTTGGCAAGAATGGGAAGCATGGAAGTAGGAGGTCACGATAAAGTCAGAGAGACTTTGCTTCTGAGCCCTTCGCTTCCATTTCCTAAGCTCCAGCACTGTTGATCTGTGGTTGTGAATCATTCGTTGGTCCTGCAAGTTAACTACCTGCTGTGTGCCAGACTTTGTCAGCCACTTGAGACCCAGCAGTGACTTCAACTGAGGAGAGTCCTCTCTGGAGATTTTACAGCTTTGTGTGTCTTGTTAAGGGAGCCTGAGGCTGGAGAACCAAACCTGTGGTGGGAAGACCTGGGTTTGAGCTACAGCCTGCAGAGCAGCCCACAAGATCTGTGAGTTCCCTGTGTCCACATCTAGTTAGGATCCTCCTTCCTGGTCTCTCAGGGATGGAGCTGTGTTCCCCACCTTGATGGTGCCTGCATTCTCCCCTGATTCACAGTCTCCTGCTCTAAGCTCTTTTGTCTTGTCCTTCACAAGGCCTCCTGCTGTCAGCCCTGTGGCTGTGCTGCTGCTCTGTGTGCTCCTGTAGCTCTGCTCTCTTCTTTGCACTTTCCCAGTCTCTGCAGTCAGCTCCCCTCTTGTTTTCTTGCCAGATCCAATTGAATAGACTAGCTCCAGACCCCAGGAGTCCTGCTATTTGGCCAATCCACTGCAGAGGACAGCTCTGCTCCTGGCATTGGGACTTGCAGCAGCTTGCTTTCCAAATCTCTGACTGGGTCTCTTCAATGCATACTAATCCCCTCATTTAACCACGTTTTGACTGAGCTCAATTCCAGGTTGGGACATAATGATGCAAAAAGATCCAGTCACAGACCTGATGTTAGCAGGTAGACATTGGGTGGAATTTGGCTGACCTGAGGGTTCTGGATTCCTCATCAGCAAAGTGGAGTATCTTTACTGTCTTTTTAGCTCAAACATTGAGTCTATAAAGTTTTATTTTTCAGTCTTTCCCCACCTCATCTGTCTTCACATCCTCTGCCTATAATTGATAAGTGAAGGTTGTAAAAACAATCAGTATTTTCTTTTTTTGACTGCTCTAAGGAAATTTATGAGAGATAGGGGAAGTTGAAAGGGAATAGAAGACCTCTGTAGCTCCTGGGTAATGTGGGTGATTCTTAAATCATAAAGAGATAAGTAATAACCTCAAATTACAAATTATTTCCCTTACCAGATGCCTTAAGATATCCTCTTTCAACCTTGGCCAATATTATCCTGAAGTTTTTTTTTTTTTTTTTAAGAACTGCATCATGAGTTGTACAATGGCATAAAGTTGGGAATAATGGTTTTTGTTTTGTGTGTGTGTGTGTGTGTCTGTGTGTGTGTGTGCATGTGTGTATGTATGTGTGTGTACGCACATGCTCTGTAGATGCCAAGAAACACATGGACTTAACATCTTTCATGAAATCACATAGGAAACGCCATTATTAATATCCTAACTCTATACATTTTCAAAGGCATGAATAATCTTCCTTTCACATTCTCAGTAACCTCTTACAACAAAAGCAGCTATTATGTCAGAAGCGTGCTAGTTGATGGATCTTTCCCTACTTCATTTGGTTTGGGACTGACACAATCACTGTTGGAGACCTACAGGTTGACCTCAGGTATCTTTTTCAGATTCTACCTTATTTTTGAATCAAGGTTTCTCCCTGAATCTGGAGCTCCCTGATCCGTGTAAGCTGTCTGGACACTGAGCTCCAGATATCCTTCTGTCTCATCCTCCCTGGCATTGGGACTGTAGCCTGGATTATGTCACCCTACCCAGCTTTTTCTGTGGGTGCTGGGGGTTTGAACCGAGGTCTTCATGGCTGTGCAACATGTAGTTTACTTTCTGAGCCATCTCACAGCTCTCTGAATGGTGGATTTAAAATCAGTTTCTGATGACTTTTGTAGCAAACTTCCCATGATATCCTGTATCTCGGTTCTACATTGCTTTTGTTTTACTTTGACAATAAATCTATATTGGAGGAAGGTCTAATACATTAGTTCTGAAGGGATGATTTCAATGCTGAGACCTGGTTACCTCCCCTTCTGAGGCATTCTCTTGATTGGATAATAAAAGTCACTGATAGCCAATTAGCTGGACAGAAAGAATATAGGAAGGTGGGACTTCCTGAAACTGAAACAGAAACCCTTCGTATTACACAGAAGAATCTTTCTTTCTACCAGGAGACACAGAAGCAGACAGATGTGTTTGCAAGCTCTGGAAAGTTAACAACAGACCACATGTTTGTTTAGGATTAAGTGGTTCAGGTTAACTTAGATTAGCTAGTTGAGAGTCTGCCCGCTAAGGGCTAAGTGTTGAAACATTAAAAGGTCTTGGTGTGTTTAATTATTGGGGAAAGGGCTGCAGCGGCCTATAGGCTGCGGGTCAAAGCAATCCAGGCCCATTAGCCTCTCACCAAGCCCCGGAGGTTGTCCCTCCAGGCCACCAGCAATTCTGCTGATCTAATATAACAGTTTATCGTTATTAATAAATATCCAGCAGCTGTCCCACCGAGCCACCCCATTGAGCCACCCCACCAGGCCTATATGTTTCTAAGGGAAGTCAGGCCTGCCAATCTCCCACCAGGCTGCTGGCTGCTCTGCTTGCCTAATAAAACAACTTATCATTAATAATGAAGATATTAAGTTAATAGAGTTTAGGTTGCAGGTGGTGAAGGCCACCCTTGGTCCAGGGATTTATCCCCAGGATGAGTCAGGCTGCCAGTTAAGATGGGCCAGGCCTGGCGGCCTCCTGCCAGCCCAGCCCATTAGCTGCTTTGCTGGCCTAATCTTATAGTTCATATTTATTAATAAATACAATTGATAATTAAACTGCAGTTTTAGGTGTCGCCCAATGTAGTTTAGAAGTTTTTATATGGACCAGAAACAAAGACAATGCAAATGACATTATAGGTGAAGTGATTTCAGTCCTTTATTTTTTATTTCAACTCATTACGATTAAGAAATATGAAGTTGGATTTCTCCTTTTGTGTCTTGCCTTCCTGACTGTAGGGTATTCACATCAGTGCACATAGCTGTTGTTCAGTGATGGTGGTGATGATGACGAAGAAGAAGAATAGGGTGAAAGTCAGATAGAGCTCAGAGTAGACAGTAGACTAAGGAATGGTTTAACGCGAAGCTTTTCTTTCCCACAGTCCTATGTCACATCATGTGACTTTAAGTGGATGTCTTGCACTATGCATCAGATTTCTTTGTCTGTAAACTAGGTGTGTGTTTGCCGGGAGAGGCTCCGTAGAGCATGTTTCCACAACAAATAAACACAGGACTCTGACTGGATCATCACAAGAGAAGAGTATCTCTCATTCATAAGAAGCCCGAGTCAAACTGGGGAGGGGTGTGGAGGAGCAGGGCACCTTCTTTTTCACCATCTAACCTCAGCACATGAGCTCTGATGTCTCTGCAGCAAAGCACAGACTCTTGCTGTCTAAGTGTTGGTATGATCCACACCTTTGCTAGCCTAGGATTAAAAAAAGTAGGATCATGTTTTAGGTTAATCTTCATTTATTATGAAAAAGAATTTCTCTGCAAAGTAAATTCCTCTTAAAGCAACTTTTAGTTATTTTGTAGAGTTACCAAAATCCTGCTTCTAGAGTAGTTTTAAGAGATGTTTAGGTTTCCCACCCTCTGCTCACCCCAGGGTGGAGGTGGTTGCTTTTGAAGAGTTTTGGGCAGTATCTGTCCATCCTCCTTTGGTGGCCACAGCAGAATGCCTCCTTTTGTTCTACCTTCTCCCATTCAGAGTGACCACCATGAGGCCTAGTTTGTAACATACTGAGAGTGAGAAGGAAAGGATGGGAAGTGGTTTGCAGCTCTTCGCTGATGTGTCTGTGCTTACAGAGCCTCAGACATGGACCCAACTGCAGAGTCCCTGCCCTGTATGTTCTTAGCTCAGCCTTATGTTGCCTCATCAAGGAGGAAATTTTAAGCCTTTGCATGCTTTACAATCTAGACTTCACCTGTTTCTAGGCAATTTTTAAAACTCTGGGTTGCTTCTTCCTAGGATAGCCTCCAGTGTACCCCCAACATGGAGATTTCACAGTGTGACTGTACAAACACGTCCCTGAAAACACCACATGTATTTGACAGTGCATTGCTCCAAAACTGGGTGCTTGAAGCTCAGATCATGCTGCATGGGGACCAGTAGCCTAGTCATGTGGTATAATCTTCTTCCAATAGCTGAGGAGGGAAGATAGCTCTACTTCTCTCCTGAGAGTGCAGGCTCAGCTCTATCTCCCAAGAGCAGATGACTGGGCACCTCGAATATACATTGTCTCAGGACACTTTGGACTGTCAAGAAGTGTCGGTCCTAAATTAGACTGTGACAAAAGCAAAATTAAAAGAACTCAAAACCAAAATACACAAAACAGAGCTTTACCTCTGCAAACACAGTGCACTTATTGTAGCCATTTTCTATTATTAGCTAGATAATATGCTGGTACAAACTATTCCCTGAGTTACTCCTTTGGATTCAGATTTTCCAGAGTGGAGGGAATGTGGGCTGCTCTCCAGTCACATGAATAAGAGCCTCACCAAAGTCATCCTTTCCATGATATAGGCTAGTTCTACCCAAAAGGGGAAAAAAAGCATCCTGCTCTTAGCAGGGCAGAAACCCACTTGCTCGTGTTTTTACAGCTTCCCCATAGTCTGGTATCCTCTCATACCAGAGCTCCCTTGTTTAGGTTGTAATGAGACATTTTATGGTTTCCGCTCTTTTGTCTTCCCATACCTTATCTTATATAACAGACTCTGCTGTCTATACAAACTCAATCCACGCCTGGCTGCTGAGATAGGTCGGATGTACTCACTCAGTTTTTCCTTTCCAGGTTCAGTCCCCCTCCCTGAGGACTTTATTGTCTTTACAGCATTGAGTAGTGGATAGGCTGTTTATACTCTTGGGCTTTTGTTCCCGCGTGTATGCTTGAGAACATGTGTGTGTGAACCCTGCCTTTAGAGTGACTTAGGGGTACACCTGTGTCCATTGGGGAGAGCAGAGTCAGTCTTGTGCACATCTGGCTCACAGAAGCAGGCTAGACACCTCCCACTTCTATCCCTGAGGCTCTGATTCTACCCAGAGTTGTTCTTACCTTCTCTGATTCTGCTCCCAGTACAGAGGGTGCCCAAACTAGGAAGGATTAAAAAGTTGTTTCTTCTCCTTTCCCCTCCTTGGTTGTAATAGCTCACCCACCGCTGCCAGAGCTGACAGAATGAGAATGGCAGTAGGTGGGCACAGGGGGTGGGGGTGGCAAGAGGATGGCAATCATTAGTTTGGGAACAGTCTTCTTTGGGAGTCAAAGAAATGCCTTTGGCATGTGAGAACAGCACGAGTTTGTCTCTTTGCCTCCTTGGAAGGAGGTACACTGTAACTCTGACTCAACCCAAGAACTATTTATGGGAGATCATTATTACAGAATAGATTTGTGATTTTTTTTTCAGTTAATACTGGCCTGGAGTCCCCATGAGTTGGGCCACTAAGAACTAGCTATCTGTGAAGCACATGCAAATTTGAGGTAGGGATTTTTTTTTTTTTTATAAGAACCAGCATTACACGAGCACATTGTGTGTAGATGAAAGATCATTATGAAAAACAGAGCTTTGCTGTGTGAGAGCAACCTCTGGTTGGGTAGCATGGTGGGATCGAGAACTTCCCTATGTTCACTTTTGACTGTGATTTTTGGGATCATCCAATGTTGTCAATTCGTGAGTATCCAAATTTATATGGGTAGGTAGATTACCTTAACTAAGTTGCACTTCTGAGCTCACAAGGGGCTGTCATTCTCTGTGATTCAAATTGATATTTGGAAACAGGTGGCCATGTCTAGTGAGCAGGCTGTGGCATCAGTTCTGCACCTGTGTTTTGTTTAGTCTAATCATTCATGCACAGGTGCCCCTGGGAACATAGCATTTAGCCTTCCAATAGAATATTACTGCGGAAACCACAGCCTCTCACTGATCTGAACAGGAAGGCATCAGTATACAGAGAAATAAGATGTACTCAGAACCCGGAGCTTGGATAAGCCTTTTCGGGGGGGGGGGGGGGGGATTGTGGTCTCTTCTTGTGGTGTTTCTGGTTGAGGTGGAGAGTCAAGAAAGGAGAACTATTTGGTTTACAGCAAGTGACAATTGTGTTGTCTGGCTCAAGGACCGAGTTGCCATTGGCCCAAGTACAGTTGGTTCTTTGTATCTGCAGGTTCTGCATCCACAGATTAAACTAGGCATGGCTCAAAACAATTCCAAAAACTGCATCTGTGCTGAACACGAACAGACTTTCCTTTGTCACCCTAGACAACAGAGTCTGACTCTTTATATAGCTTTTACATGGTCTTACATATTACAAGTAATTAATCTGCAAATGAATTAAGTGGTATGAGAAGCTGTACATAGATTACATGTAAATACATGCTCTTTTGTATAAGGGAACATGGTATCAATTGGAATGTGTGTGCATGTATGTATATGTATGTGGAGGTGCACATCTACATGTATGCACATGTGTTTGGAGGCCAGAGGACAACCTTGGGCACTGTCCTCTTTGTTTCTGTAGGCAGGGTTTCTCCTTTGCCTTGAGCTTGTTGGTTAGGTTAGGCTGTCTAGCCAGGGAGCCCCAGGATTTTGCCTGTGTCCACTTACCCATTGCAGATTACAAGCATGTACCACCAGGACCCTACCCTTTTCCATGGGTTTTGGGGATTGAACTTGAGTCCTCATGCTTGTAAGGCAAGAAATTAACTGACTGAGCCCTCTCAGTCCATCTTAGTTCTTTCCACAGATTTTGCTATTCTAAGGCATCCTAGAATCGATCCCCTGCAGGTATTGAGGGGTGACTATATTTTTCTAGTTCTCAAAATAACCCTTGAAGTGAAAATTTATTAATCCTTTTCATGGATGAGGAAACGGAAGTGGATTTTTCCTGTCATTTAGTGTGTTACAGAATTAGGATTTAGTCCAGAGTCAACTTGAAAGCTCGGCCTACTTTAGCTCTTGTAGTGACTTGCTGCCTGGCAAGGTGTTCAGCTTTTATGGCCTCGTTGCGCACAGAGTTAGTTCATTTTTCAGAATCACTTATATTTATGGACATAAGCCATTGACGTCATGAGTGCTTTCCAGAGCTTTCCTCAGAGATTCGGCCTTTACACAGCTTTTGAACACACCAAGCATGTGGGAACTGTTGAGTCGGGGATGACCTGAGAAATTTCTAGTTTATATTTCAGGCACTGAGACCTTCTCTCTTTTTGTAGTTCTGAGAAAAGATAGAATAGTGGTGCTAAACTCCTGGAGGCATTTTGATGGGTGGCCCTATGCACCTGGCATGGCTGAAATCCTTGGGTGGGGACCAGAGTGGAGCCACATAGTGGTAGCAGCCAGACTGTCTACCCTAGAAAGTGGCCTGTGAGCCCAACCTCAGGCCTCTTCCAGGAGAAAGAACTGGAGCATGCCATCTGGAGTCCATGTCAGGGAGTGCTGATTGGCTCTCACCTTTTGTTTGAACAGAATAGTGGGAATACACTATAAAGTGAGAGACAGAGGAAGCTGGTCTTTCAAGTATAATTAGTAAGTCAAGTGTTTTCAATCCCCGAGAATGCAGGTTTCCATTTGTGGAATAGAATGGGTGCTTTAGGCCAGTTGTGCTGATTTTCACAGTGGGGGTGGCTAGAGTTGACTGTCATGAAAAGCTGCAGTGGGCCTACTCTTTATACTTTGTTCTAAGATGAGCAAGTAGTGATGTTCTTTGTGGTGTTAAGATGCTTTCCTGTCCCTCCACAATCATGGGAGTCACAGAAAAACCACGGGGCAATACCAGGAGTGATTCATTTTATAGCTGTTCTCTGCAAGAGAGAGACCGCTGCTTCAACCTTCTCGACTGCCAAATTCAGGCTACGAATGGAAAAAATAGATCGGACAGCAGATGGTCACTCTCATATGTGCTGTTGACAAATAGGAAAGGTAGAAAAGAGGAACTCAGGAGACATGTGGATAAAATTAGCTGCCTGGAGATAGTCTGGGAGATAAGAGGCACTGGGAGGACCCAGCATGAACTTTTGGCATTGGCCAAAGCCTTTTGTAGCCACCCTTATTGACCATCTTGATCATGTTGTATGTCAGACAATAGATTTTGTCTCTCAGTAAGGTAGAAACAGGGACCCTGAAGGATTCAGGGCTGGAGTTCCAGAGTGGCCTTGCCTGAGGTCCATGGGTCACCTTCTGGCCCTCCAGGCCCATCATCTTTTTACTCATATACCAATCATTCTGCAGCTCTGAAAAAGCCTGGGAACATGATCAAGTTGGCTTTTCTTAAATCAGAGTTTTCAGCATAGGGGGATGCTTAGAACTACTTTGTCTGCCTTTTCATTTAGGAATGAATGAGATGAGATCTAGAGGTTTAACTTTCACAGGGTAAAATATAGGATAGGCTGGATACAGTTAAAACAACAACAACAACAGACCAAACATGTCACATGAGAAAGCAGCCTCTGGGGTGCATGACTTGGTAATCTGAAGTGCCCTTGTGAGCAGGAAGACTTCCCAGCTGTCTCAGACAGTTTCATACTGATATAGCAATGCAGTAGACAAAGCGATTTATAAGAGCAACACAGTTATTTTTCATAGTTCTAGGGCTTGAAACTCCAGTATCAAGATGCTGGTGTCTACTGAGGGCTTTCCTTTTGTAAATGATCCATGTGAGAGGCGAGGTAGAGCTAGAGAATGACAGGCTTTACTGAGCTTCCCTTCACAGCAGCCCCACTGCCCCAAGAATAGATCAGTCATCTGTGAGGCTGGATCCCTCATCACCTGATTGCTTATTTGAGGTCTGTGTCTCAACAGTGCCATCTTCTACCTGCAGCCCCTCCTACCTGTGGGTACACATCTATACCTGCAGCCCCTCCTACCTGTGGGTACGCATCTATACTGGGGCCCAGAGCTGAGGCCTGACACACGCGGCTGTCGATCATCTCCTTGCCTCTCTGCTGGTGATCTGCAAATTGCATTGTGTGTGAAGTGGCTCTGCGTGGTTTTCCCAGTTCATTTAAAACAGATTTGGATGGAAAACATGACTGAGTGAGGCAATCAGCTTTCCATTAGATAGAGGAGAGTGTCCATATGTCCATTAACCACAGTCATTTGGCACAGGTCAATCAGACCTGAGGGGTGGAGTGTATCTGTGTTTTCTTTCTTTTATAGCTATAGGTATGAATAATCATTGTAAAATAAGACCTGCATGTGCTGGTTTGATAGATGATGGATATTTTCAAAATTACAGCAAAGAAAAAGAGATATAATGAAGTCTGGAAAACTTCACTGAGCACATAATGAATTGAATTTGAAAATGAAGGAACCGCTTTGGTATTACAAAGGAAAGGTGTCCACACAAGACAGGGCTGGCTAGTTTGAAGAGCCATATTTTTAAGTTTGCAATAGTACATGAGGGAATTTACTCTGACATCCAGAATTTGAAGAGACAAAGTCAGATTTCTGTAGTTAATGTCTGAAGCTTAAGTTTTTTCTCTACACACTTCACATCAATACAAGCGCATTTTGTTGATATGGAATTTTATATTGAAATAAAAAAATAGCGTCACCATACTATTGCCAAGTATGAAAAATCAATGGGTGATAAAAAATAGATCCGCCCTTTTGGGGTGTGTGAATATCTGTGAGTGTATACATGTGTGTGCTCATGTGTGGAGGGCATCTTCCTCAGCTGCACCCCACCTTACTTTGAGAGAGGGTATCTACTCAACCTAGATAGATCCCCGGCGGCCACAAGTCTCAGGGATCTTCCTGTCTTCACTTCCTCAGCACTGGGATTAAAGGTGCGCATAGCCACACTCAGTTTTTATGGGGGTTCTGAGGGATCAAACTCAAGTCTCCAAGTTTGCATGGTAAGCATTTTAACTGCTCAGACATCTCCTCAAGTTTCAATGTCCTAATTTCGTAGTGACTTGCCTTTCTCATGTTTTTTGAGCATCTCACATTCTCCATTCAGGAGAATGTGCCATTACAATTGGAATTTCTGTGTCATTTGCAAGGGGTCATTTAATGTGTCTCCTCCAGTAGTTGGGAGTGAGCATTCTCAGCAGGAAGGGCACAGGCTTTGAGGTCTTGCTTCAAATTTTATTTTTGTCACTTAGTAGATATATGATAATGGTTGTGTTACTTAATCTCATTGTGCTTCATTCAGTGTCAACAAAATGCTAATAAACACAGCACAATTCAAGGACCTCAAATTGGATATATTAGTGAGACAATCCATATAGATTGCCTAGCATTATGCCTAGAACATGGAAACCATAAAAAACAATGTTGGCTGTTCCTGTCATGTATTGTGAGGTACTGGCAGTTTTGTCTGATCCCTGGTGCCTCATTGAGAGCTTAGGGCACCCAGACAAGAAACAAATGCTGCATGGTCCGTTTCTTCACAGCTCCAGTGTGCTCAAGCCTCAGATTGCTGAGGGTGTCATGTGTGAAATGAGGTCCTTCATGGCCAGGGACTTTCTTCAGTGGTGTTTCTAGTCCTCTATACTTTGTTAAACTCCAGACTGATCTGCCTTTACATAAAGACAGCGACCTGAATATTGACCAAAAACTGACAGTGAATGTTTAGAGTCATTTCAAAATGCACTTCAAATAATACCTGGAAAATAGGAGGTGTGATTTGGGAGGCAGGAGTCACCAGTAAGGGGTTCTGGGCTCCAGTCCTACATCTGTCAGAAATGAGCAGTCACGTTGCTTGCTTAGACTTAACTCTTTATGAAATGCAAAGGTTAAATGGCATGATCTTCATGATCATTTCTTATGTTTTCATTTTTAGTTATTTTTGCAAATTTCTTAAATGTGATAGAGACATAGATCGTTTCTGCATAGAGTGCTTCTTTATATTCAAGAGACTTGACTTATTGCTTTTTTTTTTTTTCCCCAAGCTGGTCTTGAACTTTGGTACCTTGTGAGTCCTGGTCATATTAGGTCATGTTTATTAAAAGGAATTACCCCATGAACATTTCAGGTGTCTTCTAATAATGGCTTTGTTTTGAACATTTGTACACATTGTTTTCTTTATCTTTAAATTTTTTATTTATTTTTATCATCGTATTGCTGTGTCTATGCTGTGTGTGTGTGAGGCCTACTGTCGTGGTGTGCATGCGGAAGTCAGAGGGATGCTTTATGGAGTCGGTTTCTGCCTTCCGTTTTCATGTCTGTTCTGGGGATTGAACTCAGGTTGCCAGCAAGTACCTTTACCTGATGAGCCATCTCACCAGCCACAGTTTTGTTTTTGTAAAATGAGATAATTGGAATATTTATGGATGAAGCCAGCCTCTCATGGTGACTAGACACAGACCTATCATAGGGTGTTGCATATTTGGTGTGTGGGTCCTCCAGTTTCAAAAGTCTGCCATGGTTCACGTCATCCAGTCACATTTATCTCCAATGATTTTTTCACTCTTGAAACCTATTGGCCTTGATTGTTAAAATCTGGTTCAGAGATTCCTTAGACTTTAAATTCTACCTCTCTTTCAAGAGGTAACAAAGATCTATATTTAAAGTCACCATCATGGAAGCCAATAGGGGAAGTAATACAAAGAAAGGGATACTCTGCTTATCTCTTTTCCCGGTTAACATGGCCTCTGATTGACTTAATTGAGGCTGTGTGTCTTATGTTGTGGTCCTGCAATAAGGTCCTGATTTTTAAAAAAAAAATCTATTTCCTCCAGAGATTCATTCAGGCCCTTTAGAAGCTAGGAGCTTCTGATTAAATTATATTGTTTTTATAACCTGCAGAAGGTCCCACATGGTCATTTCAAGTTCCCTTGCTTCCAGTGTTTTTCCTAGGTGTTTATTTTGCATGGGACAAACAGGAGGCAATTTGTGGGGTTGTTGTTTGACCTTCTCATTTGAAAAGGTTTTAAGTGTGTTCTCATTTAGCTGACAGTTTTAGAAGTTAAATTTATCGATTGCTAAGTACTCTAGCGCATTCTCATTTATTCTTCACACTAACTTGATGGAATAAGGACTGCTATTAATCTCAGTTTGTCTTTGCAAAAATAAGCCACCCAGGAGCTAAATAATTTGTTCACTCTGACACAGACTATAAGAAGTTCTTTTGGGTCTAAGTTTGAAGCTCCAAACCTTTGCCTTAGTTGTACAATATACTGTTTTATGCACAGACTGGACAGCCATTGCATGCTAAGTATGCCGCATTTTAAATATTGCAAATAGTTTACTGGTGTTCGCAGTGTTTGTGGTGGTCAGATTGCAGACATGTTCAGACACTGGGTAAGAGGACAGAGCCAAATGAGTTTTGACATCTGGATTTTCCATTGGTTCATCTTAGGAGACATTAGAATGGGCTGAGACAGTGGAAGAGAACAGAGGACAGTGTGTGTGAAGTTGAGCAGACACTGAGCTAACTGCTGTTGAGTGGCTCCAAGGGTGGCAATGCTCAGGCTGTTGAAACTCATTGTCAGCCATTGTTGTCTGGTGCAGTCCCTGGGCAGAGCATCAGAGAGGCCTCCCAGGTCACTGGCAGTGTGCTGCCACTAGCAGAGGTCTAGCCCCAACATCTGGTACTGGCATTTTGCCAGGATTTCTGTCCTTTTTTGTGGCTTAGCCTTGGATGGGCCCATTTTGGGTTACCCTGATTTTCTTTTGTTGTTCTAACTTTATTTATCCATTTATCTCTCTCTCTCTCTCTCTCTCTCTCTCTCTCTCTCTGTGTGTGTGTGCATGGCATGTGTGTGGAAGTCAGAAGCCAACTTGTGGCTGTTGGGTCCTAGGAATTGAATTTAGGTCTCATAGCTGGGCTAGTGGCCAATTCCTTTTCTGCTCAGCCATCTCATGGACTCTTAACTTTAGAAGACTGAAGACTGATAGCTGGGCTTGTTTCCTTTCCAGAATTTTCTTAGCTTCCTATGAAAACTGGTACATTTTCTTTATAATGATTAACTTTATGTTCTGTTACTTTCCACTCAGATGAGAAGAGGTTTCTATTTAACATTCTACACCTAATAGGATTCTCTTGCATCACCAAAACCAGTTAATGTATTGTACATAAATATATTTGGTTTTATTTTATTTTATTATTTTTTTTGTTTTATTTTTTTTGGATATTATTATTTTTTTTAATAATTTATTTTTTATTTCTTCAAGTTACATCTCAATTACAATCCCCTCCCTACTTCCCCCTCCAGTCCCACCCTTCCACCCTCCTCCCCCTCAGCCCCACCATCCTCTTCCCTTCTTTTTTTTTTTTTTTTAGTTTAAGGTATTTATTTTTCCCCCCAACAGCTCTCCCTTTCAGTCCAAATAATGGTTCTTTTTCTTATAACTATAAATACAATACAAAACAACAGAAATAAATAGGCCACGATTATAAGAGTTATATGGCTTAGGATACATTCCCAATGTCCAGTCCATATGTATTTGGCACCTGACTTTAACATTCTACTATCTAACCATCTCCATGAGTTTAAAGTTCTATATCTAACTCATCTTTCATACTAACTTGCCTCATAATTTTAAAAATATCTTCTTAGATCCAGAACACCCTCTTGATTCCTAAACAACTCAAAATTTAACTATGAGACTCTAGCTATCTATTCTTCAACCACCTCAGAGACCTGAGAGGAATAAATATATCTGATTATATAGGAAGTGCAGGGCCTGCAGCTTCCAAAACTAAAAAATGACATACCATTACCTGCCTGGACAGTTCCCATTTTCTCTCCATACATTACAGCATCAATCTTCAGCCATTTGGCCCCATTTCTCTGACAGACATTGGTTGTAGAGCAGGAATTATGAAGGACTTACCTACCCTGTCTTGGCAGAGCTAGGCTATCGACTTACCTGCTTCCAAGTTTTGTCCTTTTTGGACAGAAGTCTGTCTACAGTTGAAGCAAGTGGTTTTTCTTGCCAAGAGAATGGCTTACCACCAATTTAATCATCTCCCACAGGAGATTCTTCGATGCTCATCTTCTACTTGGAGTAATATAGGGGGTGCTGTCAGGAGCTGACATGTCTCGATATCAAAAAATCTTAAGTTAAGAAAACATCTTTGAATGCCATATTCTGCAGATCTCTTGAGGTTTTTGAAGATGCCCTATCTATCTCTTATATTTAGATAAGCAAATATTGCTTGTCTCTTAGCAACTTGATTTCTGAGTAGCTTAGAAAATAACTGTGATAGACTGTCATAGTAACTAACAAAATGACACGTTTTCATGACTATTAGTTTCCGTTTCTTAATTATCCTAAACAGTTTATGTCGGTTGGTAGCAAGAGGTCAAAACTTGACATTTCATTTTTAAGTATTACTACAAACAATACCTTTAAGAAGCATTACCCAGCCGGGCGGTGGTGGCGCACGCCTTTAATCCCAGCACTTGGGAGGCAGAGGCAGGCGGATCTTTGTGAGTTCGAGGCCAGCCTGGTCTACAAAGTGAGTCCAGGACAGCCAAGGATACAGAGAAACCCTGTCTCGAAAAACCAAAAAAAAAAAAAAAAAAAAAGAAGCATTACCCTTAATTTTGTATCAATATACAAAGATCAATACCAATGTGGCCAAATATAATCTTAATTTTGTATCAATATACAAAGATCAGTACCGATGTAGCCCAATACAATCTTAATTTTACATTAATATACTAGGGTCAATACCATTGTGACCAAATATAATCTTAATTTTGTATCAATATACAAAATTTGGTTTTATTTTATTTTATTATTTTTTTTGAAGAAATAAATTGAAGGCTAGGTCCATGGTTCTGGAATTATACTACCCTGCAGACTGTGATGGTCTGAATGAGAATAACCCCCACAGGCTGGTGCATTTGATGCTTGGTCCCTAGGTGGTTGAATTGTTTTGAGAAGGACTAAGAGGTGTGGCCTTGTTGAAGGAGATGTGTCACTGTGGGTGGGCTTTGAGGTTTCAAAAGCTCATGCCATTCCCAGTTAGTTCTCTGCCTCATGGCTGTTGCCTCATCATGTAAGTTCTCAATTACTACTCCAGTGCCTACCCTGTTGCCATGCTCCCCACCAGGACAGCCACGGTCTTATCCTCTGAAACTCTGGTCTGTAAGTTGCTTTAGTCATGGTGTCTCTTCACAGCAATAGAAAAGTAACTAAGACACAGACCCACCTCTGGCTCCCAGCACCCATGTAGGGCAGTTTACAACCTCCTGTAACTCTAGCTCCAGGGGATCCATGACCTCTGGCCTCCTCAGACAGCTTTGTTCACACATGTGCATGCCCCTCCCACCACATTAAAAATAAAATAAATATAAAACACTACAAACTTCACCAGATGCTTGAGATACTTTGTAGGCACATACCTGGTAATGCTGATAGCTTCAGTGTCCTGGGAGAAGAGAAAACAGTCAGCTGGCTAAATGCAAGGAAGGGATGATTTTTTTTAAAAAAATCAAAGTCTTGCAGGATATGTGACATTGAACCAGCAGGAATGGATTGAAAGAACTTCAAATAAGAACAGATGATGAACAAAGCCAGGGTTGAGCTGGGTTTGGTGGCTCACTCAAGTGTTGAAATCCCAGCACTCAGGAGGCAGAGGCAGGCATATTGCAGCAGGTACAAGGCTAGCCTAGTCTACATAGCAAACTCCAAGACAACCTTGGTTGCAGTGTGACTTCCTATCTCAGGAAACAGACAACAAACCAAACAAGGCACAGGTTAACTGATGGCTTCGTAAGCAGAAGCAGTAGGTGATATCTGTCACTGAAGAACAAAGCTAAGATAGGTACTGAGCAAGGTGCTCACTCAGGGAGAAGTCCCGAATGAAATGCCAAGGAGAGTGGAAACTATTTTAGGCAACAGGATATACCGTTGAAAGGATCATAGCTAGAAAATGGAAACAACCCAGATGTCCCTCAACTGAAGAATGGATTAAAAAACTGTGGTATATCTATACGAAGGAATACTACTCAGCTATCAGAAACAACGAAATCATGCAATTTGCAGCCAAATGGATGGAACTAGAGAAGCTCATCCTGAGTGAGCTAACCCAGACTCAGAAGGATGCACATGGCATCTATTCACTTATAGTCGGATTTTAGCCATGTAGTACAGGATAACTATACTACAACCAATGCACCAAGGGGAACAGGAACGTGGACTTTGTTTCCTGTCAATTAGACTCTTTGCCCTAGTGGTGCTGCCTTGTAGGCCCCCAGTGTATGAGGAGGCTCTTGTCCCTCATATGACTGCTGAACTGGGGCGGGGCACTGGTATGTAGGGACACTCCACTCCAGAGGAGTGGGATAGAAGGGATGGGGGTAGAGGGTGGGAGGGTGAGACTGGGAGGGGTGGAAAGAGAACACACTATGATGGAGATGTAACTTGAAGTAATAAATAAGTATTAAAAAAAAGAAAGGTTCTAAATGAGTCAGATGTGTTTTTCCCTACACATCACTCAAATCACAGTGGAAAGGATGGACTTCAGAAGCAGTGGCTACCGTGGAGGCCAGGAGACCAGCGAAGCAGTGTTCTCATGTGTGAAGTGGGAAAGGATCCACCTGGGGTGACAGAAGACAAGATGTAGATTTTTAGATTATACAGAGGGGCAGACTGGCGAGTACGAATGGTTGGTGACATGAAAGAGAATAATTGACACACATTTACTGATCACACACTGGACCAGACACTCTAAATGTCTCTGGGTAGGGAAGCCTAGAATTCCAACAGTCTAGAGCATCCATGAAGTCTCTCCTTGTTCAACACTATCTATTGTTGAATAAGAAACTGTGCCCCTAAGCTCAGTGGCTGTGAACAACATTGATTATCTCAGGTCTGCAGGTCAGGAAATGAGGAGCTGGCCTGGAGATCCCACCCCAAGTTCCCAAGTGACTGTAGTCCTGTTGTAGACTGTAACCTCTGTCATATGCAGACTTAACTGACTCTGGAGAATCTGCTTCTAAGATGGATGAATGTCACTTGTCACAGGTGTCTCTCCACAGAGCTAGTTCAGGGGCTGTAGCTAATTTTCCCAGTGGAAGTGAGTCAAATTGTAAGAAAGGCAATACAGCTGGAAAGCAATAGTCTTTTTATAAACTTCGATGTTGAAAAGAATATCGCACTTTGCCAATAAGTCCAGCTTACACATACACAAGTGAAAGAATTACGTAATGGCACAGGTGCGAAGATGCAGGCATCCTTGGGCTCTCCCTCTCAGAGCCAGCCTCCCATGCCTGCTTGAGGAGATAAAGGCACATTAAGGAGTATCAGAAACATAGTTGAAAGAGTGAATTTTAGGTATTTTGTGGAGAATCTCATTTCAGACAGAAACTCTTGTCTATTTGTTTTCTTCTTCTTTTTTTCTATTATTGAAAGTAGATTTTTCCCATAGAGTATATTCTGATTACAGTTTCCCTTCCCACAACTTCTCTGAGAGCTTAGCCACTCCCCCATCCAAACCCACCTCTTTTCTATCTCTCCTTAGAAAACTGATGTTTAAAGACTAATAATAAAATGAAATAAAAACAGACAAGCCAGAATAGGAAAAAAAAAAAACAAACAAACAGAAGAAAAAGAGCCAATGAAGAAGCACAAGAAACATATACAGATTCAGAAACACACAGTATTTATACACATAGGAATTCCATAAAAACACAAAGCAGAAGCCATAATATATACATAAACAATCTGTAAGGTTTTAAAAAATGCCTTGACAGAACATTATGAGACAAAGAACCTCCAAGGATGTCTCTGAGTTTGTTTTGTGTTGGCCATCTACTGCTGGGCATAGGGTCTGCCCTGAAGAGTGGTTTTTATCCTCTGTGAGATGCCAATGCCATTGAAGAGAACTAATTTTTTATTTGTGAGTGGTTATCAATTGGAAATAGTTTCTGGGTTAGAAATGGGGGCCCGTGTCTACTTCTGTCAGTGCTGTGACCTCATGTGGCACAGACTTGTGGAGGTCCTATGCATGTTGCCATATTCTCTGTGAGTTTATATGTGTGTTGGGCCTGCTGAGTTTAGAAGGCCTTGTTTCCTTGGTGTTTTTTTATCTTTGGCTCTTACAGTCTTTCTACCTCCTCTTCCACATGGTTCCCTAAGCCTGGAGGGGAGGAATTGATGGAGAAATCTCATTTAGGATAGAGTTTTCTGAGGTCTATCACCCTACACATTGTCCAGCTATGGGTCTCTGTGTTTACTGTCATCTACTGGAGAAGGAAACTTCTCTGATGATGGGCTGGTCAGGGCAATGACCTATGAGTATAGCAGAAAGTCATTAGGAGTCACCTTACGGCTATGTTTCTTTAGCAGAATGGTAGTATTTGGTATTCCCCTAGTCCCTTGTCTATCAGGTCTCAGGTTCTTGGCCACCTGTACACTGTTGGAGATGAGTTCCATCTTGTGGAGTGGGCTTTTAATCCAATGAGTTATTGGTTGGTTACTTCCATAAGCTTTGTGTCATTATTGCACTAGCACATTTGGCAGGCAGGTTATGATTGTAGATCAAAGAGTTTGTAGCTGGTTTATGTTCTTCAAATTATTTCACAAAATATAAACAGAAGGAAAATTGCCCAATTTTTTTTTTGTCTATTTGTGATGGTTAGTGTTGATTGACAACTCAGTAGTACCTGGAATTGCCTAGGAGACAACCTTTTGGGCAAACCCACGAGAGATTATTGAAATTGGGTTTACTTCTGGGGATGTCTGTGACGAATTATCTTGATTGGGTTAATTGAGGTGGGGAGATCAAGTCTAATGGTGGGCATCACCCTTCCCTGGGTTGTGTTCTGGGCTACACAAAAAGGAGGAAACTAGCTAAGCATGGGCATTCATTGTTTTCTGCCTCCTGACTGTGGATGCAATGTGACCAGATGGCTCAAGTCTGCCAGGGTTTCCTCATCAAGATGGGCTGTACCCTCATATTGTGAGTCCACATAAATTCTTTCTCCCATGTGTTGCTTTTGTTGGGGTATTTAATTGCAGCAATAGGAAAAGGAATTAACATACTATTAGTGAGAACATGTGCAGCAGAATTACAGCTGGAGAGGTAGGTTGGGGAAGGTCATCATTTTCTAGGTGTTGTAGGAATCCAACCCCTTTTACTTCCTTAAAGCGTTGCCCTGCACCCACCCTTTGCATGAGCTCTGTCTGGAGCAACCTGTTTAAAATGGCAGTTCTTCTTCAGTATTGATACATTATCTCTCCAGCCTCTATTGACTTTTTACACTTATTGATTGACTGATTGTGTGTGTGTTGGAGACTCCATACAGCGGGAGGAAGGACACTTGGCAATGCACTATTAAGTCATAAATGAACAATACCACAAACGGTGGGCCGAGACAGGTGAGGAACCCAGCTACTGAAGCAACCCTTTGTACCAGCTCTCCTGTAAGAGCAATGCAAATAGACAAAGACCTGGTGCCTGTTTGACCTGGAGCACACACTCTGGGGCCATTTCAGGCCAGGGTTTACCAGATCCACAGTGAGCTTTGCAAGACTAAAGTATGCCGAACTACAGAAAGGTTTAGGGCAATTAGGCCCACGGGTTCTACAGTAATCTCCAGGAAAGGACATAGACTGCAGGTGATTCTTACAGCATGCTGTGGTTGTCAGAGCCTCTGGGTTTGAATATTTTATTATATCAAATATATGTCATGCAAAGCACTCAGGAACTGCATTTAAGTCAGTCAGAATTTTCATGGCTCAGTATCATATACTAGATCTCCACTACATAGGTTCCGTAATTTAGGCAAAGCCAATTCAATGCATCTTCATTGGTTAACACAAGGCTCCTTGGTAGGAAAGGTGTACAAAACACATATATGCAAATACCTCCTGAAAGGTGCGTGCATGTTCTATTGGAGAACTCCAGCCCTAATTGGTGTACAAGGTGCTATTTGCCTAATTGGTGTGTGTTAGCATGGTAATTGTCTAGGCAAGTGAATTGCTGTTACAGATGACAGGTTTTCTCAAAAATTGTGATTTTAAAAGTTTTAAGGCATCACTGGGAGGAAGAAAATATTGCTGAGACACAAAAGCATTGTTATGAATCAAAGATGGCTAAGTTAATTCACCTGAAACCTTGTGGTTCACCTCTGGAATGTCTTGATCGTACAGGGAACAGGATGGATGGGGTCATATGTGTGTTTTGATTTGGGGAATTAGCAACTGTGGGGTTAATTTTAGTAGAAACCTGACGAGCAGGTGGACCAAGGGCCAAATAAAAGATGTGTCTGTGTGTGTCTGTGTGTATGTGTGTCTATGTGTGTGTGTGTCTGTGTGTGTGTGTCTGTGTGTGTGCGCGCGCGCATGCGTTTGTGTTTGTGTCTGTGCATGTCTGTATCTGTGTGTATGTGTTCCTCAGTGATGAGACCAGATTTAAGAAGCTGAGAAATCAGACATGAGTAGTAAATTCTAGAAATCCAAATCAAGTAAAAGCTTGAGGAGAGGGCTGGAGAGATGGCTCAGTGGTTAAGAGTACTGACTGCTCTTCCCGAGGACCTGTGTTCAAATCCCAGCACCTACATGGTGGCTCACAACCTTCTGCAAATACAGTGCTAGGGGCTCTGATGCCTTCTTACCACTGCAGGCACCAGGCACTCATGTGGTGCACAGACAAACATGTAGGAGAAACACACAGACACACACAATAAAATAAATAAATCTGAAAAAGAAAGTAGGATGTGAAGAGAAATGTACATCAAAGAACACCAGAACACAGAGGAGGATCTGATTTGAGAGGAAAAGGCTTGTTCTGTGGCTTCTGGTCCAGCGGGAAGTTTGTTGGCAAGCTTGCTGGACATGTTGGGGTGTCCACTACACTCAAGGGAGTAGCTGTTATTTGTTCAATATCAGTCACAGAGATTTCAACCAGTGTGTACATCATCTGCAAGGTGCCTAGGAGCTAGGGAAATTTCAAAGCAGCAATGTTCTTCCTCTCATAGAGCTTATGTTTAAGTGAAAGGAGACAGATGATAAATGCATAGGTGAATCTATTGTAAGCTGGAGGGTACTGAACCCCTTGGAAAACAGAAGAATAAAGGGAGAAAGGTTGGAAGGGGATAAAATACTTCACATGGGATATTTGGGGAAGTAGCATTTTGAAAAGGGATCCAAAGTTAGCACAGGGAAGCCTGGTCCAGGTTGGGGAAGAAGGGTTTATATAGGGTAGGAAAATTGATGGGAAGACACCAAAGGCAGGCAATTATTTGGTGAGGATAAGGACTAACACAGAGGCCAGTGGGACTGAGGTGTGGCATTAGGACTGTACAGTGCCTCTTCTTAGAGCTGACCTACCAGATTTACCTTAAATGGGAAGCTATTGAAGGCTGCTCTGAGCATTCTGATACTCTAACTATGCCCGGCTCGTTATCGCCAACATGGTATGAGATAAGAAGCACTACTGTCTGCTTTGTACTTTGGTAATCAGGCTGACACCAGGAGAAGTTGAGTGACCCACCTGGAACCATCCCTGAAGTTTTCCAGCGAGCATTTAGCTCAGGCTGTGGAAGTTTAGAGCACATACCGGTTGTAAGGGGACAGGAAATATTGGGAATGTAGGAACGCTCGTTACTTTGTACTGATAATTTCACACATGCACATGTGTGCTAAAACTCTTGGAGCTGCATACTTTGAATGTGTGGTTCATCATATATTATTCATCATACCTTAGAATAACTGTAATAAATATAAACACTTTAAAAATGTGAAGGATGTCTTACAGGATTTTAAAGCACGTAGATAATATTGATATTTTGTGAGATGAATTTGAGGTGTGTTAGAGAGCCATGAAATCATCGAGAAAGGGGCTGGAGAGATGGCTCAGCCGTTAAGAGCAGTGGCTGTTCTTCCAAAGGACCCTGGTTCAAATCCTAGCACCCATATGGCAGTTCATAGCTGTCTGTAATGGCTGGGCGTGGCAGCACATGCCTTTATCCCAGCACTTGGGAGGCTGAGGCAAATGGATCTCTGTGAGTTAGAGGCCAGCCTGGTCTACAGAGTGAGTTCCAGGACAGCCAGGGCTGTTACACAGAGAAACCCTGTCTTGAACCACCCCCCCCCCAAACCCAAAACAAAACAAAACACAAACAAACGAAATAACAACAAAGCATTGAAAAAGGCATTGACAAGAAACTGAGGGATGGGGCTGGAGAGATGGCTCAGAGGTTAAGAACAATGGCTGTTCTTCCAAAGGTCCTGAGTTCAATTCCCAGCAACCACATGGTGGCTCGCAACCATCTATAATGAGATCTGGTGCCCTCTTATGGAGTGAATGTATACATGTAGGCAGAAAACTGTATATACAATAAATAAATAAAACTTAAAAAAAAAGAAAGAAACTGAGGGATAGTGTCAAGAGAAGGGTGGGCAGGAAATAGATGCCAAATAAACAAGACCCAGATGGTAATTAATGTCAGTTGTGGGAAGAAGAGGAAATCACCGGATCACCACAGGTGGAGTTTGGTGAGAAGTACACCAGGGTCTCATAAGTGACAATATAAAATTCTGGAGGAGCGGCGGGCTCTGCAGTTACAGTCATGTAAGGTGGGGGTGTCCGCGAGAAGACAAGGACAAGAGGTTATTTCATACTGGGAGACTCCCCGTTTAGAAAGAGCTGTGGGAGTCAGTGGGTAAGAGGAGGCTGAAGGATCAGGTGTGGATGAAAGCTTGGGATATATTTAGAACGAGACAGGGAGAAAGAAAGAAAATATGGCAAAGAAAAGGAAATGGAGGAGAATGGACCTGGAGGAGAGGGGAGGTGGGGGGAGAGATTGGGAGGAGAGGAGAGAGGGAAGCTGCAGTCAGGGTGTCATGTATGAGAGGAAAAAGAGCAAAAGAAGAAAGAAAAAAAGAGAAAAGAGACAGTGGCACATGCTTTGGCCCATAAAATCTTTCATGATTATGGGAGACCCAGAATGCCAAGCACAGCATTCTGCCTCGAGAAGTCTCTCAATAGTTCACAGAGGCCACTGCATTTGATGAGCATTGGCAAGTAAGGTGACTCCTCTGTTTCATCCCTGACTTTAGCAGTGAGCGCTATTACATTGATATAGGATTGTCTCAGGATGTTAGCAGAGACCAGAGAGATAATCATGGCTTCAGAGCCCAAATCTGAAGAGAAAGGACGTGGGTAGCTAGACCTTAGTCCTATGAGCATTGGCCCGCATGCATTGGATTCAGCCATTGGAAGATTAAGAGTGATTGAACTTCAAAATCATTCATAATAGAGAACTGTAAGCAGTCACCTTAAAGGCTCAGAATGGCTGCCTGGCCAACTAAGTTCAACTTGAAGTTGACAAAAGATATTGATCTGTCTCAGGGGAGCATGTGTTGATGATCTGGAGATTGCTTGTCATGCAGCATTCAAACCAGTGGGTGAAGCTGGCTGTGCATGGCTGGCTATACAATAGGGAACCACCGTCAATTCAGGTCTGTTTGTTAGCTGGGTTACCCTGGCAGAGGCCAACTGCATCCAATGCCCTAGAGTCCTTGTGTGGATTATTTCTTAACAGAAAACCATATTCTGGCATTCTGGACTTAACTCTGTGGTCTCAGCTCTGAGATAAGGAGCTTTCAGTGAGCTGACAGGTTTCTGAACCTGTGGGCAAAGTCTTGCTGGAGTGCCTTTTGCTGGAGAACCCTATGCTGGAGTCTGTCCCCAGTCCAAGACAAACATTGACGCTGCTTTTGTTTTGGACCGCAATATGACTTGCTGTAGTTTTCCTTCCAGTGTTCCCACCTAGTGTACCATTCTAAAGGAAACATCAAGCATCTGTAGAAAACCATGCTCAATCATTTTTGGCATTTTTCATTAAGCACTTTTCAACCAGTTGGACATTTTTTTTCTTTGTTCTTTGCACAAATGTTTGTTCATTATATTACTGAATTTTCTTCTCATAGGTGGGTAGCCCCGAGGCATATCCCTGAGTCTGTTCTTTGTTTTCATTTCTGTACTGTGGATGGTTTTGCTACGTAGATTCATAATATTACTAGCTTCTTGTTTAGAACCCTTGTATCCCAGGTTACTGGTATTTTGTTGAAAGAACTGAAGAAGTAAACACCAATAGCAATTAAAAAAAAAAAAGAAAAAGAAAAAGCCAAGGAATTTCTTTAGAAATGAAGGTACAAGGCAGATAAGAACACTAGATAACTTTAGTGGGCTCCCTGTCATGGTTCCTGGGAGAGGACAGGGCATGGACTTTTGTTTGTTTGTTTTTTGATAACCAGGTAGAAACCTGGGCCTTCTGCACAGGTATAGGTTGTGTACCCTGCAATGTTAATCCAATGTGTATCTAGGTATAGCTAGTTATAAGATGGTAAGTAGAGATATTTCCCTCTGCTCACTATAAGAACATAGTTTGCTTTGCTGTGTGTATATCTAGCTCAGGTAATATTGTCTCGCTTCCTTCTACTTATAGATGTATTCCTGGATGCATCAGACCACAACAGAACCACTAAACCATCGAAAGGACATTGTTAGGGTAGAGTTGCTTTTTTGGGAAAGGGGTGTTTGCATTCATAGCATGATAGAGGAGAGGGAGTGGTAAGCTATTCCTGAAACCACATGATGCCACAGCAAGACCCCCAACTCTGATCATGAATAATTATTTTTCTTTTAGGTTCCTGCTATGAAAAATTACATGGAGCTTGCCTCCCAGTTTATAAATGATCATACCCAGAAGGCTGAAGGCTAATAATGGGACAGCGTCTGGGAAAAATGTTTGTCTTAATTAGTCATTTGAATACTCGATGTACACTTTGAAAGGTTCGCAAATGTGTAAACATCTTGAGTTTAGTCATTTGAGCTCCTCTGACACTTATATCATCTGTTCATTTGTCATTGTTGAAATAGAGTCTTACAGAGGGGACAGAGAAAGGCCCTTGTTTGTTGAAATACTTCTGAGAAACAAATACCATTTGTTTCTTTGCGTGAATTGACACAGGGAATTTATGTTTGAAAGTGAACCAGAGACCATTGATGAAAGTCAAAGGAAACAAAGGTATAGGGAGAAGAGTAAAGTGGCATTACTTTATCTGCAGTGTCAGCTTTCCAATGCTAATTAAATCTATTTATATTTAGTGATGAAGATGTGGGTGTGGCACCATGTGCCTCTAATCCCAGCTCTTGGGAAATGGAGGAAGGAAGCCCAGCGATTTAAGGCCAGCCTCTATTACATAACCTGTTTGAGGCCAGGCTACATGAGGCTCTGCCTTAAAAACAAACAAAACAACAACAAAATGATGGCAATTAAAAACATCACAGAAGTTATTTTAAATGTATGTATTCATTTTAAAAGCTATTTGAATAGAAATAACTCTATGCTTCTTCAAGCTGTGATGGCTCAACTTGGTTGGATTGAGGACCTCCTAACTCATTAGCGACACACACCTTGTGATGAATCTGTGAAGTGTTTCCAAAGTTATACCTTTTTTTGAATTGTTTGAGAATTCCATACATGCGTACGTTTTTAATTAAATCCATCTTCCATTCTCTCCCCTCTAACCCCTTCCATATTCCCTGTGCCTTCTTTCTCTTCCAACTTCATATACACCCCCCCTTAAATTCACTGAATGCACTTAGTAGTGCCAGCATATTATGCAGGGGTGTGAGGCTATCCCTGGAGCATGGCAGCTTATCAGGGGCTGCATCCCTGAAGAAAACTGACTTTCCCCCCTCCCTCAGCCATCATTTGCTATTAGCTCATCTACTAGACAGTAAGATCTTGAGGCCATTGACCCAGTGAATGACTTTTAATGGAATCATAGCATGGTATTATTGGGAGGGCATGAAGAGTAGAAGGTGGGGACTAATGGGAGGAAATGGGTCACAGGAGTGTGTTTTTGGGTTATGTGTTGCCCTTGGCCCTTCCTGTTCTATTCAAGGTAGATGGCTATACTTTGACACATGTCCCCACTGCCAGTATGTTCTGCCCATGCAATTGTGAACTGAGCCCTCTGAAACTGACCCAAGATAAATCTTTCTTATTTTAAGCAGCTATCTGAGTTATTTTGTTCACAGCTATATGCAAAAGTCACTAATGTGCGAGCTGAGAAGAGTCTCAGCAGGCTCTAGGGTTTTAATGTCACCCTGTGATGTTTACAGAACACCTTGAGGACAGACTGCTACAATAAGGAAAACCAAAGAGAAGATGTTAGAAGATTGGGAATTTAATGAGTTGGGGGAAGATTGATTGTACTAGGGAAGTTTTGTTTATTTTGACCATTTATCAAGATGATCTTAGGAATGCTTCCACTCAGAGTAGTCTATTTCAAATGCACTGAGCTGTAGACTTCTTAGAAAGTAAAAAACAAGAAAATGAAAAGTTCCACTAATGCATCCCTTCGTCTCTAGATTAAACATCTTTTGGCAAATTGAAGGGCAGCAAGGAAACATACAGTAAAGGCATAGAAAGCAAGTTAAAGACTTTTGGAGGGAGAGATATGGAGGAGGGGTAAGGGCACTGTGCTCACAGAATCTCCGGGCTGGCTGCCTTCAGGACGACCCTTTTACCTTCTCTCATGCTTTCCTCTTTCTTACCCAGAACACATCTATGCTCCTTTCCACTCTGATTTTCTTCCTCTTCTATCAGCTCTTCCTTATTTACCTATGTATTTATTTATTATATTCTAGAACATTCTACCCTTCTCAATCTCTAATGGTTGGAGAACCCAAGGGTACAGGATTAGTGTAAAGAACTTCTTGTCCACGCTGTTCCCCACTGCTCCCTGGTAGATTCCCATCTGGTGCTATCATTTTCATTACTGTCTATATTGTGAGTACTCCTCCCGTACCACACTAACAATAATAAATAAAACACACATTAAAACGAAACCCAAATTACTTATGTCACCTCCTGGCTTTAAACACCTCTAGTGGTTTATTTTTATACTTGGAAGATCTCAGTTTGTCACTGCAACCTAAAGCCCTGGCCACTCTGGTTCTGTGTGCCTCATTTCCTGTCCCTCAATATTGAGGTTCAGTGTCAACCTGCCTCCTGTCTTGTCTCTGAACAAGCCCAGATCAGAGGGTCTTTGCAGTTGGAGTTCCCTTCATCTGGAGTTCATTTCCACTGAGCAGTCAGCTCACCCTCTCTCACCTCATTAGTGGTCCATTCAGGTGTCCCCTGTTCTGAAAGAATGTCATAACACCTTATCAAAAACAGCATCCTTTACACTGCTCTTGCCTTTGTTCTTTGTTGCTGCTACCATGATTTAGCCCTAGATGGAAAGGATGTTTGTCTTTTGACCCCTTTAACAGGCAGCAAATTCTCTCAAGTAGGGGTTTGTTGGACTTTTCTCTTTCCTGTGCCTAGCACCCAGTAGACTACCTCACATGGCCCATGACTGTCATTGGCTCATAAGTACTGGCTCACTCACTATCCAAGTCAATAACAAGAAAAACCATTTTGAGCTGTATGATTTCTTATTTTAGCAGTCTTGGGAAGAAGTAGTCTGCCCAGTCTGCACATGTGTTTTTACCTGATATATGTTGAATAAAGGAATGAATGAAAAGGCTCAGTAAGATTTGAATGCTAACCATTGGCTTGTCTTCCCTGACTCTTTAAGTCCATTTACTCTGTAGTGGAGCCCAACTTCATTTATGGTCCCATGAAGGTTTCTGTGAGGAAGGTTTCTGCTAGTGTCACATCTCACATGCAGTGATAATGTATGAACCTTCAACTGCCTCTGCATGCTACCTGTAATACTCATGTTGAGTACTGAGGTTGATGATAAATAATGCTCCTATTATACAGGTGGGGAAATGAGGATCAGAAAAGTACATATAGGATACAAGGCTTGTAAATGGTAGAGGCGGATCCTCTTAGTCGCTCCTAGAGCCTGGGTTCTAACCCCTCATTGTACCATATATTGAAGCTGAAGACCCAGAATGGAAGAGTAGCTGGCCACATGGAGGGCTGGAATTTAGTAGGAATTAGTGTTCTGGGCAACTGGAGCCACATGTGTTGTGGTGGTTTGAATAGGTATGGCCCTCCTAGATTCATGTGTTTGAATGCTTAGGTCATAGCATTTTTAGGAGGTGTGGGCTTGTTGGAGTAGGTGTGGCCTTGTTGGAGGAAGTATGTCACTGTGGGGCAAGTTTTGAGGTCTCTTAGGTTCAAGCAACACTCAGCGTGGCTTGCAGTCTCCTGTTGCCTTTGGATCAAGATGTAGAACTCTCAGCTCCTTCTCCAGGACCAAGTCTGCCTGCACGCTGCCATGCTTCCCACCATGACGATAATGGACTAAACCTCTCAAACTGTAAGCCAGCCCCAACCAAGTGTTTTAAGCCATCCCACAAATAAAATTGCCTTTATAAGAGTTTCCATGGTCATGGTGTCTCTTCACACCAATAAAACCCCAAGAGACACGTGATGGGCTAACTCCTACCCTGCTCCATGGTTGTGATAAAAGTTTAGTGTGGCTGGAAGAGAAAGTGGGTGCACTAGAGCTGGGTAAGAGCTGGACCTGGCTATTCAGCAATGACCTGGGTGTGATTGCCTAATGGGAAATGGGAGTTTTTTTTTTTTTTTTTTTTTTTTTTTTTTTTTTGGTTTTTCAAGACAGGGTTTCTCTGAATATCTCTGGCTGTCCTGGACTCGCTTTGTAGACCAGGCTGGCCTCGAACTCACAAAGATCCGCCTGCCTCTGCCTCCCAAGTGCTGGGATTAAAGGCGTGCGCCACCACCGCCCGGCTTTTTTTTTTTTTTTTTTTTAAACCAGGAGCTGTGAGCTGCACAGATACCTGTTATACGCGGTCACACTGTGATCTGCAGAAGATAGACGGGAAGGTTGGTCAGTCAGGCAGGTGACAGGTCTAGGTGACACAGTCTAAAGTGGAAATGGAAATGGATGACAGAGAGTAAAGGTCTGAGGTAGGAACTGCAGGGTCTGTGATGTGAGGCCGATTGCAGGTCCCAGACTAAGGAAGACAGTAGAAGATGTTTTTGTTTAGAGGGGCCGACACTTGAACAACACGCTTCTAGTATTTTACCATAGATATAGATTTGGTTTCGGCGCATACGTAGAAGGCTGTATTGAAGGACATTCACCTTGGGAGTTTGTAGAAAGATGAACAATGTGTTAGCTTTGGAACTTGTAGTACCTCAGCGACTGCTTTTCACAGAAGATGTGATGTGGAGGTGCACTCTGAACTTGCACACCAGGAAGTGTTAATTACCAATTTGCATTGTGTTTAAACAATGGAGTATAATGCACCAGTTCCCAAGCAGGGTGTGAGAGTTTTGATGAGGCGATTAATGATTTTCAAGACATATTATTAAGCAAGGAAAAAAAAAGTATGCTGCGGTCTGTGTTATACAATCTGCTTGTCTATATGTAAACAAATTGTACACAGCGCATTTCTCAAAAGATAAAAAACTTTGGAGGTTAGCTGGGCGGTGGTGGCGCACGCCTTTAATCCCAGCACTTGGGAGGCAGAGGCAGGTGGATCTTTGCGAGTTCGAGGCTAGCCTGGTCTACAAAGTGAGTCCAGGACAGCCAGAGATATTCAGAGAAACCCTGTCTCGAAAAACCAAAAAAAAAAAAAAAAAAAAAAAAACTTTGGAGGCAGCCGGACTATCTCTAAGATGATGGTTGGATGATAGTGGTAGGAATGAGTTTTTTTGTGCTTTCTATTTTTCTGATGTATATGAATTAACTATTGAAATAATTTAAAATTATAGAATTAATTGTGGAATGTTGATAGTACAATGGCAGTTAAATAATCGGAAAGCGGGAGTGAAGCAGCAGGTTATTAGTTTCAGCTAGTAGTGTACTGGTTACATGTTCTAGAAACGCATGCACAGTGCAAGGGAACCAGAGCAGGGCAGGGTGGGGTGCTAGTTGGGGTTTCCTTCTGTGCTCTTAGACGGTAAGATGCAGTGTTGTGAGAAGGGCTAGTCTACTCTGGACCTTTGTGAATCTGTGTCCGCAAAAATGCTTCAAGGCCAGCCTGACAATTGTTTTGTTTTTTCAAAAAAACTGTTTTGAGTTCCCGGTGTGCCTGCAGTGGGATCATCTCATGGTTTCAATAATACTTTTTTGCTTTTGGCATTTTATGAATGTCCTGAGAGCAAGCAACAATAAGGTTGCAAACAAGTTGCAGTTAAGAGAATGCCTTTTCTCCGTCCCTTTACAATTGTAGTAAACTACTAACTCAAGCAATTGACTGAGATGCATATGTAGATGCACATTAAAAGTAGTGTAGACTGGAGAGATGGCTCAGTGGGTGGGTGAAGGTGCCTGCTGCCAAACCTGAGGACCTGAGTTTGAGCCCCAGAACCTATATGGTGCTGAGAGAGAACTGACTCCTGTCCTCCCACGAAAGTGTGCATGTGCCTCTCTCTAACACACAACTAAAGAAATAAATAATAAAAAACAAATATAAATGAAAATAGTTTTAAATGAATCATCTTATTAGCTTCCTCTCCAATCACTTTCCTAGAAATCAATGTCCTCTAGTGTTGTAGTCTTTATGACATTAGCCCAGTGTTTTTATGCCACCTTAAATATGGAGATGGGTGAGAAATACCTCAGGCCATTCCTGTTGTTTTGGCAATGAGCCCAGCCCCTCTGCTTCTGTTTGCCCTCTGAGTCTAGATATCCCCCCCACCTCTGTTGACTTTTTTTTTTTATTACTACCTATGGCCATAACCATGGAGGATATCGAGTTTAGGATGCTCTGTGTCTTACTACAGTCATCCTCAAAGGCTGGAAGTCATTCACCAATCTAGTGGTTCTTGTTTTAATGTTCTTGGGGTTCTATGAGAGGGCCACCCTGTTATTATTGTAAAGTAGTTATTTTTCCTCACTCTAGGTAGGATGACAGTGAGCATATTCTGACCAAACAGCTGCGAAAGGACACTTGGTTTACGTGGTGGAGGAGAACAAGGCTCATGAAAGTTTCCCCCAGTCTTTCCTGGGTGGACTGAGGCATTTTGACAAGGAAGTCTAACAGGAAGATTAAATCAGTTGGGGGATTGTATATGGAAACTAGCCATGTATTTATGTGGGAAACCTTCCCATGAAAGTGAAGCCTGAACTTCCTTGCTGTCCATATGCTATTCTATAGCCCCCTATTCTGTTCTTGTACAAACTATTCCTCTTTTCATCAGTGTTTATATTCTTTAGTTTGACCACACTTCCAAATATCTGTTAGAGAATGTCTTGAAGATGGTATAGCTTCATGTAGTCCCATGAATCATTTTGGTAAGCTTTTTGTTCTTGTGAATCTTATAATTCTTTTTGTAATGATAGCTTTACTGGCTTTGAAATGTATGCTGGCTTATTTGCATAAAACTGTTAGACAACTAGATAGACAAAAGGTCATATTTACTGTACAGCTTCATAATCTTCAACATAATTGTTATCCCTAACAAATCTACTTAAAACAGAAAGAGGAAAGATGCAGTGATATATTACAGTAAAGCCTTTTTGTCTGACTTTAAGTGGAATGTATAGTAAAGACTTTGTGTCTGGCTTTGAGTGAAATGTTTCAGCAAAGTCTTTGCTATGTTTGGGTCTGTTTAAACCTTGAAGAAATGTCTCTCTGGAGAATCTGTACTTCATGCTACGTGAGAGCTTGCAGTTGCACCAGCGTTGGTCCTGAGACACTCTTGGATAATGAGGAGTTCTTACTTTTGATTAAGGCTAGCCATGGTCAAAAGGGACTGAGATTCGTGAGGGTTGTCTGTTCTCATGAACAGCAAGGGCAAGATAACTTTGTTAGTTGGAAACTTTCCCAGCCACAATTAACTTTGCATGATATTTGAATAAAGTAACTGGAGTAAGCTAGCTGGGTGTCAGTCTTTTCCAAGAAGGCTGAACCCCTCTCCTCCTTCAGGAAATAAAGGATTAGCATCTTGGTGAGCTTCTCTCTCTTCTGTGGCACTTATGGCCGACACCAACCAATAAGATCTATTTAAATATTCAAAGTACAATATCTTCATATGACCGTGTGCACACACATTCATACACACAGTGTGGCTGTTCTTGAGCAGTACCATTCTTGATGTTCAATGAACAAATAGACACATTTTGCTTAAGAAAATCCGCAGCATCATGTAAGATGCTGTCATTTAAATCATGCCTGACTACTCTGACTTTATTTCAGTCTTCATTTCCTTGAGCACTGCTCTCTCTAGGGCAATTGTTCTCACCCTGTAGGTTGTGACCCCTGTGAAAGGGGTCAAATGGCCCTTCATAAAAACAGATTTATGAAGTAGCAATGAAAATAATTTTATGGTTGAGGGTCACCACAACATGAAGAGCTATATTAAAGGGTTGCAGCATTAGGAAGGTTGAGAGTCATGGCACTAGCCAAAATGCCAACTACTTATTTTACTATCAAGTCTAAGTTTTTCTAAGCCACCAAAAAAATAAAAAAATAAAGAAAATCAAAGTCTTCACTCGTCTTTTTCTTTCTCTCCTGTCAAAAAGAATGTGCCAGAGATGCCTTTGGTCATGATCAAATACAACCTCCTCACCACAAAGGCTGCCATTCACCAAACCAAAGAAAGCGATCCTCTCCTTTGTTTAGGGAAATTTCTTCATGCAGTTGAATTACATTAGCAAATTTTATTGGCTGCTAGTTATGTGTTGGCCATTTTGTGGTCCTGAATAGCAAAGATGCAGTCCTGGGTGTTTAATACTAAGAAGGGCTAGCTGGTGGAGTGTCCAAGGAGAATAAGATCTTGTATTAGCAGAAGTAAGAGGAGGCTTGGAGGAAAGACACATTAGTAAAAGTAAAAGAGTGCTAATTCTTATTCTGTCAGAGTCACGGGGCATTGGGTAAAAACAGTACGATAGGGCTTTGGTTTATCTGGGAGATGGGGTGAATGGCTGTGTTTTCTCAGAGGAAGAGATAGAAGACTAGATCAATTACAGTACTGAAGGATATATAACTACAAGGGAAGAGAGGTCAAGGAGGCACCCTACCATGGTCTTTGGAACTAGATCTAAGGAGGATCCTTTGTGGTGGTGGAAAGGGGAAGGGATAAAGTGGGAGAGGAAAAGAGAGGTGGATTGTGGGTAGAGCAGATTCTTGAGAGTCCAGACAACTGTCTGTGGTTAGTGTTGTGTTTCTTCCTGGTGTGTCTTTCAGCCTTTCAACACACACTGCATGCACTGTGGACTCGCCACGATTATTTGCATTTAAAATCATTAATAGAGTAGTGGTTTCATTTTTAATGACCTCCCTGTTGGGTTTTCCTCTTCTGGCATCTTTGGCTTTATGTTGAGTTAAACCTATTCTGGATCCAGCTGTCTTCAGATAACTGGTATAAAGTAAAAGTGAGTGGCAGGTTGTGGCAGGTTGTTATAGCAACTGAATCTGATAGCAGCTCTTTATACCTGTGGGGATTGATCCTGGGTTTGAAGAGTCTGCAAGCTCTTCTTAGGAAATGTTCATGTCACTTAAAGACTTTGCTTGCAGCTTTTATTCTGATAATGAATCTTTTCACAGACGTTCAGATTGTCTGAAGATGTTCCAGAATTATAATATGGCGGTTGTAAGAACATTCCATGATTCCCAGAGAACTGTATCATTGAGTGTTCTATTGTGACTGTTAACATGAATAGGAAGCCTTTGCAGAGACAAGAATGCTAATGTAGTCTCCTATGGAAGGCGTGTGTGTGTCCTGCAAAGGATCCTTTGGAGCTGTGCACATTTGCCCTTAGCCAGCCTCGCATTCTGCTTCTTTCCTTTAGGCTCCCTAAATTTTAGCATTAGCGGCAGACTTTTGTAAATAGCGTAGAACATTCTCTATCATAGCCCTGCATCCTAACTGTGTTCTCCCATGTTCTTCCCCTGGTATGATTCTCTCCTGGCTGAGCTCCATGCCATGCTCTGTGGAAGGTTCCCCTCTCTCTCCTTTCACACAGAATCCACTCCCTTTCGTCGATGACCAAAGATGAGCCATCTTTCTGGTATGATGAGTTGGAGTGGATTGCAACCATAAAGTTATTCTGCAGGGAGCACAGAGTACAGCTGAGTCATACATTTCTCCTTGATGCTCTGTGCATACTCCTTGTTCATTCTTTTCCCAGAATGGGGCCCTGGCTTGCATGCTTGCATTTGCTTGTTTTGTTGTTAAAGATCATAGGTTTCCACTGAAGGAAGTATAGACTCTAACAGTGACTCTGTTAGAGTTACTCAGTTGATATTTTGGTGACATAAAAGTCACAATACTTCTAGACTTGAAGAGGTTAACAATGACAGACTCCACCATCAGACAGGCACACCTTTTGGTCCAGGGTTTCTTAGTTCAGTCTTGCTGGGGTTATTTCATAATGCAAATGTCTGGGTTTCAAAATTTCTACTTTGGTAAGTCTGTGAATGACTTCTAATTAAAAAAAAAAAATGTTTCTAAAGCTTGGGGAATGACTGCACAGCTGGATAGAGAAGCATCAATTCTGCAGTGGTTTTTGTGCCTGACTGTGTATTCCTGTCCCTATAGGGAGGTTTTCTAAAGATCAAGGCCTGGGCCCTACCTCACCATTTAAATTGGAAACTTTCAAGCTTTTGAGCTAATTCTCTTCTACTTGATCTTTTCCTAAAGAGCAGGATGTGGAAGAGAGCAGAGCAGTTTGAGTAGAGAGGCATGATCACATTATGAGGCACCACAGAAAGCTCAATTTTAATAATTTACATGGGGATTAGTTTTAGTCTTGTTTTTGAAAGAAGGAGGAATGGAACAGGTAGAAAGCAAAGGCGAGATCATTTCCAGTAGAGGAATGAGTACTTGGGAAGGTACGGAAATGAGATATGTAGTCAGATGATAATATGCCCACACAGGTGGATTCATGAGGGAGCCCTTTGCCCAGGTGACTGCAGGGATGTGGTGGGTGGAGGGACTAAGTCTTTAATGTTGGATATCCTGGAGAATTGCTTTATTTCTAAGCAGGGAGTCATTTTCCAGATAACATTTAATTACTATATGATGTCTCACAGTAATGATTAGGGGAGATTGAAATAAACGCAGATAAGAAAGGATGTTCTTAAACACTGTTGTGGTTTGGATGTGAAATGTCTCCCATAGGCTCATGTATTAGAATACTTAGTTCCCAGCTAGTGGTGCTGTTTGAGACAGTTGTGGGACCTATAGGAGATGGAGCCTTGCTGGGCAGAATATGTCGCTGGTGTAAACTTTGAGGTTTTACAGTCTAGCCTCATTTCCTGCTCTCTCTGCTTCCTCTGTGTGGATGTGTGAGCAGTCTACTTCTGGCCTGCCAGGCCAGCCTCACACCCCAGCTGCCATGCCTTTCCTGCTATTCCCTCTGGGCCTATAAGCCGAAATGAGCTCTTCCCTAACTTGAAGTCGGTGACGGTATTTCATCATCAGTGACAGTATTTTAGCAGCCCCAGAAAAGAGATTATTACAACAACTTGCAAGGTGAGTATGAGATGCTCCTATTTTGCATGTCCAATTAGATGAACCAAGATCTAGTGTGGAACCTGAGTACCCACTGTTTTTCCTGTTACACCATCCTAGCTTTTCTTGTCCCTCACTTTCCTGTCATTCTCTGCTCTTGGTCCTCTAACTATGCAAATATCTAAAATAAATGTAAAATAATAAAACATTAAAAATCAATAATTTGGAACACTGTTTTCTTTCTTTGTTTCTTTTTTTCCATTTGCTCCTCTTTCTTTCTCTCTTTTTCTTTGTTTTGAGACAAAGTCTCATGTAGCCCAGGCTAGCCTTGAACTCCCTATGTAACAGAGACTGGCCTTGAACTTCTTATCTCAAGGGGTTATAGAGGTGACCACATATCAAGCTCAGACTTGTTAAGATGAACATTGTCCTAGGTGTATTTATGTTATTGAAATATATATTTAAAATCAGGTGTATTAAGTATATATTTAAAAGCATGATGTTTAAACCACTGCTGTATCCTAGGAAGAATCTTAAAGAAAACAATGTTAGAATTTTAAATCTATCAAGAACACAATTTTTAACCAGTACAGCTTTAGATGATTATATTAGAGAGTATTATTTTAAAACTAGAAGAAATAAATATTGCAATTAGAAAAGACTTCAAGATCAGAAAGATGCTATCTTTGAAGAATGATTTTTTTTCCAAATTCAAATAAATTACACCACAGATAGTGAAAAATCTTGAACATTTGGTCATAAGAGCATGAATTAACCTTGTCTGAGAGATATTGAAATGGGAGAAATTTTGGAAGATTGGAGACATGAGAGGATGAATTTATACCTCCATATGTTTGGCAGTACCCTCTACAAAACTCCTGCAAGTGACTTAGGCAGATGTTTTTTGTAGACTGTAGAAAGGAAGTAATGGCCATAATGAGCTAGGATGAGTTCCTTGAACACATATAGATAAGATAGTTTTGCTTCACTTCATTTAAGGGGAATGGGGGTTGCTGTATTGGTTGCTCTGGGAAATTCCATAACTAAATTATGTCTAGGTTTTATCAGTGCTTCTGATAATTTTTACAATTTCCCTTTGGTCGTGATATAGAAGAGCAAAAATTAGGCCAAGTCCTAAGTGGATATATCTCACCCCCCCCCCATACCCTGCAGATACTAATTCCAAGATGGAAGCGGATATCTGTCTGAGCAGAGAGTTAGCATTTGGCCTTGTTCTGGTTGCTGCTCTAATCAATTACTTGAACAGGAATGCTTATCAATGTGATCTCACTGTGCTCTGTGAAAGAGTTAATAGACGTTATGACTGATACTGGACACGAGTGTGCATACATAGGAACTAGGGTCCAATGTTAACCGTTATAAAGATAATAAATTCATAGACTGTGGCAGTTAGATTAAATTAGGTCACTGTTAGGTCTTATCCCCATTGTGCTCTAGAGTGTTTTGTCTGGTTTTGCATTCCTTAGAAAACCACACTGAAAAACTGCCTGGTGGAGCTAGTTTCCAAGTCATGCAGAAGGTTGGATTTGATTACTTTGAAACCCCAAATGTCAATCATCCTTCAGAATCACTTTGAGAAACTGTTTTATGAAACTACGATCATTTCAATTATCTGTCACGGAGCTGAATCACCCACCTCACCCATCAAATGTGCATTCAAATAACTTGTTGCTACTGGAATAAAATAAAATCTATTCTCAAAGGATGAGAACTGTCAACATTCAAAGTGTTCAAAAGAAAAGCAGTTGATTCAGAAATCAAGGCTGAAAAAGGCAACTCTATTTTAATCAAGTCCTGGAACAAATTTGCAGTTACTGAAAGCATTAGGAGATTGATTGATTGATTGACAATTTGAGTGGTTCTGGAGCATGAACTTTGTAGATTACTATGTATGTTACAATGTCAAAAGTATGGACTTGCCCACATGTTATCGTTCAAGGATACATACTGTTGTTGTTCTATATGTATGCTAAATGTTATTTAAATAAAATAAGGCAGTGATTCTACAGTGGACACTTTTCAGTCACATTTGTTTTCTTGAATTTCATCTGTCTTGTTTGGTGGAATTGGAGATCAAGGGTATAGACTATTTCAATATGTAAATATACTGTGACATATTCTAATTTTGACATTTGAGCCACTTTCTTATTTTTTTCTATAGTAAAACAACACTGCTACTGTATTTTTGTTACTGTTTTGTCCGTGGTATCTGGACCTTGGCATGTAGTTAGTAATCCCCATGCTGTGTGTTTCTTCACGTCTACAAAATATCAAGTTGCATTCCAGAATCACCAAGCCACAGTGTGTTTGTTATGACTCTATATAAGTTCTGTATCTTTCTAAGAAGTTATGTCACACTTGGAAAACTTTCACCATGATTTGTATTTGAAGCACCAGAAAAAGGAATGTTTGGTGGGAGGAAAAATGAAGGAAGAGGTGTATGGGGATGGTGGCATATTTCTATGATGAATCTGAACATATTTTCACTTTTATCTACTCTTGTGATTTGGGTTTTTACTTCCATAATCCACCTGTTTGAACATTTGCTTCACCATTTTGTAGGAGTATATATTTTTTTCTAATTTATATCTTCTAATCCTTTCACAGGTATAGTTTTAGAAAATGTCAAAAACTAAAATAAAATCATTTATTTCTATTTGTCTCTTTAGTCTCTTCATTGTGGTTTTAACTAATAGAATTTCTTTCTTTTTTAAAAAAAATATTGTTCCTTTGCTTATATTCTGATGCCCTCCCCATCTCAATTGAACTTCAGGGAGATTTTGTCAGCACATTTTCCACTGAATAGTCACACTTTAGAAGTTATGTGAGCATAAGAATTAGATTTAGAATTTAGTAGGTTTATGCTGGTCTAGCTAAACGGTGGTAGTGGATTATTTTCTAAGGTCTATGATCTCACTATCTCTGGGAAGCTAGCCAGCCTACCAGGAGCAGGTATGGTTTCCCTTCCGTTGAGCAAGACTTAAGTTCAGATAGGCAACTGTTGGTTGCTACAGACAAGTGAGTGCCACTTAGAATTTCTTAATTTAAAATTCTCAGGATTTGTAGATTTTTTTCAGTTGCCTTTATTTATTAAATGCTTCCCTCCACTTCAGTAAATAAGAGATGCTTATTGTATCATTTGCTAAAAATTACAGATTGCATTGCATCTTCATCTTTAATCTACTGGGAATGGGTTTTATATCTGTTTTGAGTTAAGGATCCAATTTCTTTTTATCTACAAAGCAGAACAATTATTCTGGGAATATTTGTTGGAAATGCGGTGTCTTAGTTACTTTTTCATTCCTGTGATAAAAGAACTTGACAAAAGTAGGTGGAGGGAGAGAGAGCTTATTTTGATTTACAGTTCCCTATAGAGCAGAAAATGGACAGCAGCCAGGGAAGGCATGGTGCCAGGAGCAGGCCTCTGGCTGGCTGGTCACATTGCAGCTATACTCAGAAATAAACAGGAAGTAGGGCTGGGCTACAGATCCTCAAGGCCCGCCCTGAGTGACTGACTGACTTCCTAGGGCACAGCTCTGTGTCTCAAAGGTTCTCCAGCTTTCCCAAAGAATGCTACCAGTTGAGGGCCAAGTACTCAAACATGTGAGCCTCTGTGGGATATCAAACATTCAAACAACAGCATTCATCTTTTTCATCTATTCTACATTAGTGCTCTCAGGAGTTGAATTTTAATTCGTATTTGGCCCATTTCTTAGTCCCTTTTTTGTTTCGTTGTTCTCTTTGTTTTCCCTTGTCTCAGTATTATATAACACAGTAGTGGCCACTGGGCTATAGGTCTTGACAGATGTCAATGTTGTCCCTGCTGTAAATCTTTTCTTTTGGAGGTTAGGTTTAATTTTTGTTTTTCATTCTTCTAAATAAATTTTAGAATTAGCTTATAATGCTTACCAGAAAAACAATGGGAGTTTTGATTGAGATTTTGTAAATATATGAATAATTGACATCTTTAAAATATTGGATTATCCACTGCATGAATGTAGCCCTTCCATTTGATTTTTAATGGGTTTCTTCCTAGACTACTTCATTCTAAATAGTTGACATAAGACTGGATGAGCCTGAAAGACAGCCTACATGAGGCTCCATTTAGTCAAGTCTCTTGGAAAGCTTTCCCCACCCTCATCTTTTTTGTGTTAATATTCAAGACAGGTAACTTCCTTGTGAAGTTTCAGGCATGTGTGATCTTCGAAGTCTAGCTTCTCTTTCTCCCCTACCTGCATTTTAAACTCTTGTTAGAGAACATGCCAGGAATGCTTAGAAATTAATGCTTCCTGAGTATTTTTATTCCTCTCCTACTTAAAAAACCCTATGGCTTCCATTCTCATCGTGATCCAACAGCCTGAGAAACCTGAAGTCTATGCCTCACTAGCTTCCTAATAAACCCACCCCTGCTTATGAATGTGGGTTCATTATTTTTCACATCAGGCACTCCATAGTCCTAAAAAGTAATATTTTCATTATGCATGGTAGTTCATAGTTTCATCCTTTCTATAAGAAATTACCCTCTTTTTTTTTTCAGTTGAAGAAAAGTTTCAGAGCAGTTTAAGAACTTGCCCAGAGTTATAGTTAGAGGTGTTGCTCTGTTTTCATCCAGTCCATGTTTCACTGCCGGTACCAGGCCCGCCTGTAGTCCTAACACTTCATTACTTTTCAAAACCTTTGCTCTGCTCTAAGAAATGATGTAGCATCTGCAGTAAGTGTGGTTCCCTTCCTTGAAGGTCAGTCCTCTGTGCCACAGGTCTATGGGAAAGGAGGAGGAGTTTTAAATTAGAAATAGCATGGGAGAAAACAAGATTTCAATGAGTAGAAATAGAATGTCTGTTATTGGGGGGGTCGCTATCTAGCAGGGAACAGGTGGTCCTCCTAGCATAATTCGGGAATTATTTGGAAGATAAAACTCTCATTCAAAAATTAAATGAGTTGAATTCCACAGTAAATTATTTCAATTATTATTTTCAAATGGTCAGCAACTGAAGATTGGATTCTTGTTATACACATACACACACACACACACACACACACACAAATGAATGTGTTCCAACAAACGTCAACAAGTTTGTAACCAACGCCTACATTAAGAGCACTTTCCTTACCCAGGAGTTGGCTTGTGTACCTCCCCAGTCAAACCCTTCTCTCCCACTAGTAACCAGTGCTCTGATTTCTGCTATACTGAGTTAGTTACTCTTGTTTCAAAACTTTATATATAAATATCTATACATAACTCTTCTCTTATGTGTCCCATGTATTTCACTCAGAATATTTCTTTGAGATCCATCCACATTGGAAGTAGCTGTGGTTCCTTTTTATACTTGAGTGTATCGCATTGTATCAATATGTCATATTTTCCTTTATACATTCCTCTGCTAGGCACTTTAGTTGTTTTTATTTTCTTTCCTTATGATATGAATGAAGCTTCCATGAGCATTCATGTATGTATTTTAATTTCTTTTATACAAACATCTAGGAGAGTAATTGATTGGACCCAACAATATTCAACTATATTTGAAATTGCCAAAATATTTCTCAAAATGCTTTACCATTTTACATTTCTAACAGCACTGTGTAAAAGTTCTGGTTGCTGGCCGGGCGGTGGTGGCGCACGCCTTTAATCCCAGCACTCGGGAGGCAGAGGCAGGTGGATCTTTGTGAGTTCGAGGCCAGCCTGGTCTACAAAAGTGAGTCCAGGACAGCCAGGGCTACACAGAGAAACCCTGTCTCGAAAAAACCAAAAAAAAAAAAAAAAAAAAAAGTTCTGGTTGTTCAGTATTCTTGCCAATTCTTGGTGTTCTCTGCCTTTTTAATTTTAGCTACCTAAAATAAATTTTGTTGTAGATTCACTTTGTTTCCTAGATGACTAAAATAGGTACTATTTTCTCTGAGCTGATTGGGAAAATTTACAGGTATTTATTCTGTAAAGTATTTCTGCAGGTATTGCATATTCCTTTTTTTTAATGGATAGTTGTGCTGGCTACAGAACTTTTGCCTGCTATTTTATTGACTTTCAGCACTGGTGATACAGAATGAATTTCCTTCCTTCTGGTATGCATTTTTTTCTGATCAAAAGTCAGCTTTCCGCTGTGTTATCTCTGTCAGATGAAGATTCATTTTCCTCTTGCTGATTTCAAAACTGTATGTTTGACTTTTTAAAAGACTTGTCATAATGTTTTTACATATGAAGCTTCATGAGTTTGTCATTGTTGAATATCTTAAATGTATAGATTGAAAAATATATTAGAAACTTTTATTGTTAGCTATTCAAATGTAGTTCCTTTCTGTTTCTATCTTTGTCTTCTAGGATATCTGTTATGAACATACGGTGTGCATAATGGTGTTCTATGGACCCTAAAGTCATTCTTTTTTCTTTATTTTTTTGTTTTTCTGTTATTGAGACTGAAGTTTTTTATTCGTCTTACTTTTGAGTTTATTGATCTCCTCAACTACCACTTCAAATCTTTCAGGCACCTAAAGCAAACTTTTGCTTTAGCCATGGTACTTTTAATTCTAGAACTTCTATTTTCTTGTTTAATTTTTTCTTTTTATTGATAGTATCTATTTGACAAGAGATTGTTAAATTCTTTAGACATGGCTTCTTTAAAGTTTAGATGATTTGTGTTCTTTAATATCTGTATTTCCTCGGTGGTAGTTTCTGTCTCACTTATTTTCTTGTATTTGAGTAAAATACTTTTTTTTTAATGTCTCATGAAATTTTGTTTAAAACAGGAAAGTTGGCCTCATAAAGTTCAGTATACTGGACATGGTAGTACACGCCTTTAATCCCAGCACTCAGAGACAGAGAGGCAGGTGGATCTCTCTGAGTTTGAGGCCAGCCTGGTCTACAAAGTGACACCACAACAGCCAGGGCTGTTGAAACAGACTGAGAAACTGTCTTGAAAAACCAAAAAAAAAAAAAAAAAAAAAGGAAAAGAAAAAATTCAGTACAATTACACTTGTGAGCAGGAGCAAGACATTTGCAGAACAAAAACTGTAAGAAGGGATTTTATTAATAAGCATGAATTTCCTTTGCCTCCAGAAGAAAGGGCCAAGATGTGACTGCCTGTGTATTAACTCTGGTGTGTACCAAGGCAGCCATCTACCTGCTTCCCAGTTTCTGGGTGCCCTAACATCCCTTTGCTTCAGCCCCATGGGCTCTTAGTTTCTGTAGCTTTGTTCTAAGTTCTGAGAACAGACAGTTCTCAGATAGTGTTTTGTTACAGAGCCTCACTTTTAAATAATTCCTTTACTGAAGTAAGTTTATTAGATGTATGTTGAATTGGAGATCAGCATCCTCCCCTTACTGATACAAACTGACAGTGTTTCTTCTAACTATAGGAGTGCTATGGTTCTGTCAGTCTAGCCACTGTGCCTAGCTTGGCTCAAAGGGGTAGGTGGGCCTCTGAATTTAACTACAAACCTTGCCATTTATACAGATTGTTATTTAGGAAAATTATTTAACTGCTTTGGATGTCATATAGGTTTATAAGAGCTCCCTCTGAGAATCCAGGTTCCCATATAAGGGGTCTTCCCTCATTTGTACTGCGGTGATGGGAAATTGTATGCGGTCAGGCCTGGTGTGCTAGTGTGGAAATGGGGAAATGGAAAGACAAGCTTTTCCAGTTGGTAGTTGTGCTGGTTAGCTTTATTTGTCAACTTGTTATACCCTAGAATCACCTGAGAAGAGAACCTCAATGGAGGATAGTCTATGTTGGGTTGACCCTTGGGCATGCCTGTGGGGGGACTTTCTTAATAAAGTTAATTGATGTAGGAATATACAGCCCACCGTGGGTGGCACCATTCCCTGGTTTGGGTCCCTGGACTGTATAAGAATGGAGTCTTGGAGCTGAGAATAAACAAAGATGTGAGCACACCTGCATTTCACCTGCATTCATTTTTTTCTCTGTCCTTGACTGGATGTGGTAAGTTAGTTCAAGCTCCTGTGGCTGTGACTGCCCTGGTAAGATAGACTGTTAACCCCTCCACCCTAGTCCTTTAAGTTGCTTTTCATCAGGGTATTTTATAACAACAATGGAAATGAAGCTGAACCAGTAGTCTTACTGGGAACAGGTCCATGGATTTAAATCTTTTCTAAAATTTCTATAAAATCTCAAATGGCTTATATTCCCAGGCTAATGTTTTGCTCCTAAAACAGCTGAGCCCCAGGCATAAGAGAATCTCTTGCCTCTGATAAATTTGTCCTTAGAGACTGTCAAAGTCCAAACACTGGTTGCTGTGGAGGTTCAAAGGCTTGTGTCTTTACCTCAAATTGTGCCAATTCGGAAGGAGTGGCGGATCACCAGCTCCTCTGGTGAGGTGACCTCAACTGCTGCTTGACTAGACCCTGCTTCAACTCCTCTTTTTCCTAGGCTTGCTTCCCTCACTTCCTGACAGGCATTCTCCAGAAAACTTGAAGTGTTCTGTCTCAGAGTAGATGTGACCCCAAAACAATAAGAAATCCCAGTGCATTCCTGATGCACAACAAATTATTTTTTGGGAAGAAGGAGAATTTGTTTCAAGAAATTGCTCAGGATATTTGAGATAGCCATATAGCTACTCCAGGAATTCCAAGTCATAGTTGGAACCAAGAGTAGTGAGAATGGGATTAGCACACAATATGGCATTGGGAAAATGAGCATTGCTTGGTGTTTTAAATATTATTTTAATCCAGCTTTATTCTAATTAGCCCCAATAAAAATAGAGCCTTGTTATTCAGTAATTGGCTCTCATCTCATACTCTTGTATGTGGTGATCTTGTTGTCTCCGTATATTTGATTATTAACTGGAAACAGATAGATAGGCTGATGATCTTGTTCCTGTATATTTAGCATTTGGCTTACACAAAGATGAGATGTTATATTTCTATAGAGTAAGAGAATACATGTCACAGAGGTGTATCTCTTTTTAAAATTTTTTTGTGTGTATGTATGTTTGTGTATGCATGTGGGTGTGGTGTGGTGTACGTGTGTATATGCACATGTGCATGTTTGTTGAAATGATGGTGGCTGTCAATTGATCTCCACATAAGTTTTCAGATACAGCTTCTTGCTTAACCAGGAGCCCACGAGTGAAGCGGCACTGAGGGGTCCTCCTGCCTCTTCTTTCCCAGTGCTAGGATTCCAGGCATTCATTGCTGTTCCTGGTGTTTTATGATGGTGCTGGTGATCCAAACTCAGGTCTTCATGTTTGCCAGGAAAGCTTTTTCCAAGTCTTCCAAATTGTAATCTTTTTAACCTGTACAAAGTAATCTACTCTCACTTCTAGCTCAGCCTTCTCAGGTGTATCTTTCCTTTTAGAATTTCCAATTTCTTATCTGTATGTTGAATTTGCGTTGAATCTGTCCCTTACTTCACTAATGAGTTTTCTAAATCTTTGTCAGATTTTTTGAGGTTTGTATGAGGAAAAAAATGTCTTTTACCTTGAACTTTCATTAGAAGGTGTCTCTCTTTAGTATTATTGTCTTCTGAGGTAGAATTATGATAAGATGGTACCAAAAGTTTCACGAGACACTAGGAAAAGACAAATCAGAGATCTGAAGTTTACGAAGCCCATTGTGCTCACTGTAAGCTTGTGGTCTAGTTTTGAAGGGCGAGGGTTTGCTAGGGCCCTCATAACCAAGTTTCACAAAGTGGGCAACTCAACCAATAGAAACTTTCTGTGGACTTGCGACCAGCATGCTGAGGCCATGAGGGAAAATCTGCTCCAAGACCCTCTTGCAGACACTGGCATATGGTGGTCATCCCTAGTTGTCCTTGGCTTGTAAGCACACCACCTTCATTCATCTTGACCCTTGTTTTCATGTAGCTTTTTCTTTACGTGTGAATATGTGACCATATTTCCTCTTAATCTGTGCATTTCAATACCTCCCAAACACAACCTCCCTCATGTTTGTTAAAGCTTGTATCCTTCTTGTGGTGATAGGCCATTCATAATTAATACAACCGAGAGAAGAGTATAGAAAATACTGGTTTTGTACATTTGGTATGAGTATTTGTGCTGTCAAGGGCCCTGAAAGTGTGGGATTGTGTAACAGGATGAAGCAGTCACAGGAAGGTGTTAAATTCCCTGGTTCACATCCATTTGGGTCTCTTTCTATGCAAATGGCCTTGGGCAGGTAGCTTAGCTGTTCTTACTTCATACTAAGAGTCATGAAAGTCTCTACCTACTTGTTGTAAGGGATCCATAAGACATGTAAGATGATTCGATGTGTGGTAAAATGTTTTGTGAGAAAAAAAAATGTTTTGTGAGAAAAAAAATGTTTTGTGAGCTTTGCACAGGCAGCAACTTAGGTCAGTTAGATTCATTCATGAGTCTATGCATCTAGGACAGTGCTTAGCATAAAATAGATATTCAGTAAATTCACTGCTAGATGAATGAATATGTGAATGAGTATAGAAAAATCCTATATAGAAAATATAGAATGAATAGGAATATAGGCTTAATCACTTCAGCAGACACAGTAGTCAAGTGCTGCTCAGCTTGGGGAGACATTAGAAATGCTTAGAAGCCTATATTTTCTTTTTTGTTTCTTCCTCTTCCTCCTTCCCCTCCACTTCCTTCTTGTTGTGCTGAGGAATGAATCCATGGCCCTTTGCATGCGAGGTACATGTTTATTCTACCACTGAGCTATGTCCCAGCCTTCTGGACAGCTTTTAAAGGGTTTGATTAGAATTCCACCATGGACAAGAGTTCAGCGTCTGAGTCTTACTGTCACAATAAAAGGAAAGTCCAGACTCCACAGGTATAGCATTCTGAAGATTTAATACTGAAGTGATTTTCCGATTGACTTAACACATCGTAGGAAACTAAGTTCAACCTTTTTTTTTTCAATAATAATTCTATCCTTGAAGATGTTGATGTACATTTAAGATTGTCAAAAACTACTTTAAATTCATATGCAATGTAGAGTAAGATTTTGACTCTGGTAATCACACATTTGTTTCCCTACATAAATCACAAGTGGGGAGAAATATTTATATTTTTGTGGGGCTTGGGATTGAATCTTCCTGTGTGGACTATTAGCACTTCAGGCTGTATGGGTTGCCTTGGATAAAAGCAACAAAAGTCTACATGATATAGAGAAAAGCACACCAACACACTTACACACACACACACACACACACACACACACACACACACACACACACACGCCTCTGTATCTGTTTGAGGTTCTGGGGATTGAACTCAGAGCCTCACACATACGAGGAGAGTGTTTGCACCACCGAGCTGCATTGCCAGCCCCACAGGATATCTCTTGAGGAATATAAGGAAGGGACAGAGTAACCTTTTACATAGCTGGCTCCTTTCTAGAACGTTGAGATGAATGCATCCGTATCTCCTGTCAGTCTTTGGATATCCTGGCCAAACCACACTCTCCACACTCTGGCACTTTCCCACTCAGTACATAGGAGCTCAGTCTCATCCTTATGTATTAGACTCTTAGAGAGTGGTGGGTCAGTTGAGGATGGCTTGAGTCTAGGAGTCATATAAACTTGAAATGAGAGCAGATTGAAATTTAGAAATGGATCCCAAGAGGGTACTGTGACTGAATAATCAGTCTTGATTGTCTTCCCATGCATTTTAAAAGATTTTGTTTGTGAGCTGTGTTTATGCTACATGTTTCTTTGGATGAGTACATTATAAAAGAATTATTACTCTTACCAGAGGTGGTGGTGCACACCTTTAATTGCAGCATTTGGGAGGCAGGGGCCGGAGGATGTCTGAGTTTAAGGCCATCCTGGTCTACGTAGTAAGTTCAGGCAAGTCAGCTAACCAGGGGTTAGCTGTGAGACCTTGTCCCAAAAAAAATAATACTCTTATATGTCCTTTATAAACAGGACAATAGGATGCTATTTCAGTGCTAGATTCATAACAAGAAGATGAGCTGTTTTGATAATTTCAAGGTTAGATTTTTTTTTCCCTTGGTTACTTACTTTTTGGTTCCCCCTCCCCTTCTCCCTCCCTCCATCCTTCCCTCCATTCTTACCTTCCTCTCTTTCTCTGTTTACCTTTTTTATGAGATGACTTGGGCCAGGCCTTGGGTAACCCTGACTTGGTGATCCCCGTGCTTACATCTCCCCAGAGCAAGGATTGCGAGCATGCTCCACCAGGCCTGGATTGAAGGATGGGTTTTACCTTCTCCATGTGTATTTGTTTGTTTGTTTGTTGGTGTTTAGAAGAGTCTCCCTATGTACATAGTCCAAGATGGCCTTGAATATACTGCCCTCCCGCCTCTGCCTTGGCCTTCTGAGTGCTGGCTTTAAAACCCTGGCACGTGCTACCATGTTCCGCTGCACTTATTTTTAAAGAGCTGCTTTGGAAGATTTTGGACCTTCTCAGCAAAGAGCATCTCTGAAGTATAAAGCCTGGGACATTATTCAAATGATCCTAATTGGATTTCTCGAGCCCTGATCTAATCATTGAGCGGTGTTGCTTAGCTTCTTGGTCAAGTTCATTCATTAATTCAGAATGCATTTATTGACTATTATAGACTCTACCCCTGGGCTAGACGTAACAAGATTAGTGGATGAATGGAGCCCTGTCCTTTAGGAGTTTATAGTCTTTCTGAATGGAGGAAAGGGGATAATAGAATGCTATTTTTAAATGCACGATGCCTTTTGTTCTTGAAATGTGTTGGCAGTCTTTCACATCAGGTAATTGACATTAACTGTGACTTTATGCTCTGGAAACCACATTATGAAGTATTTTCTTTTCATATTTATTTCACAGTTAATATCACAGTTCTTTTCAGACATGCTCTTGTGAGAATACTCACTCCCCACAAAGTGATGTTGTGAAGTTAACAGAATTGTTGGCATTTCACGCTTTGCAGTCTGTGCATTTGGGAGGATTCTGAGCAGGAAGAGAGGATGGGGAGTTGAACCTCTATTTATTGTTTTGTTGGAGCAAACTGTAGAATAAAACTATTGCCCTCACCCCTTACAGCCATACACCAAGTTCTGCTAGGATTTCATGTTATTTTACCACCATGATGAATGCAAATAGAAAACCAACACACACTGATTTTAATTGAGGTCTCAGATACAATGAAATTCCTTTACTCTTTGAAGGAAAATGTCCATTCATGTATGAATTATTGGAAAAATTAATGTTCTGTAATTTAGAAGAGTAAAAAGCTGAAACCAAAAGTGCCTTCCATGCCCCAATATTTTCTAATTATGATTTTTCTATTCTGTGTTTTATAGATTGACTTTTCTAAGATGCACCTTCTGTTACAGACTGGTAGCTACTCTCGATGCCTCTTAACTCATTTTCCTTTCTAATTAATGTTTGTATGTGCAGTATATATACCGTTTTCTTTTGTTAATATTACAAATTCAACCTTAAATTTATTTGTGTCCACAATGAGAAATGAGTGAGAAGTAAACAAAAGATGTAGTTGCTTTTATTTACAGGCTAGAAATAGATATGCTTTGATAGGAATTCCAGTAACATATTATCTGGGCCTCTCAAGGCGCAACAGTGTTCTGTATTGTGTGGATGGTTTGTGATCTGATTCAGCAGTTTGGGTAGTTTGCTGCTGGGTGGGGGGTTGGTTCCTAGTTATGAAGGGTGATGCAAGTTTGGCTCTCACTGCTCAGAGGTGCTCAGGTACTGAACTCTCTTGCTCAGTGGTTTCTACCAAGACTTGACAATGGGATTTTATTTCTTCCTCTTCTTCTTCCACCTTGATGAATTGATCTCCTTCTTTCCCCTCCTTCCTCCTCTTTTCCTCTCCATCTTCTTTTTCTGGTCACAATTCTGAGACAGTTTGAGAAACTCTGAAAGACTTGTTTTTCTCTTATTCATCTAAAATTTAAGAGTTCTTAAGTCATCCTAAGGCTTTGTGCTTGGGTATTAGGTGTGTGTGTGTGTGTGTGTGTGTGTGTGTGTGTGTGTGTGTGTGTATCAAGCCTAAACCTAAGGTTCCGTTTCCTTTTCCTCCCTCCTTCTTGCCCTTGATTCCTTCTTCCTGTCCTTCTCTTTTCTTCTTCTTGGCCCATTCCCACCAGATTTTGATTCTTGCTAAGTTGCCCAAGCTAGTGTCAAACTAGCCCATGCAGGCTTTGAAATTATAATCTTTCTATTTCAGCCTCTTGCTATGTTTTTTTTTTTTTAACACTTACATTTAGTTTGTGGAATCTTTTGAAGACCTAAAGGTAGAGCTTGTAGTTTCTGAATCCACAAATCCATGTTTTTTTTAATGGTGATAACTGAGTTAGAATTGATGGTGAGGCCTTTGAAGCTACAGAAAAACCCTAAGAAACATGCCAGGGGAAGTGCCTCAACATGGGAGGAGAATTCTGAGAGAAGGATTTCCATAGAAGATTCTCTCTTCCTTTCTCTTCCCTCCTTACTCTTTTGCTTCTTATATTATGTTAGGCTATCTTATCACCTTCAAATGTCCACTTTCCTTTTATTTTCCAAGTGGGTGTCTTGCTATATAGCCAAGGATAGCCTTGAACTTTCTGTTTTCAGATCCACACGCCCCTCTCCAGAGCTACTACTGGAATGCCAGGCCTGTGTCACCACACCTAGCCACTGCCCCTTTCATAAGAACATGGCAGGAGGGTATGGAATATATTTCATGAGGAGTCAAAATTGATGTTGTTCACCCCACATCAGAGGAGAAGGATAGAGGAAGAGGGGTAGAGAGTGGCAGGGTGAGACTGAGAGGGGTGGAGGGAGGGGGTTGTGATGGAGATGTGTAACCGAACTTTTAAATTATTATTTAACACTTATTTATTACTAAATTCACTTATAACAAACACCAACAATTTCTTAACTATTAATCCTATAAACTCTTACAACCCCTTTAACCTATCCACTAAACCTATTGATAATTATAACAACTACTTTCACAACCTTTTAGAATGATACAGTCTCTGGGGCAGGTCCTCAGTCATCAGGAACACAGTCTTTGTTGTAGATTCTTTAACGCACTTAACAGTCCTTTTTCTGGATCTCTCAGATGCAGGTTCGTCAGGGTAAGTTGGTTATTGCAGTCTCACCTTAAATAAGGCTTCATGCTTTCTTCTCTGTGGGAGACCCCAGCCGTCTGCAGGCCAACTTACTTCTTTTGAATCAGGAACTCAGCTGCTCTGCCTCGGTCCTTAAAGCCAGGCACAATTTCTTTTAGGCCACTGTTCGGACAGATCAAACCCCTCTAGGCAAAAGCTGAGCCACAGGGTTTAGTCTTTGGCCTTTTGGTGTCTTGCTCAGACTTTCTTTGCTCACCAGCTTCTTTCTGCTTCAGGGAAATCTGGCCATCAAATGATGGCCAGCACTTTTTTCAGCAGGACTCTTGGAGCTCTCTAGCATCAGGGGCCTCTTCTCTTTTTGGGCTCCATGCACTGTCCTCAAATAGGAGGAACTCTGTTTCAGCTTAATTTGGGCTCCACCCACTTAGCAGCTGAAAACAATGTCAGGCCAGATACTTTGTTTCTTCAAGTCTATTGAGTCTTTCCTGTTTTTCCTGACTTCAACCTTGTTTTTCAGTCTATTAAGTCTTTCCTGTTTTTCCTGACTTCATGCTGATAATGCTCTTCATGCCCCGAATTAAGAGACAGTATCAGAAACTCCTATATATTTTCTAACTAATTTATCTAACCCCTACAGAGATGTAACTTGAAGTAATGAATAAACATAATTAAAAATGATATTATTAATTACCTTAGAGAACGTGAGGAAAGGGCTCATTGACTGGACTGTCTTCCTTCAAATCCTCTACCCTTATGATGAGTCTAGGGGATTTTTGCAGAACAAATGTGTTGCCTGAGGCCTATGGGAACAGTGGAAAAGTTGCAAGCAAGCTGGTTTCCATAGTTTCCAACTACTTAAGACCTATTTCTGGAACTTCCTGGGTAGGACTCCAAGAGACCCTAAGAGAAACACAGATGGACACCTGCTGAGATCTCCAACACACATAGAGTCCAGCGGTGGTACATATTTATCCCCGAGTGTGGAAAACTACTGTTCTTGCCTAACTTTACCAGTTCCATGTCTGGGTGGAATCTGGATAGGTCAGTGAACATACACAGAGGATACCTGCCCTTTAGGATGTGACATATCTTCTCCTAGCCTTTTATCTTCCTGCTGTAAGCATCTTTTCCCTCAGAAGCTCTGCCTTGATGGGGTTCACAGTATCTGTACCCCTTTTTGCTTCCCTCTGGTCCTTTTGCTGTGGGTTCCCTTGCTTGTGTTGAGGGGTAACTAAAGAAATGTGGGTTGTTTTTTGGCAGAGGCAAATCAGTCCTTTCACAGTGAGAGCTTTCAGCTCAATGGACCGTGGTCCTCTGCAAAGAGAAGGGAGATGCTGTCAGAAGAAGAGGTTAAGAGTAGACTTCCATTGGCAACCAGTCTGAACAGTGCTGTTCTGAGCAATGGGGTTGAAGAAAAGGGATTTGCTTATATTTCATATGTGGCAATTTGAATAACTTCCCAAGTATCACAAGTATCCACCCCATGTTTTTGTTTTTGTTTTTGTTTTTTTTTTTCCTGTATGTGGAGAAGCTCTACTCTTGTCCTCTACCCTGAAAAGAAGTTGAACGTTCAGCTTCTGGCTGGTAGTCCTATTATAAGGCAGCTGCTTCAAGCTCCCTGATTTGGGGGATTTGTTTCTCTCTATCCTAGCAGAGGTGAATCTCACCACAGTTATGAAGGATATCAGATGTTAGAGACTCATTTAGGCCAGTAGGGTACAGTTTCTATCCCATAGGGAGCTATGAACAATATACAAGATTATCATGTTCATGTGTGCTTATGTATGGATGGATGCTTGCTTGTATGGAAGCATTTATTTATTTTTTTATTTATTTATCTGCCTACTTATTTATTTGTTTGTTTTCTTGCTGCAGGAAAGCCATCTCCCGGACAGGCCTCCAGCATCTGGCTCCTGCCCATCCCCTTGGTCTTCCTGTGGCAAATGGTCCAGCGAAGGAGCCCAGAGCGACTCTAGACTGGAGTGTAGGTGTCTGCTGTTTTGATTTTGGTTTTGTTTTTTGCTTTGTCTTCCTTTGTTTTTTTTTTTCCCCCCTCAACTTAATTTCGGTTGCATGCTGTGTTTTTCTCATCTCACCTTCAGGATTCCGTAAGTTAGAACACATCTACTCAGAGTCTTCAGTGGTCAATTTAATGAGATCATTAACTGTGGGCTGAAAGCTGTAGGCCAACGTGAAGCCACACATGGGACCACTCTTCAGTCCTGCTCTTTTCTCTCAACAGTGAACAGAATAGGCTCATCCATGTCCTTTTCTGTTTTTGGGACTGATTCCTGGGGACAAAAGGGGAATGTTTATTTTTTAACCAATTAAAACATAAAAATCATATGCATTTATAGTGTACCATGTGGTGTTTCAACACATGTACATGGGTATAAAATAAAAGCATATCTACTCAGACATTTATCAGTTATTTATGCTGAAAACATTCTAAATCCTTGTTTCTAGCCTTCTGCAAAAGAGTACACTATACTATTTGTTTAATAGTATAAAGAAATAGTCATTGTTTACGGCCACTCTACTGTGAAATGGTATCTAAGTATGACTTACTAATCATGGAAGAATCTTTCCCTTGATCATCTCTTGTCTCTCTTAGCCATCTCACTCTCAGTGTAAGATAAACCTTGTAATAATTTATATATAAGAGACTGTATCGCACTATACTTTCTCTCCCTTACTTATTTGTCTCCAATCTCCAAAAAGTCTACAATTCTATCTATGTTGCAAATGACAGGATTTTCTTCTGTGAAGATAAATAATATTCCACTTTGTATATGTACCACATTTTTTTCCTGACAGATAATACAACATTTTATTGAATTTAAAAATAACACCCTTAGCAAAGGTCACAGACTATAAAAAGTAAGCTCCGATTTTCACGTTGGCCTCAAAGGGTCTTTAATTTGAACTAAGACTTGAAGGCACGCCTGTTTTCAATGCCTGTGTATGTATGGACAAATCTTATTTCCACAGTTTTTCAGATTGGCAGAACTGAAATCCTCTAGAGGTATTTATTGTCAGGGGACACTGTTAGATGCTTGTCCCATAAACCAATGACACAGTCTGACAAATAGAAAAGGTTGCCTAGTAGCAAGTGGGACATGGCCTCAGCTTCCAGTAGGGAAGAATGAGAAATATCCATTTCATTTTTGCTGCTTCTAAAGCTAAAATTATTGGAACAATAATTAAATATTATTGGCACAAACATAATGTTAGATCCTTTTCTCCTGCCACTAAGTCATCTGAATGTTTGCTGGATCAGGAAAAGAAGCCATTGCAAAAGCTCACTGCTTCAGCTTCTAATTAACATTGTAACATATACAGTCACCCCAGATTTCTAGACATACGAAATGAAAAGGATCTCAAGCAGTCTTCTGTGCAGCACTGGGTTTGAACCTAGAGCCTCTCATGGGCTAGAAAAGTACTCCACCATTGAATTATAGTGCAAACCCTTATTTTTACTTATTCTGAGAGACAAGTCTCTGTCTCAGTAGCCCAGGCTGGCTTAGAATGCACTCTGTGACTCGAGCAAACCTTGAACTCCTCATCTCATTAGGAGGCTGTGTTGCAGACACACACTACCGGATCCAGCCTCCCAACTCTTTATTGGTAGTCCTTTGCAAAACTGTAACAAACCTTAGGAATCATCTGTGTCTCACTTCCGATGTATATGCCTTTCTTCTTAAAGTTTTGATTACATATATGAAAGAACAGTCATATCCTTCTAATAACCTTCATCTGTTCTTTGGTTGCTCAGCATTTTCTTTGCATTCTGTAATTCTTTTCACTTTTTACCAGTGTATACAAGCATGTGGATAAGTTGCATTTGTGCAAGGAGGGCTGCGTGTGCACATGGGTGTGGGGGCCAGAGGTCTGCCTTGGGTGTCACTCCTCAGGCACTATCCACTTTGGTTTTTTGAAACTGGGTCTTTCATTGGCCTTGGAACTTACAAAGTAGGCTAGGCAGCTTAGCTAGCTTGGGAGACCCAGGTATCCACCTATCTCCTCCTCCCAAACACTGAGATTCCTCCATGGATGGATACTTAGGGCTGCTTCCATTTCCTGACTGTTGTGAATAGTGTTTGTATGAACATGGCAGTACAGATGTCTCTTTTAATTATGCAAATCAAAGAACTTTTATTTCCTTTGGATACAGATTTGGGAGTGAGATTGTTAGGTCAGACAGTGGTTCTAGTTTTGATTTTTTTTTTTTTTTTTGAGGAGCACCTGTTGTGTTCTTGTGGCTATGCCTACTACCATTCTCCCCAACAGCATGCAGGGTTCCCTTAGTCAACACCCTCTACAGTGTGTGTTAACTTCTATCTTTGTCATGAGAGTCACTGCTATGGAAGGAGGGGCCATTCCATTGTAGATTTGATTTCTATTACCCTGTGAGGGGTATTTGCTGGCTGTCGAGTTTTCCAAGTTTTAGTGATTGTGTGTGTGTGTGTGTGTGTGTGTATGTATACATACATATATGTATATGGAATTTCCCAAATAAACATGAGAATAACAATAATTTAAAATAAAAAGATGAGATGGGAGATGGGTAGTGAAGAATCAGGGTCTAGATCAATGGTAGAACACTTGGCAGGCATACAGAAATCCTTGAGTTGGGCTTCCAGCACCATTAAACAAATGAACGAATGAACAAACAAAGACAGGTACTCTGGTCACTAGCCTTGGTTAAGGTCCTGGTTTCTTAGAATGCTGAGTGGCACTCCTGAGGGTCTTGGCTCCAATAACACGATGCAGAGGAGGGTTGGAGGGAGAGACCCTTGTTCTTCAAAGCCTCCTGGATTCTTCAATAGAAATTCTTTGCTCCATACCTCTTGAGCTCAGGGGACTAAGTATAACGTCAAAACCCTGATACTCTGACACCGCGACTCTGTACTCCATAGTTGCATCAATCCACCAACTTGAAAACAGATGCAGAAGCTGCTCAGGGTGCACCTGAAGTGGCAAGGCAGGTCAGGGTCAACCTGGAGTTGGAATCTCCACCTCTAGGGTCCTACTTTATGTAGGAAGGACCCCACTCTGAATCTGGTGCATGTGTCAAAGTCTTCTAGAGAACACAGTTATTCCCTTCATACTGATGGCCACAGGCTGTGGGAAGGGGTCTGCTGTTGAGGGTCCTGAGTGCTTACTGAGTGAGGATGGCTGTGACTTTTGCAGAGGTATTGCATGGATACCAGCATAGGTGTATGGCTGGGAGCACACACGGTGGCGGGAGACAGTTTACATGCTTTGTGTACGCAAGCTTAATTTCCTTCAGGGATTCCATTGTCCCTTCTCATTTCTCTCCTTAGTGATGCATATTCCAGCCCCCCCCCAACCACCAGTGTAACTTATTCCTCAAAGCCCCTACCATCTCTCCTGTGGTTTACTCAAGTGGTGTGCTATGATTTGGGCCAATCGGCAAAGTTCCTTGATGACTTCGCCAACATTTGCTCTTGCTGCCTGTAAACACAGGCTGTTTTCCCATGCATACCACCCCTTAATGATGGCACATGAAAGAGTCCAAGTCAGCCTTCAGAAAGGCGCCCCAGTTTCCTAAGGACAACAGTGTCCACTAGGCTCAACCCAGCATGTACACTGTTGTGTCCTGTAGCCTCTCACTGTCTCTGCCTGTCTCTCTTTCTGTCTCTGTCTCTCTCTGTCTGTCGCTCTCTCACCCTCTCCTCTCCCTCCCCCTCCCTCTGCCAGGCCCTGATCACCTCTTATTCATGTCCTTTCCCTCATCCCCCTCACCGTGTGCATTCCTCTGTTCATAATGAGCTGTGATGCATACAGAACCCAGTTAGTGCTTCCTGCTTGACTTCTCTGAGGCCTTGAGTTAGGTCTCTGGCTTCCTGAAGAGCTAGACACTGTCTTCTGCTTGTTTTCTCTTCAAGGTAGAGCACTCACAACAGCCTAAGGGTTGCCCGGTTGCTGATGCCAGGGCATGAATTGACTGTAACTCCTCTACTCAGTCAATAAGAAATGAACTTACCTAGTTCCATCCATTTGGTTTGCAAATTGCATAATTTCCTTGTTTCTAATAGCTCAGTAGTATTCCATTGTGTAAATATACCACAGTTTTTTTTTATCCATTCTATTGAAGGGCATCTGGTTGTTTCCAGTTTCTATCTATTACGAATAAAACTGCTATGAACATAGTTGAAAAAAATGTCCTTATGGTTAGAATCTTTTGGATGTATGCCCAGGAGTGGTACGACTGGGTTTTGAGTAGAGCTAGTCCAAGTTTTCTAAGATATCACCAGGTTGATTTCTATAGTGGTTGTACAAGCTTGCACTCCCACCAGCAATGGAGGAGTGTTCCCCTTTCTCTACACCCTCTCCAGCATGTGCTGTCATTTGAGTTTTTGATCTTAGCCATTCTGATAGGAGTGAGATGGATTCTCAGAGTCATCTTGTGTTGCATTTCTCTGATGATTAAGGATGTTGAGCATTTCTTCAAGTGTCTCTCTGCCACTAGAGATTCCTCTTTTATGAATTCTAATTTATCTCTGTACCCCATTTTTGATTGGATTATTTGGTTTCTTGGTGTTTAATTTCTCGAGTTCTTTATAAATTATGGATATCAGCTCTCTGTTGGAAGTGGGGTTGGTAAAGATCTTTTCCCATTCTCTAGGTTGCTGTTTTGTTCGAATGACATTGCCTTACAGAAGGTTGTCAGTTTCATGAGGTCCCATTTATTGATTGTTGGTCTTAGAGCCTGAGCTATTGGTGTTCTGTTCAGGAAGTTGTCACCTGTGCCAACCAAAGAGTTCGAGGCTTTTCCTCCACTTTCTCTTCTAGGAGATTTAGTGTATCTGGTTTTATGTTGAGGTCTTTAATCCATTTGGACTTAAGTTTTGTGCAGGGTGATAAATATAGGTCTATTTGCATTCTTCTACATGTTGACATCCACTTAGACCAGAACCATTTGTTGAAGATGCTGTCCTTTTTCCATTGTATGGTTTTGGTTTCTTTGTCAAAAATTAAGTGTCCATAGGTGTGTGGCATTTTATTTCCTGGGTCTTCAATTCGATTCCATTGCTCAACTGACCTGTTTCTATGCCAGTACCCTGCTGTTTTTATTACTATTTCTCTGTAGCATAGCTTGAAATCAGGGATGGTGATACCTCTAGATTTTTTTTTCTTATACAGGATTGATTTAGCTATTCTGTTTTCTTTTTTCCATATGAAGTTGAAAATTGTTCTTTTAAGGTCTGTAAAGAACTGTGTTGGTCTTTTCATAGAAATTGCATTGAATCTGTATATTGCTTTTGGTAGGATGACCATTTTTATTATGTTGATCCCACCTATCCATGAGCAAGGGAGATTTTTTTCATCTTCTGATATCTTCAGTTTCTTTCTTCGGGGACTTGAAGTTCTTGTTGTACAGATCTTTCACTTGCTTGGTTAGAGTTACTCCCAGATATTTTGTATTATTTATGGCTATTGTGAAGGGCATTGTTTCCTTAATTTCTTTCTCAGCCCATTTATCTTTTGTGTAAAGAATGCCTACTGAGTTTTTAGAATTAATTTTGTATCCAGCCATCTTGCTGAAGGTGTCTATCAGCTGTAGGAGTTCTCTGGTGGAATTTTTGGGGTCACTTATGCATACTATTATATCATGTGCAAATAAGGATACTTTGACTTCTTCCTTTTTGTAACCCTTGATTTCCTTTAGTTGTCTTATTGCTCTGGCTAGAACTTCAAGCACTATGTTGAAGAGATACAGAGAGAGTGGACATCCTTGCCTTGTCCCTGATTTTAGGGTAAATGCTTTAAGTTTCTCTCCATTTAATTTGATGTTGGCTACTGGCTTGCTCTATATTGCCTTTATTATTTTTAGGTGTATGGTCCTTGTATGCCAGATCTCTTGAGTGAGATTACCCAGACCCAGAAAGATACACATGGCATGTATTCACTTATAACTAGATGTTAGCCATATAGTGCAGGGTAATTATCCTACAACCCACAGATTCAAAGGAACAGGAACCTAGAATAACTATCCTAAGAGAAATTCCACCCAGCAGCAGATGCTGAGACACTCAGTCAAACATTAGGTGGAGCTCTGGGAGCCATATGTAAGAGAGGGAGGAGGAATAGAGAGACACAGAGGGGTCAAGATCAACACGTGAGGATCAACAGAACCAACTAACCTAGGCCCAGAGGCTACAGTGACTGAAACACTAACCAAAATAAGAAGAAAAGCTTAGACTAGACCTAGAACCCCCCCCCCCATACAAATATAGAGGACAGGCAACTTGGTCTTCATACAGACCCTTAACAAATAGGAGTTCGGCGGTCTTAGTCATGGACTTTGTTATCTGTTAGTGGGACACTTTACTATAATGGAGCTGCCAACTCGGGCCCCCACAAGCCCTCATGTGACTGATGAACTGAGGGGGGGCTGATATGTGGGGACTCCCTTACACTGGAGGACTAGGATAGGTGGGAGGGGGGGGAAGAGGGTGGAAGGGAGGGACTGAGAGGGGAGGAGGGAGGGTCCTGTGATTGAGATGTAACTTGAATTAATAAATGAATGTATAAAAATGGAATGGAAATAAAATAAAATATATGGCATATTAAAAAAAAAAAAAGAAATGAACTTTTCCTTGGAAACTGATGGGAACTAGGATGTCTCTCCTTCCTGAAAAACTTGCTAGACATGACTCCAAAGCCAACTTGTCAACAAAACAAATACAACCTGTTTCAAGGCCAAGCGACCCTTCCCTTTCAGGTTTTTCCTAATGCAGTGAGATGGATTATCATGCTCACAGAGAGGCTTGGTCTTCTCACTCCTAATAGTGGCCTCTCTCCACCCTCCCAGTGACAACCTGCAGAGGCTGTTCCCTCTGACACCATTAAGATTTGTGTCATCCAAGCCAGTTTGGGAGGAAATAAGCTAAATTACTACAATGGAGAGGAAGTGATGTTCAAAATAGAAACCAAAAATATTCTGGTCTCCTGGGCTGGAATCCAAGCTCCAGTTTAGAGTGAGTTAGGCCATTTAGAAGTATGTCAGTGCCACAGATAATATGCGTCTTCTTAAATGTCATATGCCTCCTCTGCAAAGGTGACTCAGTTTACGGTTAGAGCTCTTTAAGATTGTAGCCAATAACACTGGAGGTGGGTCTCTCTTCTGTTCCCACTGTTTCATATTATGTTTTGCCCCTTAAGCTGCCTGGAAGCAAGCCACAGGCCAGTGACAGAGATGAGGAACTGGACTGGGGATCCACAAGCTCATCCTTAAAAAGCTCATGTCAATCTTAAGCTCAACATTTTTAGTTTCATTTCTTCACCGAACCATATCTTTCTACCCAGTGTTCCCTGGGAATCAGAACTTCAGCTCACACAAGACCTGCACCCCCATCCACGCCGGCTTTCCTTTTCTCTAGTTGTTGATGCTGAGCAAAGAAATACTTTCTCCCCAGCAGGTAGAGACAGAACAGTTGGTACATTGCCTCCCAGTTCAGTTCGGGATAGGTCACTTTATCTTTAACCACGGGGGGGGGGGGGACCGGAAGGGCGACCCCCCCAGGGGTCTTTAAACCTCCGCACCGGAACGCGACAGCTAGGTACCCGGACAGGGGGCGGGGCGGGCACCGGTTGGTCTCCACAGCGTCCTCAGGGCGGAGCACTTTATCTTTAGAACCTTGAATGAAAAGCCAGGAAGTAGCTGGGGCTTGTGCGTGCGAGTGTGCCTGTGTGTGAATGCCAACATGGGTGTGTGCACACATACATATGTGAGTGTTTCTGCATGTCTGCTCATGCCAACCCGGTTTTGTGTGTGAGCCTAGGAAACCGTGCTCTGGATCAGGTTTGAGAATCATCACCACAGCCTGTCCTGCTTCTCATATCTCTTCACACTCATCCCCACTTCAAAAAACTTAGGCTATGAGAAAATGAGAAAAATACTTCATATAAGAAAGTGCATTGATACCTCTGGTCTTGGATAGCCACATTGACGTGGGGCTGATTTACTGGGATTGTCTCTGAGTCTTTATTTTCTGAGATTGGGGTAATTTAAGATATAGCCTCTATAATTAGCTTTATCATTACTGCAACAATGTTTCTGACAAAAGCAAACTAAGAAGGGTTTGTTCTGACTGTGCTTTAAGAAGAGACCCAGTCCATCAGAACAGGAAAGGCCCGGAAGGCAGTATTTGCACTGTGTCCTTATAGGAAGCAGAGAGGGATGAACTCTGTGCTCAGCTCACTTTTTCTTTTTTACTCAGATTGAGACTTCAGTCCATGAAATGGTGCACTGACATTTGGGATGAGTCTTCCTACCACAGTTAGCCAGCAGCTCCTTCATGGACAAGCCCAGGGGATTTTCTTCTAGTTGATCATGAGGTGTATCAATTTGGCAACCAATGTCAACCACCAAAATCAGTTGGCTTCTCAGAGAAATCACAGACTCCTTAGCGCCCCACGTCTTCAGTGTCTTGGTCAAATGTTCTGACAGTGGGAAGGTGATCATTTAACTCTTTTTAGTGGAATAGATGTGAGCCATAAAGTAAATATCAGTTGCTCAGGGAATCATGTTAAAACAATATAAGTAGCCGGGCGGTGGTGGCGCACACCTTTAATCCCAGCACTTGGGAGGCAGAGGCAGGCGGATCTTTGTGAGTTCGAGGCCAGCCTGGTCTACAAAGCGAGTCCAGGACAGCCAGAGATATTCAGAGAAACCCTGTCTCGAAAAACCAAAAAAAAAAAAAAACAATATAAGTAGTAGGGAAAACCAGTTTTAGTACCATGTTCTGTTTCACCAGATCAACCCCAAATACTGTCATTGGATGTTGAAGTGACAGACGGTGATCACATGAGGACTTCAGCACCCTTTTTCACACTCAACCTTATGTGCCGACGGCACAGCTCCATCAGTGTGTTCAGTACACAGTTCCAGGGTTGAGCAGCCATCTTCCGCACAGCCCCTGTGTGCACCATCCAGGGACGCTTTTCACCTGTTACGAACTTGCAGGTTTTCAGGCAGTCCACATTTAATTTTTTTGATTTTGCATGGATATTTGTAAAGAACATTTTATTTATAACCCCAGTTATTTAAAAATCATTTTATAATCTCATATGCTTGCTTCTCTGGATTATTTTGTTTATGATGCAGATGCACTACTTTTTTGGCTTCCATTTTTGAGACAGAATCTCTGTATGTCAGATGGCCTGCAACTCATTAGGTAGCCCCAGACTGGCCTTGAACTTTTAGCAGTCCTCCTGTGTCAGTCTCCTGGATGTTGGAATTAAATATGTATAATCTATGTCTGGCTCCTGCTTGTGCACTCTTTACACATATTATTCAATCTGTAACACTCCCCTGTCTTTATCTTTTTATCTGTAACCATTACAGGATTTTCACAAAACTTGGACAAGTAGACATATTTACATCTATATCTATATTTTTAACTATATCTGTATCTATATACACCCACAGAAGGGTCTTAATTAAATGCATCTGTTGTCTAAATATGCATGTGGGGGAGTCACAGATGAGTGTGTGTGTGTGTGTAGGGAAATTTGTCTCCATATTCCAAAGACCAAAAAAAAAAGCCATCTCTTAGAAATAATGTGGTTTTTTTTTTTGTTTTCTAGAAATGGACAGTTTTTGAGATGCGTAGTATTTGAGATGTCATTTCAAGGTAGATTTGAAGAGAAGAAGCAAGATAAATGTTCCCAAGTAGGAAGGATAATCAATAAAACATGGCACTAGAAAGAAGATATGATTAAAGAGCAGTAATAAGGAAGAAAAATAAAATAAGTTAAGGGTAGACAGATTGTCAGGCCTGATGGAGGGTCCAGGTTGCCAGATTGAATTTGGAGTTCATGTATAACAGAGAAAGAATCAGGTAAGCATTCAAAGCCATGGAGGAGCACAAACATAGGTATATTTTAAGGGAACTGAGTGTACAGCAACATAAAAGTAGTCAGAGAAGGTGTCAGAGTTCAAAGAAGAAAATGGGACTTGATTACATTTGCTGTCTAGTGAATAATGAGAAACTTGGGAACAGACTTAGACATAAAAGAAAACCCAGACAAGAATAAGAACAAAGAAATGTCTGCTTTCCTTGGGGGTAAAGTAGGCTGCTGTGAATATGTGACTCGGATGTGTAATGTGGTAATACAGAAGTTGTTTATCTCCCACCCAAGTCACAGACCAGGACTAGTCAGTCTAGTGGCTGGATGGGGACTAGACTCCTTTTTACAGTTGTTCAAGGACAGATATTGACTGTCATGATCATCAGGAGGTTTCCAAAATCATCCAGAAGACTGATCAGCCCAGTAAGCCACGGTGGCAGAAGCAATGAGGATATACTTGTGGGTACATTTAATGGAGCCTGCCTGGAATCTTTGCTCCTGTTCTTCATTTTTTCACTGCAATATTCCAGTGATCCTGGGATAGAGGAACAATTATTTTATAATTTTACTGAAAAAAATTAACTGGGGTTTAAGGAGGTGAGAGGGTCCTAAATCATATGGCTATTAAGTAGCCTATTTACTTTACAAAAAAAGCTCATGTTATTATCCCACAGTTAGAAAAGGAGTCAGTAGAAATGTAGAAAGCAAGCCAAAGTCATTCATTTGTTAATCCATTCTAATGCTGATACCACCCAGGTATCCTGTGTGCAGAATTCAGGAGTCCTCAGGACCACCCTCACTTCTGACATTAGTTGCGATTTAGGAATCTCTAAGACTATGCTGTGGTTGGCAAATTCACTAGACAAACATGAATAACTCACTGAAAACTGTTATACTCACACTTCTGGAATATCACCATGCAAACATATCAAGAGCATGTCATCATTCTCTTGTATGCCTCAACTAAGCTGTGCTTCCATTTGTTGTAATTTATGACTTCAAACTAAAGGACATAACAGTAATTATTCCTTTCTGTCCTTAGTGATTAGACACGACAAAAGTATGTATTTATACATTGACTTAGTTTTCTTTTCAAAATGTATTGAGATTTGCTGATTGTCAGGCAGTAAGTTAGTTGTTGTAAATTTAATGTTTTTATGGCTCTTAGAACCTAGTATGAAAGGAAATGTTAGCCAAAAACTATGAACTATGCCAATATATAAATAAGTGCCAGTTAAGGTAGATAATGAGAAAGAAACATGAATTTATGACAGAAACTAACAGAATAGCTTGACTAGGAGGACTTTTTGAGGAAATAGCTCTTCTTTTGACCAAACTACAAATAAAAATTAGCTGTATAAATTAGTCCACGGAGGGGTAAAGAATTTGGATAAAGGCAAAAAATATACAGTGAGCTATTTTTTAAAATAAATAAATTTATTTATTTGTTGCTTCAGGTTACATCTCCATCATATTGTCTTCTTTCCCCCCTTCCCACTCCCTCCCTCCCACCCTCTACCTCCTAACCCTTCCCACTCCCTCCCTCCCACCCTCTACCTCCTAACCCTTCCATCCCACTCCTCTGGAGTGGAGTGTCCCTACATAACAGTCCTTTGCCCCAGTTCAGAAGTCATATGAGGGCCAAGAGCCTCCTCATACACTGGGGGCCTACAAGGCAGCACCACCAGTGAAAAGTATCTCATTAACAGGGAGCCATTTTTTGATAGGAATACTTGAGCAAAGGCCAGGATGAAATGAGGAAAATACAACACTGCCATCAGGTGTATACAAGGCGTGAGCCAAGGGTAACAAGTTCAGTGAACTTGGCTTGAGACCGTCCACTCTTCTTGAGAAGCAGCAAGGAGAACAGGGTGTCTGTGAGTCAGCCACAGGATGGAAGCACAGCAGAAGAGATAAGAAGAGTAGGAACTGAGAGACTACAGGTAGGGAAAGAGCACAGAGCAACACCCAAGGACTGTGTGAGGAAAGACTTAAGGTTCTTCCAGCTGCATGAGCAGCTAATTAGCAGGACAGCCACTTATTCTGATTTATATTTTGAAGCTAGATAGAAAGTGGAAATTAAGAGACATGGGAAGCCCCTTATCCCTTACACAACCTTCAGGAATGCGGTTGAAGTCTCTCCAGCTGAGTCAAGAATTCCAGCACAGTTAATGTTAGTTCTGAAGGTTGCTGACATAGAGACAATGTTTTGTTAATATAAAGATGCTGCAAATGCAGGTGTTATCGTCGGAGTAAACCATGCTTAAGGCCTAAGTGAACATGATCCTTGATTATGACCTTTCTCTTTTCCTAGTAGCAGACCTTCAGTTTTCTATGAAATCTCATAAGAATTCTCTCCTGTAACCCTGTCACCAAACCCTGGTTTACCTTATTAAATTGTGATCCTATCCAAGGCACCTCTAGATTCTCTTTGTAATGTCATTTATTGAAAAGAGGGAAAAGGGAAGAATAAAATTCCTTAGCAAGTTGAGAGCCATCATGTATATATACAAGTCTTGGTGACTCATGCCTGCAATCCTAGAACTTGAGATGTTGAAGCAGGTGGATAAAGTATTAAAGGTCATCTTGGGCTGTGTCGTAAGTTTAAGGATAGCCTGGACTGCAAGAGATACTGCCTCAGAAAACCAAAATCAAACCAAACCAAACCTATCAAGTCATTTCTGGCTCCTGCTAAGATACTTAAGCTCCAACCCCTCTTAAGAAGGCTATTTGTACACGGGTATATTTTATCCTTCCATCTGAGCGTCACTCTTTCTGTTTACCTCCATGCTGAAATCTGTCAAAAGTCTCTTCTTGATAATCTCCAACTCTACTTCATACTAGTTTATGCTGAAATTCTTTACTGCAGCAAATCTCACCTACACCTCAGTAAAGATCTCCAAATAGGGCTCCCTAGGCTGCTGGAGGTAGTCAGAGATCAGTAGAAAGTCTCGAGCTTTCACCCCAACTACTGCTGATGTTATATTTTGAAAATAGATGTGAGGTATGGAGACAAAAGTAGGGATACCAGTTGCGGTTGGATATTGAGATAGTCTAAGCTAGAGCTGCTGGTACCAGTAGAAGTGGAGGGTAGTAACTCGGCTTCACATGCATTTTGAAATTATGATTAAATGAGATTAGCTCTAAGTAAGAGAGGACTATAGAAGGACTTCAGAGTTTTAGTCCAAATAGTAAGGATGGAAATGCCACTTATTGAAAATCCAGAGAGAAGACAAGTCAGAACAGATCAGTGGAGGAAATCCAGTTCTTGCAAATGTAGGGAGTTGAGACACTATTCAGATCTTCTCGAGAGATGGTGTGGGTTGTAGTTTATGAGTGAAGCACAAAGAAGAGGGTCATATTGAGTAAATAATTTGGAAGTTAGCAATTACTCAATGCCATAATCTAAGGACTGGATGTAGATGGATGAGGGTAAAGATCTGAGCACTGGGCTTTGAACACTGCAGTGCTGAAAATTTGGGCATAGGAATATCCAACAAAAGAGACTAGGGAGGAGTAACCACAGAGGCATCAGAAAAATGCACAGAGTAGAAGAAAGGGCCTCTAGATGGAAGGAGTGACCATCAGTGTTGAGGTTGCTCATGAACACGGAGATTGATCATTGGCCATTGGATTCAGCCATGTAAAGTCACTGGTGATCTGGAAAATAGTATTGGCATGTGAAGGAGGAACACCTGGAACTGGGCTTGAGAAGTCATAAAGTTTATAAAGGAAGTGACAAAATACAAGGATTCTCTGTTGAGCATTCCCTCTAGAAGACGGAGGACGGAAATGTGTGTCAAGAACTCAACTATGGATGTACTTAGTTGTGTTCAGCTCTTATTTTTTTCTGCGCATCTATAACTATGATGCAAGTCAGTTCTGTATTTTAGTTTTTATTTTTGTGACTCCATATCATGAAGTTTTGTATATGACCAATCTCCATACTTGTACTTCTTGATTTTACAACATTCTGTTGTGTTGTACGTCTTGTGACTATTTTTCCCCCTCTGAGGAGTTCTAGATTATCCTAGTTAAGTGTATACTTACCTTTTTTTCCCATTAAAACTATTTCCTAGGAACTATTTCCCAAGGTAAGCATACTCATTTAAGCAACGAATGTTTTACTCTGTCTTTTCTTTTTTTTTAATAATTTATTTTTTATTTCTTCAAGTTACATCTCAATCACAATCCCCTCCCTACTCCCCCCTCCAGTCCCACCCTTCCACCCTCCTCCCCCTCAACCCCCCCATCCTCTTCCCTTTTTTTTTTTTTTAGTTCAAGGTATTTCTTTTCACCCCAACAGCTCTCCCTTTCAGTCCAAAAAATGGTTTTTTTTCTTATAACTATAAATACAATACAAAACAACAGAAATAAATAGGCCACGATTATAAGAGTTATATGGCTTAGCATACATTCCCAATGTCCAGTCCATATGTATTTGGCACCTGACTTTAACATTCTACTATCTAACCATCTCCATGAGTTTAAAGTTCTACATCTAGCTCAGCTTTCATACTAACTTGCCTCACAATTTTGAAAATATCTTCTTAGATCCAGAACACCCTCTTGATTCCTAAACAACTCGAAATTTAACTATGAGACTCTAGCTATCTATTCTTCAACCACCTCAGAGACCTGAGAGGGATAAATATATCTGATTATATAGGAACTCTGTCTTTTCTTGAGATGTCTGTATATGTTGCATTCCTTACTGTCACCTCCAGGATTTTTATGGTAATCTCTAGATCTATGTATAAGCTTATGGCTTCATGTCTTTCCTTAAAATTGATGGTGATACTTCATGCCATGCCTCTCTTACTCTTAGTTTCTTCTCTGGTGATTGTACAAGACAGAAAAGAATGCAATATAGTATTTTGACTCACAGACATGTTCTAGAATCTGTTACCTAAAAAGCTTAAAGAGATAGTGTGAGATCATAGACTCCAAAGCACATTAGAGCTACCTCAGGACCTTTAAGCATTTATCATATACAAGTGTCATTGAGGTTCACTGACACAAACTCTCTGGAATGATACCCACATATTTTAAGTTTTACTAGGCCATTGATTAGCTAGCTCAAACTCAGAGCCAGTTCCCTAGACATTGGCAGGATGCAGTAAAGCCTCCTTTCCCCCTCCAAAGGTCCATCTCTTTTATATCAAGTTCTCATCCAAAATCAAGGCTAACTAAAAGTCACGGTCTTTATGTGGATGACTCTCAGGTAAGACTGACTGGCAAGCCTCTGAAAAGCTTGCAAATGGTATATCATTTAGCAAAGAAGTCTGAGGCATAGGGACTACTGTCCTGGTAAGTCAGGTATGCGCTGCTCCTCACCTGCCCCTGCTTGCCTTACCAGCCCTTCCAGGACTTCATTATGGGTCCACATAGCTTGTTATTGTCCAAGGTTCTTGACATTTGCTCTGCCATAACAGTTTTGTATTAAACTCCTTGAGACAGCTGGCCAGATTTCCCCTGAAGTCCTTCCCTTAGTATTTGCTGTTCCTATGTCATGTTTAGTTGCTAACTTTTCTTGTCGATTGGCAATGGTTAAATATCACAGCATCCCCATGACTGGTGCTAGGACTGAAGAATAAATAAATGTTAGCTGAATGAGCGGAACAATTAACATGGAAATGGGATTGTTGTTATATAACTGGTTAGAAGTTACAGTCGGATGATGACTCTGTAGTGTTTTAGATTGTAAGCATAGATTTCTTTAGGATATCTTTTTTTTTTTAAAGGTTTTTGTATCTTGTTCTCTAATGATGTCATCACTTTTTTTTTTTTAAACGTTAAAGGTTAAACTCTAGGTCTCATCCCCCTGTCTTCTGATACAGTGTTTCACAAGAAGAGGAGAGACCAATTTTCCCATAATTGTGTGAGAATGTAGCATTAGTCACCAAAGGAGACTATTACTGGGGAGAAGAAAAAAAAATCAGAAAAAGAGGTCATTCTGTGGTATAGTGACATTCTCAACAGCTTTGTTTTCACTCCAGGATCCCTTGTCCTGGTCTGTATCTGAGACAAGGTCCTACTGCACATCTCAGACTGGCCTTCAACACTTGATCAGGACTTCTGCCTCAAGACTGTTGGTATCACACATGTGCACCACTCTATGGCTGGCTTTGGAATGGTTTTGAGGCACTTGGGCTTAGGTGTAGCATGTCCCCATTTCAGGGTCTCCCAGAGACTTTGGCATTTATGTACCTGATCACTTTTCCCACATGTTCACTTCTCACACTCTTGTGCTCCTTCCTATACAGGGCATTGATCCCATGGTGAATCCTTGGACCTGCTTACTTCTCAAAGGCCCTGTCCTGATGCCAACACACTGTGGTTTAGATTTTTAATATATGAATGGGGGACAGGGACACATTCAGCCCACAGCATCCTCCATCAAAGGATGTCTGCTAGTCCTTGATTTCTGACATAGAGTAAGATGAAACAACGGGGCCTTTTCTATGAAGCCCCCCGGGGGGCTTCGTCTCATGGTCTTTTACGGTTTTTCTCCAACATCCTGTCCTTTCAGCGAGTAAACAGAATATGCAATTAGTACATAAATTCACATTCTCTAGAGTGCTGTATCAGAAGAAAGAGCATGGGATTCTGTTTGCCATATTTAAAAGTCAAATGGCTGCCCTCTTCTCCATAGTTCAGTGCACATTTATGGGTAAAGCGGCTTGTTGTGCGTTGGGTTGTATATCACAGCAGCCCTGCTCACTGTCAGCAGTGCGTATTTTTAGGGAGGAGACAAATTACTCTGATTGTAAAATTTAGAATTAATTGGGCGGAAAGCCTTACCGAATTAGTAATACGTTTGCATTGGTAGAAATATGTTGTGCTTTGAGCTCCAGAGGGGCAAGCTAAATATAAGTGCATTGTCAGCCAGTCTTACCTGAAGGATTTTGATACTATCATCCCCCTTCTTCGCTAGTTCACTGAGGAGAGGCAAATTTTAATCTAATTTTAGTCTCCTATGTCTCCACATCAGCAGTATGGGATCTGGGAAAACAAGACTTTGTGAGCCATTCCGAGTAGTCTTTTCCTCATTGGTTGAAAATGTTTCAAGGCTATGCATCCATGGATAAGGCCTTTATGGACCTCATTTCTATTCTGGTTATAAATCAAAGTTCCCAAACACCATTTCCCTGTCTGGAATTTCTATAGAGTCACCTCAAAGTCTGTTTTTGAAGATCCCATGAAGAATGTTTAAACTCCTCGGAATCACTAAGTATCTTGCATAAAAAACCGAATGTCGAACTTCTTCCCTTACTGCTGAAGAGAAAACTGAAGTGGGGGGGGTCTTTTCCTTCCAGGAGAATGCTGTGAATGGGGAACACCTGTGGCTGGAGACCAACGTCTCAGGCGACCTCTGCTACCTGGGGGAGGAGAACTGCCAAGTCCGATTTGCAGTGAGTATGTCCCACGGTGCCCACTTAGTATTTCCAGGAAACAGTCTCTACATCAGTGGGTGGTAGGGATGAGGGAAGAGCTGTGCCCAAATATCCCAGGATGGGCTTGGAAAGGCTCTATCCTTATGACATAGAACTTCCAATTTGCTTTTAAGGTTTGTAGATTGTGTATCAAGTTTGCATGGCTCCAGATTGTCAATTTTAATGAATTTAGGTTTTTTTTGGGGTAGGCTACACATTAGTGTAATTTGATGCTTACCACCATAGTGCTTGGGGGAGTGTTATGTTCATTGGGAGTCAAGAGAGGGTGAATGTGGATGAAGGAGTATCACTGGTTGTGGCGCAGCACTCCTGCCTGTGTGGAGAGGAAGTGGGTGATTTATCTGCGGGGCGGTGGCTATGGGGTGGAGCACAGGTAGTGAAGGTGGGAGCAGCTGTGTGGATGTGAATGAGGTTAGCCTGTTTCCACACTGAGATCTGGAGACGCAACCGGGTGGGCTTTCACTTACTAAAAATCACTTTGTGCTCACCTTAGGGTTTAAACTTCTCTTCAGGAGCTAGGTATGGGAACACATACCTAAAATCACAACACTGAGGAGGAAGATGTAGGATGACAAATTTGAGAACGGCCTGGATGACTTAGTCTCCTAGTTTCATTTTTCTGTTACTGAGACAGAGTATACTTTAGGTGGGAAAGGTTTATCAAGTTTGCAATTCCAGGTTATCGTCCACCACTGCAGGGGAGTCATAGTAGGAACTTGTAATATCTAGTCATATCCACAATCAAGAGCAGAGAGTGAATGAACACATTCATGCTTACTTGTGCTTAGCCCCTCTCTCTACTTTATACCGCCTAGGATTGCCTGCCTAAGGAATGGAGCCACCCACAGTGGGCTGGGTCTTCCTGCTTCAATTAAAGTAATCACCACACTCCCCCACAGACTTGCCCACAACCTGGCCTGATCTAGACAATGCCTTATTGATGTACTCTCTCTCTCTCTTTTTTTTCTGGATTCTGCCAGAAATAATTACCACTAAACATTACCTTATATTAAGACCCTATCCCAAAAAATTCAAAGGTGGAAGATGTAGCTCAGTAGTAGAATACTTGCCTGTCACGTGTAAGGCCCTAGGTCTAATTTCCAGTGCTGAAAGGGAAAATAAAGTGAAGAAGGACCAGTAACCCCTACAATAAGTTATGGAGAGAATGAAAGTTTAGTACTGAGAAAATAGACTTAGTTTTTACCTACATTTAAAAATTTAATCTAAAAAGAGAGTGACAGAAAACTTAGAATAGTGAAAAACAGAGAAGAGAAGACTTCCTTCCCATTTAAGAAAATGATGTCATAATTTACATAGCACTTTACAGGGTTTTATTTATTTGTTTTTATTATGCATGGGAATGGTTTTAGCAAAGCGTAGGGCATTGAAATAATAGGCAAATGTGCTTCTGTTAACAAGGGAGAGTTTATAGAAAACTGCATCCGAGGACTTTCTCAGGTGGTAAAACGACCAAGTCTCAAAATCAAGACCTTTTTCCCTCACCTTAGCAACTTTGAATCTTTCACTGGTACACAACTGTTTGGAAAAACTTTGTTGCTTTTTGGTGAGAGTCTTCTGTTTAATGGATACAAGGAAGAACAAAAGGTCCTGGGATGGCCCAGATGAACAGGCTGTGGATTTGAAGTCAAGAAACTTGTATTGGAATCTCTGTGTTTTCACCTGGTGTGTGGCATTGAGGATTCATGACCTTTGGGTTGTGGCTACCTTCTAGACAGAAAATGGGAGTAGGATTAAATTGCTTTTAATTTTGATCTGTAATTAATCGTTTGCATTTCTTATAATCTTGTTGTGAATTCAATTGATTTAAATATCAGCATTTCAACTTTATGCATATGCAGTTTTAATTAAATTATAATTGCATGGAATTTGATTAAATTAGCCAAATCTGTGAGAAGCTCAGCTGTTTGGACCAAAATGCTATAAATAATGAATTAACATTAAGGTCTTAGATAATTGCATAAACATTGGTCTTGGGATTTCAGATAGTATGAAATGGAAGAAATGAAGGCTAGCTTTGCCTGTGCATATGTGCTGTATAGATCCTTCTGTCCACAGGTGGCCTGGCCCATTACCCAGTCCTGCCCCTCTCCAATTTGCTCCCCTTGGTCCTATTCTGGGTACTCATTTTAGGACAGTTGCTTGTTACTTCTCTTGACAAATATATGAATTAATGTAGTCACTTCCTTTTCCCAGCATGCCACTAGGTTGGCAGGCTGGTCTTGAACTGAGGGTGTAGCTGGTGCTTACACAGATCCTTCTGCCTCAACTGCCCTAGTGTTGCAGTTACAGGTTAGCAGTCACATCCAGTTCCATGCCTACTACTCTGTGTTCACACTTAGCTTTTCAGTCCATCATTCTTTGGCCACTATTACTTCTAGGCCAGGAGAAACACAAAGCAAATAATGAGAACGTCAGCAGGAGATCCAGGGTAGAGCTTTGAAAACTCTATGTCCTTTCACTTTCATCTTTGATTTTATCCCACGCTCTTAGATCTTTCAACCCAGTTTTTAAAATGTTTACAAGATGAGGAGCTGTCTTCCAAAAAGATGTTTGTTAAGCAGAAATTCTCAAATAAATGAGGGAGTGGGAAATGACCCTGTGTTTCCCCATGGCAAGGTCCTTACAACTAAGTCGAGTCTCCTCCCCTGTGAAGGGGGGAAATGCTGTGTGAGAATTTGATGCGGTACATAGGCAGGGTGCAGTTGGTATAGCGACTGCCATAGTGAATTAAAATCAGAAGGAGAACAGGAACAGACAGTACACAAAAGGGATACATTGCATATATATACATACATATACACACATATATATGTATGTATGTATATGTATATATATACGTATGTATTAGACATATAAGCAAAGCCACCCAAGTGAAAACAACTCCAAGGGAGACAGCCTCATGAGCCTCTTTAATTAGCTGAGGCTTATAAAACCATGAGCCTTCATGCTAGCTGCTTTAGGCTGAGAAGGGTAGTCTGGTGATCACTTGACAGGAATGTAATGAATAGTCATCACCTAACTGGCAGTATGTGGTAAAGGCATTCAGTACCTCCATTCACTTGTATTGGGATGAATGACCATCTTGAATGCCATGTTCTGGGAGAGATATTGAAAAGTACCAAAAGATCCAGAGAAGAGTGACCAAGTTGATTTAAAGTTTGGAACTTTGTGAAGAAAATTTCATTAGCATGATTATAACTGAGTGTTAAAGAGGTAATGTGTAGAGAAAGACTTCCTTTTGTTTGAAGAGCTGCTTTGAATAAAATGGAAGTGATATTCCATCCATAAGGAAGATGGAGCCCAACTCTAGATGTAAACCCAGAGACTCCTTTTGGTTTTGTTTTTTTGTTTTTGTTCTTGTTTGTATGTTGCTTTTTTGAGACAGGACTTTTTTATGTAACATTGTCATGACTGTTCTGGACTCACTTTGTAGACAAGGCTGTCCTCGAACTCGTAGAGATCCACCTGCCTCTGTCTCCTGAGTACAGGGATTAAAGGTGTGCATCACCACTCCATGCAAGAGCCAGTGGCTCATAACAGTGGTCATGACCCTTCAATGGTCATAAGGCTCCCCTGGGGCACTTGTGAGCAATTAAATGTACAGTTACCCTTCCTGCTCCAAGTGTTGACTCAGCTGTGTCTGGAGATAGACTTTTAAACAAGTGATTTTAAGAAGAACATTAACTACACTGATGCAGGTGGTAGAGAAACCTAACTCTAAAAAGCTGCTGTAGCACAGCTGTCCAGCAAGGTGCTTAGCTACCTGGAGAACTGGGCTCAAAAGATGTGCTTAGGCACGATGTAGATGGCTATCTTGCAAAGATGCTGGAGAAAGATGATGGGCGCCTGCATCCATCTTGTTCACACAAGGAAGATGCTATACTTGCAACTTCCTTAGAAGTGAGTAATTTTTTTTTTTGTGGAAAAACATGCACATATAGATTATGTATTAGATTTGTGCTTCCCTTCATACACCATCTTTGAAGAATGGAGACCATTGGCACCAGTTGGTTTCTAAGTAAAGTGCAGCAGACTGCTTGGGGAGGAAGAAATACATCTCTGGAGAGAGATCTTTCCCACCTTACCCTATTCTAGCAAAGCAAAGGTCATGCAAAGTTAAAAGGGAAATCCACGTGGCTGGATGTAGACAGAGGCTGCTTTACAGACATGGAAATAATGCTCGTTTTACAAGAGAGGAGTTGGGGAAAGAATATTTGAGATAGAGAGAAAAGAACATGAGGAAACAGAGTCAGGAGTAAGCTTGTTAGAGCAAGACAACAGTCATAGCCTATGAGCATTACCAGCGTTGCTTGTTGTCAGGAGGAATGGGAAGGGTGGAAAGGACAGATGGGCTTGGATATGTCAAGGATAATTGGGCTTGGGTATGTCGCCATGATTCTGAGCCAAAACAGGGAGCATGCTATAAAGGTGAGCTAATTCACAAAGCTCTCATTCAATGGTTAGCATAATGTGTTGTCTAAACCAAGACAAACTTAAAGGCTGCTGAAATCAATGGTGCTGTAGCCCAGAGGGTGAATGAGAGCTGTGTTAGGGCTACTAGGATGTCACCCTAATTTACTTGGGCATTGGAACATCTATTTAAAACCAAAGATGGGGCTGTGGATGTAGGCCAATTGATGTAATGTTTGCCTACCATGCACAAAGCTCTCATTCATAGTTAGCATTGCAAAGCTTGCCTCCAGGTATAGTGGTGCAGGCATGTATTCCCAGCATTTTGTAGGTCGAAGCAGGAGAATCAGATGTTCAAGACTGTCCTTGATGGTATAGTTAGTTTGAAGACTAGCCTGGGCTACCTGTGACCCTGTCTCAGTAAATAAAAGAAACTAGGATATACTATAAGGGCAGAGCCTCCTGGTGCTGTGTAGATCAAATCTTCTAGCTGATGCTAGAGAGCATGGTGAGTAAGGTGGTGACTGCAGATGACTGGTATAGGGGATTTGCTCCAGAGCCTCAGTACTGAATCCCCAAAATGTGAAAATCTTTTTTCCCCTCTCTTGGATTTCTGCTGTCAACATTTAGTACTATAGAATATCTATGTCAACACTTAATGGGATTAAATTTAGTCCAAAATAGTAGATTTCCCAAATCAGTAATCTTTCCTTCTTGTATATATATGTATATATATATATATTTTTTGCTTCCTTATTTTGTTCATGGTTTAAGGAAGAGAGGAGAGTGTAAGTAGAATGAAACTGGAATAGAAACTTCTGTTTCCCAGTGTGATTGTTGGAAGAAAAACCTGAGGTAAAATTCCATTCTAGTTTGGTGATATTTATGTAAAAAATTTTTAATTACATTAATTAATTTTGGGGAGGATGTACAACATAGCATACTATCATGAGGACAGAGTTTTATCCTTCCACTATGTGGTTTTTGGACCAAACTCAGATTGTGAAATTTTGTGGCAAGTCAGCCATCTTGTCATGCCATGTGAATTTTATATTGACATGCCTTTCTGCATTCATTTATTCTCTTGTTGTATGTGGACTGAGGATCCAGCACCAGGGAACTTAAGAAATATTGGGAATGCAAGCTAGACAGCTGTTACTACATGATGACGTCACTGTCCAGGGGGAACTGTAATAGAAAGGATTCTGTCACTGCGCTGATGGTATTCACAGATGCTCAGCTGTGTGTTTGTCCTCAGAAGATCTTAGCTCTGTCTTGCAATCCATAGAGAATGCACTAGTGCACACCTAAGTTTGTACTGGAAAGAGACTTGAGGATAGCCATCTGTAGACTTAAACACCAGCGTTGGCCATGACGGGCTGGACAAGCACAAATAGGTAGTGTGGTTGGTGAGGAAAGTGACTCCAGATGGACTGATTTAGGCTTGAGAACTGACTGAACTTTGAACATTATTTCACGATTTTTTGTTTTTGTATTTGTCTTGTACATCTGAAGTATTATTATTTATTCAGTTTTGCATTAGGGATTTTCAGTTGCAAATGAGCATTGTAATTGGAATGAGAAATGTCCCAAATCGGCTCATATATTTGAACATTTAGTCTCCAGTTAGTGGCACTGTTTGGGCGGGGTTTATGTGGTCAGCCTCCGTGGAGGAAGTTTGTAGCCTCGCTCTACTCTGCCTCTGTGGGCAGAATTGAGGGAGCTTCCTGCTCCTGCAGCCATGTTTTCTTCACAATTATGCTTTTTAGCCATCTGGAAGCATAAGCCAAAATAAACTCTACCTTAAGTTGCTTTTGTCAGTGGTATCTTATAACAGCAACAGATTGTAACTAATACAGAAGTTGATACCGAGAAATAGGGTTGTTGCTGTCAAGAACTTGGTCCTGTTGTTGTTTTGTTTTGTTTTTGTTATTTTATTTTATTTTTTTGAGGAATGTGGAAGACTTTGGAACTTATGCAGACTATGAAATTGTAAGCAGAACTTAACAGTCCATGCTAGTAGACATTTGGAAGGCTGTAGTGCTGAGAGTAATAGGATTGTGGAGGTCTTCTTAGAGGTTTCAGAGGGAAGCAAGGATTTTTATGAGCAACTGGGCTGAAGGATTCACATGATTCTTTAGGAAGAATCTACTTGTCTTCTGCTAATGTCCTAAGAACTTGTATGAGGTTAAATGAAAAGCAATGGATCAGTTTATTTGGTGGAAGGCATTTTGGGACAGCATCAGAGTTAGTCTTTCACACAGTTATTATTTATTAGTACTATGCAGATCTACAATGAAACAAATTAAGTGGAACAGAAAGAAATATAAAATGTATAGATTTTAAAGGAAAAGAGCTGTAGTGTGGCAACAAGGTCATGTACTGAAGAAATAGTTATAATTGTTGAGGAGATTAGTGACATTAAAGAAAAGCCAACTGCTCCACATTAAAGTAGGAAGGGAATACCCCACCCATCGAACCTTCCAACCTGTGAAAGGAAAGACCCAAGAAGTTTACCATTTCTAGAAAACAACATCATACAAAGCACCTATAAAGACAATCCAAGGGAGCAAGGGTCCTTCCCAAATTGGCAGGTGAACTTGGTACTGTTCTTAGTGTAGTATTTGCTTTTGAGGCATGAAAGATGCAAGAGTGAGGGGGTTATGTACCCTTTCTCTGTGTTTTCAGAAAGCCACTGAGGCCAGGCAATATGTGGCAGGGATGGAGTCCCTGCAAGGAGCTGTGACAGACCATTGCTTGAAGCTGTGAGGGTGGGCTGGAAGCCTGGGCTGCAGTGGAAATCCTAAGATGTTGGAAATGCCGGACATATACTAAGTGTAACTACACATGAGGGGTATTACCAGCTCGAGAGATATATGTATGCTGCAGACAACAAAGCTGGAGGGGCAGGGGCAGGGGCAAGGCTGTGTGAATTCTTTGATAATGAAGCTCCTGATACTGGACATGGAGCTGCAGGACGTGGAGTTTGCCCTGCTGGCTTTTGTACTCATTATGCCCACATCCCTTCTTTCTGGAATAGAAGTATATATTCTATGCTTTTGTGTGCTGGAAGTGTGTAATTTGGTTTTTTGTTTTTATTTTTATTTCACAGGTGTCTTAGTTAGGGTTCCTATTGCTGTGATGAGGCACCATTACTGGTAAACAAGTTGGGGAGGAATGGCTTTGTTTGGCTTACACTTCCTTATTGCTCTTCATCTCAAGGGGAGTCAGGACAGGAACTCAAATAGGGCAGGAACCTGGAGGCAGGAGCTGATGCAGAGACCAAGGAGAAGTGCTGTTTACTGGCTTGCTCCCCAGAGCCTGCTCAGCCTGCTTTCTTATAGAACCTAGGACCATCAGCCCAGGGATGGCACCACCCACCAACAGGCTGAGCCTCCTCCATGAATCACTAATTAAGGAAATTCCCTTCTGGCTAATTTATAGCTAGATCTTAAGGAGGTGTTTTCTCAATTGAGGTTTCATCTTTTTTTTTTCTTTATATACATTTATTTATTTATTCAAGATACTTCTGGATCACAGTCCCCTCCCTCCACCCCTCCCAGTCCCACCATCCCACCCTCTTCCCTTTCTACCTCCTCTCCTTCTCCTCAGGTGAAGGGGGTTCCACCCCTGTCAAGCTCAGTTCATTAGTAACATGAGAGCTAAGAGCTTTCTTTTGGACTGGTGCCCAGCATGGCATCCCACCTAGAGTAAGGGGTTCCACTAACAGGTCCATAGCCCATGACAGACACTACCCCACCCCCCACCACTTGCTAAGGTATCTGTATGAAGACCAAATGGCCCATCATCTATGTATAGGGGCCCTAAGTCTGGTCTGTATATGCTCTTTCTTTCTCTCTTTCTCTTTCTTTCTCTCTTTCTCTTTCTTTCTCTCTTTCTCTTTCTTTCTTTCTTTCTTTCTTTCTTTCTTTCTTTCTTTCTTCCTTCCTTCCTTCCTTCCTTCCTTCCTTCCTTCCTTCCTTCCTTCCTTTCTGTTTTGTTTTTGTTTTTTGGTTAGTGTTTCAGTCTCTGTAAGCCTCCAGGGGCCTAGATTGGTTGGTTCTGTTGATCCTCATGTGGTGTTCTTGTGCCCCTGAGTCTCTCTATTCCTCCCCCCTCTCTTATACACTGCTCCCAGAGTTCCACCTAATGTTTGACTGTGTGTCTCAGCATCTTTTGATCCACTGCTGGGTGGAGTTTTTCATTGGATAGTTATGCTAGGTTCCTGTTCCTTTGGGTTTATGGGTTGTAGGATGGTTATCCTGAACTATATGTCTAGAATCTAGTTACAAGTGAATAGATACCATGAGTATCTTTCTAGGTCTGGGTTAGCTCACTCAGGATGAGCTTTTTTAGTTCCATCCATTTGGTTGCAAATTGCATGATTTCCTTGTTTCTGAAAGCTGAATAGTATTCCATTGTGTAAATGCTACCACAGTGTTTTTTAATCCAACTGTAGCTTGTATTAAGTTGACATAAGACTAGCCAGCACACTAGGGAAGTTAAAACTAAGAGATTACCTTTAGTTTCAAAAGAGACTTTGAAATTTTTCCCAACATTTATTTATTTCTTCAAGTTACATCCCAATCACAGTCCCCTTCCTCTTCCCAGTCCCCTCCTCCTACCCTCTCCCCCCTCTCCTTTTTTTGTTTTTGGGGGTTTTGTTTGTTTTTTTTGAGACAGGGTTTCTCTGTGTAACAGCTTTGGCTGCCTTGGACTTGCTTTGTAGACTCGGCTGGCCTTGAACTCACAGAGATCCACCTGCCTTTGCCTCCCAAGTGGTGGGATTAAAGGCATGCACCACGGCCACCTGCCCCCATCCTCTTTTTTAAAAAAAAAATTTTTACTTAAGATATATCCACCCCCCAACATCTCTCCCTTTTAGTCCAATAAAAGGCTTTTTTTTTCTTATAACAACAAACACAACACAAAACAATAAGAACAATTAGGCAATAATTATGAAATTACAAGGTATAACATACATTCCCAATATCCAGTGCATATGTATTTGGCAATGAATAATAATATTCTATTATCCATCTATCTCGATGAGTTTAAAGTTCTATACCTAACTCAGTTTCCATCCTAACTTGCATTACCAATTTAAAAACATCTCCTTAGACCTAGAACATCCTTTTAATTCCTAAACAACTGAAAACTTAACTGTGAGTCTATAACTATCTAGTTTTCAACCACATCAGAGACCTGAGAAGGATAAATATTTCTGAATAAACAGGAAGTGCAGAGCCAGCAGCTTCCAGAACTAAGAAATGACAGACACCTGGCTGCCTGGACAGTCCCCAATTTTTCTCTATAACATTGGAGCATCTGTCTTCAGCCTTTTTGCCCAATATGTCTGACAGACATTAATTGTAATGTAGGAATTATGAAGGAAACAATATTGAGACTATTAAAGATTGTGGAGACTTTTAAGTTGGAGTAAATACATGGTGCTTTATGATATATCCATTAGCCTATCAGGGACAAAGGCAGAATGCTTGCAGTAAGAAATGTTCTGAGAAAGCTCATGGTTTGGAACACTTAGTCTCCAGTTGGTGGTGCTGTTTGGGGAGGTTCTGGAACATCTAGAACATGAAGGCTTGTTGGAGGAAGTATGTCACTGAGGACAGGCTTTGGGAGTTTATATCCTTTCCCATGTCTAGTTCACTTTCTCTGCTCCCTGTGTGTGTGGTGTGGTCTCTCAGCTTTCTGCTCTGGCCACCAGCTCCCATGCGTCCACTGCCTCTATGGACTCTTCCTCTCGGACTGTAAGCCCAAATAAACCCTTTGTTCTGTAAGTTTCCTTTGGTCATGGCATTTTTATCACAGGGGCAGAAAGTAACTGACACTGAAGCGTATAGTCCCTCATGACATTTGAAGTTTTACTTTTGTTCTTTTTTTTTTTTTTTTAAGATTATTTATTTATTGTGTATACAGTGTTCTGCCGGCATGTACACATTCACTCCAGAAGAGGGCACCAGACCTCAATGTAGACAGTTGTGAGCCACCATGTGGTTGCTGGGAATTGAACTCAGGACCTTTGGAAGAACAGCCAGTGTTCTTAACCTCTGAGCCATCTCTCCAGCCCCCTACTTTTGTTCTTTTAAAGTCGTGACTCCCAGGTCGGATCTGCCTCATGACATGAGAATCTTCAGTGCTTGGACTAAAGTAGCAAGATCAGCTCTTCAGACTGTATACTCTCAGGGTAGAGAGCTACTCATCAACTTCATACAGAGATCAGGACCAGCAGCCAGGTAGACTGCCTTTTGCACCTGGGGAATGGTCACAGTTAATGCATTCAGCTGTGCATACTCCTGAGCGGTATGTATGCACAGGGAGTTCTTGCGGCTATAATGCCCTAATAGTGACCTTTTTGGGAATTATGTGATGCTAGATGGCAATCCATTAGAATAAGGTCATGCTAGAGAAGGGTACGCACTGATCCTATATGAAGAGTGTCCTCATGAGAACACACACACACAGAGGAGAAGAGGAGACCATTTGACAGCGGGGCCCGAGGCTGGGCTGATGCAGCTCAGGATGATGTGGCACATGCGCTGTTGTCAGAAGCTCAGAGAGAAGCACAGACGTTTCCTCTTCAGAAGGGCCTTCACCTGTGCTGACACCTTGATGCTTGTACTCTCACCTCCGTGACTTTGAGAGCAAATGGTTGTATGGTTTTGTCACCCAGGTCGTGGCACTAAGGGCATTGCTCAAAAATGAACACCACAGCCATCCTGTAATCTGTGTCAGCTTGTCTAGCTAGACAGACACCTCCTCTATCAGGCAGGGTCACAGGTACTCATCGAGAAGACAACTTCAGCAGTCTTGAGGGTCTAGGTGGAGGGGGTATGAATTTGGAGAAAGCAGGCAAATAGGCAGGTAGATGTGAGCTTCGCGGAGAGTAGGTAGATGGTTAGGTTCCTGAGCATACGTAGGTTGAGCGAGAAGGAAAAGGAACTGTCAGACTTCAGAACTCTTTCTACCAGACATATCTTCTCTATTTTTAGGCATGCTTATGTCACCTTGTTTCTGTGGGGGTGGCTAATGGGTGCTGTTTTCCTTCCTTTGTTCTTTCCTTACATGCAAGATTTGATGAAAAGGGACAAGCCTTGCAACACTGAGCTATCTTCCTTGCTTCTTATAATTTGACAAATGTAGTCTTATTGGAAAAGTGAATGTACTGCATTTGGGAGACTGTGTGACATGAGATTGGCTGAGAGATTGTGACACACAGATCTACATGCCAAAAGAACTGGTTGAAAACCCAAGACCTGCTTGGCTTCTCTGAGTCTCGGCCTCCTCTTTGAGACAGTTGTGGCTGCAGCTAGCTCTGGAATCATGCAGCGACTGAGTTAATTAACCGGTGTCCATGTTCTCCCTTTTCCCCTTCCATTCTCACTCAGAGTTCAGTGCCATTAACTGAGTACGATAGTTAGGTATTTTGTCTGACATTGGTTTTAACAAGGTCTAATATTTAGGATGAGTCTATTTAGCCCTCCCATCGGGGCTGTGACACCTTCTTTGTGCTCCTATGTGTGACCTTTGTCTTTTCACTAGGGCATGGATGGGACCAACCATATGTGCAAATCAAAATATCCCATTATGGGACACATCTCATACAGTGTGCCTTTTGGGGGAGTATCAAAAGCATCATCTCTTCAGTCAAAGGGTACTATGACATCTGTTCACAGGGATGGCCTTGAGTTCTTGGAATCGACTTGGAAGAAGCCCCTCAAAGCAGCCACCATCTGGCATATATGAAGGAAATGTGTATCTTTCTGGTGTTGACAATATTCAATGAGAGGTCAGGGTTGATATTTCAGCTGGTAGAGGTCTGGCCTTGCAAGCAGGAGGACCTGAGTTTGATCCCTAGAAGTCATATTAAAAAAAAAAAAAAAAACTGGCTGTGGTAGATGTGTTTGTAATCTTATCATAGGGGATGTAGAAACAAGCAGATTCCTCCAGATTGCTGGCTGGCCAGTCTGCCCTAATCATTGAGCCCTGAGTCTCAGTGCAAGACCTGGGGCTCAGAAACCAAGATGGATGGCTTCTGATGAATGATACATGAGATTCAAGTCTGGCTTCCAAATGTGAGTAATACACAGACACACACACACACAAAGGCACACACACAAAGACACACACACACACACACACACACACACACACACACACACACACACA
>CAJQZJ010032348.1:1097527-1107950 GCA_907164525.1 Lophiomys imhausi | reverse complement strand
CACACACACACACACACACACACACACACACACACACACACACACACGACAATGACCATGAGCCCAGTCCTGCCTATTTCATCTCAAGAAGATAAAAGCTCCTACTGCATTTCTATTCATGTATGTTACCAGCAAGAAGAGTGGTAGAATCATGGCCTAGCATGTGTTGCTGGGGGCTTTCCTTCCAGTTTTGTATTCAGGTCTGGCAGGTGTTCACCAATGAGGCACCCACACTATACTAGGGACAAGCCAAGCCTCACCTGCATGTGATTTGCTCTGGAATCTACACACAAAGGTTGGGTTGTCCAGCATGGCAGACTGATGATCCACACCCATATGGCAGGCAGCTCGACTGCAGTGGATGCAGGCTGTTAGATGGAGTCATGTGTTTGTATGGCAGGATTGTCCAGGAGGCAAAGCCAGCTTTCAGAATTGTTTGGGTGCCAGTCTGAAGCTGATTCAGCCAGGGACTGCCAAGGCTGCTGTCTGTCAGAGACTGCTCCTCTATCAGGACACTGAGGGTCTAATGAATCAAGATGACTCAGGGAAACTGGAGCCAGAAGCAACAATGGTTTACAGAAAGATTTTCATAAACAGACTCTCTATCTCCTACTGATTACCTTTGGCAGTGGATATGTGTGGGAAAAGGAAGTGGAGTCTCCCACAAAGGGAAGTGACACTGTCCTTTGTGTGTCTGGTGGATGATGGCTGGACATTTCAATGAGATCATCTTTGTATGTTTACAATAGCACAGGGGTGGTCCATCTGCGGTAGCTGTCACAGCTATCGTGATGGGTGTTACCATTGTTATTTGCACAGAATGCTGCCCCTATGTACTACTGATCAGCCCTTTTCACACAGGACAAGTTGTTACAGGATAAGTAGCATGTGAAGTCTGCGGATCTTCAAGATTTAGTTACTTAGGTGACCTGCATCAGTAGTCCCATTGTCCATTTGCACAGTCCATTTCACTTCCAAATCATATTCTAGAGAGCAGTAAAGTCACATGCAAAAATGATAGGGGATGTTATTTGCATAAATGATTCTGTTTATGTAAAACACAGAACACCTTTAACACATAAATGGGCCTTAGGAAACTCAAAGCTGCTGCTTCATTAAGGGGAGGGAGGATTATAGGACTCTTTGTTGGCCCTTCAGAACATGTGTCAGCATCTCATGGGACCTCACAGCGGAAAAGCACTTGAGTGATGAGCCTATGATGCTCTGTAGTTTTTTCTAGGACTCACGCTTGTCTCTGATCCATAACAACAACCCTTCAGGATAGTCATACTAGGCAGTTCTCATGCACTGAAAAATAAAAGGATAAACCATGTCCTAATCCCCCTCTCAGCTTCACACTTTTTCTTCTTGTGTTTTTGTGCAGCTATTTTACCTTTAATGTTTTATGTTGAGACACAATGTGTGTGTCTGTGTGGTGTGCATGTGTGTGTGCATGCATGTGTGTATCTCTCTCTCTCTCTGTGTGTGTGTGTGTGTGTGTGTGTGTGTGTGTGTGTGTGTGAATGAAGAGTTTATCCCCCGAGTAACTGTCATCTTCAATGACAACTTTAGATTGAGGCTGTGTTTGTGTTTTTATGTGGATTTATGTTTACATGAAGTGCTTCTGTTATTGCTTGATATTATATAATCCTGCTCCTTAATGATAAAGATAACTCAGTGTTGTGTTTGCATGTCACCCAGGCAATGCCTGAGTGCACAGAGTTGCTGTCCTCTTTTCAGAGCCTCTTTACGCTGATGGCCCAGAACAGTAGATTTTAAGCCATGATCTTACTCTCTGCATGTTGACTGGCTGTGGGTTTCTGTGTTGTCACCATCTACTGCAAAAGTAAACTTCTTTGATGGAGGTTGAGAGATGTACCAATCTATGGGTATGAAGACAAAAGCGTAGGGAACAGTCTGTTACTATATCATTTAGCATAATAATAATTCTAGGACCTATGATTTAACCAGCCACCATTTTCCTCCAGTTAATGGTACCAAGCATAGGTTCCATTTAGATGGTGATTAACATAGAGATAGATCCACAACTAGTCAACGTGTAGAGAATAAGAGACTGTGGAGTGACCAACTCTAAATGGGACATCTATATCACATCTCCTCCTACCAAGGCTCAGAGATCATTGTAGAAGGAGAGGAACAATTGTAAGGGACAGGGGTAGTAGACATCTGTAGCAGCACAGTATTTGTTGGCCATGACAGTTCTATTGCACATGAATTCACCATGTCTGGGGCTGCATGCACAAGACTGGTACAAGATCAAGCCAGCAAACTCCCAGCATGTATGGGGAGGACTCATGAAATCTTAACCCCTTTACCATCTATTGGCGAGGTTTGGCTGCTTGGGGGAAATGGGGTCGGTCCATTTTCTTCAGAGATGTGGTCCTGGAGAGGCTCCTCGGGCTCCAGTAGATGGTCCTACCCTGTGCATTTACAGTGCTAAGTGGACTCATATGGTGCTATTTAAAAAAGAGAGAGAAATCATATGAATTGGGAGGGAAAAGTGGTGGGAGAGATAGAGGAGGAATTGAAGGGGAGGGAATGGGGGTGGATTTAATCCAAATACATTATATACATGTCTGAATATTAGATAAAATAATGAAAAGTACTGCCATTGCTCTGAGACACTCAATTTTGGTATATTATTTGAATCCGCTGTTGCTGAAAATTGTTACCTGTCTCCAAAGTTGTTTCTGCATGTGTATGTGGGGATTGAATTCATGTGTGTGCTCACGACTGCATGGGCACAATTTCATATGTGGAGGCCATAGTCAATAGTGGATGTCTTCCTCTAGTGCTCTTTTAGCTTCCTTTAGTATTTTGTTTTGAGACAGAGCCTCCTACGGAGCCTGTAGCTTGCTATTTTGTCTATACTGGCTGAACAGTGGGGTCCCAAGATCAGCTTGTCTCCTGGGCAGTGGTGGGGAGAGACACGCACCGCCACACCTGGTTTTTATGTGGGTTCTGGGGAACAAAACTCAGATCCTCAGGACTGTACAGCAATCACTTTACACACTGAACCATCTCCCCCAGCCCCTTATCTCTGTTTTATAATGACATTTTGCTGTGGTTGCTCCTGCCTCTTACACCAGGATAGAAATTATTTTAAAACACAAGGAAATAGAAAAGCATGCCTTGATATCTTCATTTAAGAGGAGAAGGGTGCTGTGGAGGTGGGTGAATTTTGGAATTGAATGACCTGACTTTGAATCTAGACTCTGAGATTTCCAGGCTTTGAGTAATAAATATAATATTGGCATTGTTCTCAGCCTCTTTAAACCTGAGTTTCACATCTGGACGGTGTGCATCACATACAACTGGCTTCTTATTTTCCCTCAATAATTGTATAAGATAATGTCTACAGCCTTGTGTTAAAACCATGAGTACTCCAAAAGAAGAGTCACTGTAATCATCCTCCTTGAATGGGATGGTTCAAAGACGTTGAGACACCGAACCCATAGTGTAATAAGCTTGTAATGACTTAGAGTCACCTGCTGTGTTTGCATCACTGAAGGAATTGAGGTCAAGCTCTTTTGTGGTGAAAAAACCAACCCCACCAAAGTTGTGCTGACCAATGCCTCAGGTCTGTCTCCAGTCTTCCCATCTTTCCCTCATATTTAAACCAATATATGCCCTGTCATTCATTTGTGTGTTTTGCTTGGGGATTTTGTTTATTTTGCATTCTTGGCTCCCCAATACTAAGAACAAGAATACATATTACTGAACTGGTCTTCATGGCATAGGCACCCAGTGAGTTTTGAGTGAGAGAACGAATGAGTTTAGTGACATGGCTGCCGAAAGACATGCACGTAAGACACTTGTCACAAGGTCAGCTCTCACATTTCTGACATTTAAATGTCACCACATGTACAAACTGGGATATCAATTCCTGCCTTATCTTTTTGTTCTTTTTATTGTTTTTTATTTTGTGTATTGTTTTTTATTTTGTGAATTTCACACCATGCAACCTGTTCCCACTCATCTCACACCTCCCCTCAGACCTGCCCTCCACCCTTACAACCTCTCCCAACAGAAAACAAACTCATTATGGAAATTGTAGTTGTCTCAGTGTGTCCCACAATATTCCTTTTTGTCCACACTTTTTTTTCTTGCAAATGATCATTACCTTTACTCCTGGTACAAGGCCTCTGACTTCTGCCCGTTTATCAATACTGAAATCTTACTGGGACTCCTCTCAGATATCCTGTTGTTGTCCTGTGTCATGGAGATCCTATAGTTTTGGGTCTGTAGAATTGGCCTCTTCATGCATGTCAGCAGTTCATCCTTGGGACAGATATTGAGGTAGGCCAATTCAAAGCCCTGGTTCTGGGCTTGAAACCCTCATATCCAGGGCCAGCTCTACTGTGCTACCCAGGTAAAGTTCAGGGCCTGCTCTCCTGAGTGTTGCAGCAGGTAAGGGGCTGGGCTAGGTCTATAGAACTCTTGACCCCATTAGAGCCAACTCTCCTGTCTGCTTTGTGTGGAGAGGACAAGAGATAATGGAAGGGATCTCTCCCTCGCCAACTCTACCACAAAGCAGACCAAACACAGGGCTGGCTCTCCCACATGCATACTCTTGTGGCTGGCTCACCCACAACCCCCACATCCAGGGCCAGGCAAGCCCATCTGGTGCTTGGCTGGTTCTGGACTGGTGGTTGTCATAGGCTAACCCCCAGGGACTGAACTGATCTTGGTCTCTGGTTTGCCTTTTTCAGGGAATGTTAGGCTACTATTCACTCAGATGTTCATAGGTCTGAACACTGAATGTAGACATAGCCTCTCTCTTCTCTGTCACCTACCGATACATGTTGACACAGCAGCCACAACAGCAATGCCTCTAGGGGCAGGCCTGCCTTATCTTAAGGCTCTTGAGAGAGAGGTTTCACACTCACTGCTTGCCTTGTTTGGCCAGGGCTTGGGCTCCCGAAACCCATTTTACTTAATTGTCTTAGGTACTGGAGATTGCTTTCCCATCATCGTCTTACAGGTGGTCATAGTGTAGCTGCCAAAAGTTCATCCCTAGAGAACAGAGTAAATAAACCAGTTTTATCAAATCATGTGGATTTGTCCTAAAGTGTCCTGATTCCTCCATTGAGCATTGGCAAAGTGAATAAGAATTGAAATCTAACACAGTGGCAGGCAATGGACTGAAGATCCATTCTTACCTATCCCTTCTTGAGCCAGGTGCCTAATCCCACTGAGTCTTAGTTCCTTTATCTTAAAGTGACTGAAAGGGGACTGTATTTATATTGCACCTAATGCATACACCACACTGCCAGACTTCTAATAAGCCTCTATCTGTGGTAGCCATGTCCTCATTCAAACTAGGATGGGCAGGTATGTGTGTCGGTGAAAACTGTATTACTAGTTGGTGATGGTAATGCGATGTAGCGTGTTGATCTTTCTGGGCTAAATTGTGTGTGTGTGTGTGTGTGTGTGTGTGTGTGTGTGTGTGTGTGTTGGGGGCCTCTCTCAGTCCTGTTTATTGATGTCTTCATATTGTAATCATATATATGTATGCGTGTACACACAGCATCTGGTACATATATCACCAACTCACTCAACTCAATGTTATGCAGCAGCTTTGTTCTGCAATACAAATCAAGCTTTCAGTACAGCATACAACTCTAACATAGGGAAGCCACAAAAGCAGAGGTGACAGCACCAAAGGCACAGTAAAAGTCTGCCTGTGATAAAGTTTTTAATTAGTGTCTGTCCATTGCTGCACTAAGCAAGATCTGTTGTGAAGCACAAGGAAGCAAATATGGAAAAAGAACAAAAAGACAAACAGACCCAAGGCTGTAGGGGATAAACAGCAGCAGAGAGCAACAGGGTCCAGAGACAACCAGTAATAGTAACATGTGAAAATATTAGATATCCTTAGGTAAGAGGAGAGGTAGGAAAGGGAAACATAAATGCAACTATTTGAGAATTTCATTGATTTCCTTGGGCTAAAGGAAGTTCTTTTCCTTGTGTGATGACTTTGTGAGAGGAGGTAGAGGGCTAGTAAGAAGGACAGCAACCTGGTAGTAGTCAGTGAAGGGGAACAGAAAGAAAGCAGCTGTGTGCCATCTCCATCTCAGATCAGTCCCTGTGTTGACACCTCTTTATTCAGCTGTGACAACTCATGCACAGTTACAGGGCCACTCTCCACCCTTCCCACAAGGAACACTCACAAGTTTCTGTTTGTTTCATGTCTCAATAACTGGACCTAAATTTTACATAGTGGTCTACAAAAATGGCAGTGCTCTGTAGTAGCCACTCAACTGAATCCCACAATAAAGACTTCTGGGGTTCATATGATAGCTTTCTATTAAAGTCCATCAGGGAAAACATGCACTACAGTCTCGTCATGTCTAATGATGGGGATATGCTCTGAAAAAAATGAATCATAAGGCAAGTTCATCATTACATAAGCATCAAAGAATGTGCTATCCAAACATGCGGTACAGGCTACTACACATTATAGTACAACACATGGTGTATATATGACGTCTGTTACTGGCCAAAATATTCTTCAGTGTGTGAATGTACTCATCGTTCTTTCACTAATAACAGTATTAAATATACTATCACAAATCACTCCTGAGTCATTTTTCAAAGAGTGATAATTGTACTACAAGAGCAAGTTGTTGAGATACATATTTCTTTTCTCCATCCCAAAGAAGAAAACTCCACTGTTCTGGCAGTAGCTTTCCCCATACTGTGTGCTGAAGGCAGGACTGGCTGGCACTCTTTCTAACCAACCATCAGCCCCAGCTTTGAACCAACAGGTTTCTAGAAATATGGTCCTTACCAAATTGCTTCCTGGATGAGTCTAGGTTGGTCACTTCCCAAGAGGAAGAAAAGTATTCCCTTTCTGTTCCCACAGTCAGCTAGCTCACAAAATCCACTGCCTCGCTTGGCTTTCTCTTCTAAGATTAGGGTTGTTTTCTTTTCAGATGAGAATTGTGAGATACACTGACTGCTGTGGGAATGACGCACTTCTTATTTGTGTACAAACAATGTCGGGAAGGGGCTATTCTTCTTTCTTTCTGTGTGTCTCTTAGGAGGCTGTGCAGTTTGCCCTTCCGTGTATCAGCCCAGGTAGGGTGCCTGGCTTAGTTCAAGATTTCTGAGCAGACCTGAGGCTACTCAGCAGAAGTGCTTCTGGGAACACAAACACTTCACAAGCAGAGAGCTTCAGCTGACGTTCCTCAGAACAAAACACAGGGCTGGAAGCGCATATTAAATGGATTTTATTATAGTACTCCAAGGCAATTCAGCCACTGCCTAGGAGGAAATTGTTAAATGTACAGTCAGCCAGGTGTACTTCAGGGCATGGGATGAGGCCATCCTGGGCTACAGATTGTCCCGTTGAAAAACAGGGTGTAAGTGCAAGGGGTCGTTGCCAACTTTGGCAGAGACCCATGGTAGACTGGAAAGAGCTGTTGTTCTCAGTTACTATTATGGTTTGGATCTAACATGTCCCCCTAAAGCTCATGTTAAAGATTTGGACTCCCAGCACATGGCTCTGTGGGGAGGTGGTGCAGCCTTTTGGAGATGGTTCTAATGGAAGGAAGATGAGTCTCTGGGGTCTTGCCTTTGAAGAGTCGTGGTAACCTCTGGGTCTCCTTCTGTTTCACGGCACCCACTGTCACCACACATACCTGCTGTGATACACCATGGCCCAAAGCAGCAGGGCCAATGGCCTGAGGACTGAGAAGTCTGAAATCATGATTCAAAAGAAACCTTATTTATTAAGTTGATTATCTCAAGCATTTTGTCACAGTGACAGAAAGCTGAATGATACCACCATGCTTTCCCCTCTGCTTCTCTTTACTCTTTCATTCTTATCACTTTACTCATCACTGTGGTCCTGGCGACTTATTCTCATTAAGAAATAAAGACAACATCTTAACTATAATCCGAATGACCCCATACAGTCTGTTCTGCCATTCGTGCTTGGACTCATGGTCACTTAATGTACTCTGCCACCGAACATTGGCACACTGGCCACTCCTCAAGCCTCCCCATGCCCTCATGCCTCTGAACTTCTCTTCCCACTTGCTTTTTCCTTCACCTGGGTTGCTCCCTCACTCCCCACTTCACACCCAGCTACCAAACTTTGTGTCTGATAACACATGGAAATGGGCACCTGTGAGCCCAGCAATTCTGTGCCCAGCAGATACTAAAATTGGCCTCTTCTCCTGTTAGGAGACAGAAGTGCCTTCTAAACAGCAGAGTTTGAGGTCTTCTACTGGAATGTATTGGGATTTCCAAATGTCTATCTTTTAAGGCTAAAATCAAGACTACTCTGTCTCTTCTAGATCCATCTCACAGGATCAGCCTCTGAGCCCCCTCTCTTTTCTATGTGACAGCTTTTATTGTCTGACTCATTCCTTTAAGCCAGCCACAGCGTGACTCTGCGCTGTTAGATGACATTAATTCTCAAGTGTGTCTTGCCTTCTCCAGTGTGTCACCAGCCCATTCCAGAGGATGGAGGTCTCTCTCTCTTTAGAGCTTCTGTAACCCTTTAACTGTGTCACACACAGGACAATGACGATGGTGGGCTGTTTGCAAAAGTCGGTGCTCAGTGTGTTGTTATAGCCACATGGGGAATTTACTTCTGTAGGACACATCAGACCATCATGGCCACCAGTAAGTGGCACAGAGGGATTCAGGTGCATTGTTATACACTGGAACATGGCCTGAGGGATTTGGTGCACCCATCTAATTCTCCACCAACTATCTGGTTGTCCCTGCTGTCCTTTCTCTCAGATCCTGTGTATTTTCAGCACAGTCTAACATCTGTGGTATTCGGTAGAGCTCTCTCTGAGGGACATTACCCACAGATGCTTGCCAGAGGACACTTTCTAACAGGTTGCTATCCTCAGTAATGATGGATGAAGCCTTGTTCTTCAGCATGGCCAGCGTGACTCAGGATGAGTGCGGGCAGTGCCTGACGTAGGGCCAGTCTCCTGCAGTCAAACTTCTAGGGCAACCTCTGAGCTGCTACATGAGTCACAGACGTCCCGAAGACATGTGCTTCTTTGTCTGAGGTCATGAGATCCTGTTGTCACACAAAGACTGAGGTCCTCTCATAGGTGTGTGCTGGAGTTCCAGCTGACCACCCTCCTGGCTTTTCTAAAATGTTCTGTCCTGTGTGAGGAGAAGGGACCAGACACCGTGAATGATGGTGGAGGTTCAGCTTGGGCTCTGAAGTCACATAAATGGAACTTTCAGATAATCTGAACCTTCAACTTTCCCAAGGCCAATTTACAGACTGCATCCCAAGTTCCCCAGAGAAGCAGGACTTGCCAAGTATGCTTGTCATTTCTTCTAATTAGACTTTAAAATATATCACAGAACCCTTGTCTTCATTTACCTTGAATTATACAGCAGCAAAGTTCTGTTTACGGTGCACAGAGGTGCAGTTTTCCCTTAAAGGAGACCATATTTCTGACATTCTAAGGGCTTTATTAAGCCTCCTTTAGCCTCTGCTCCAGAGAGGACAAGAGGATCATGCCAGCCTTCTGGGAGTGTGAGTTCTCCTCTCCACCCTCCTACCACTGCTGCCCCTGCTAGGCTTCGGGGTCCAAGGAGTGTGGCATGGGAACCACTTTCTCCACTTGGCTGGTTTGCTGTTTCCTCTTTGTTGGGGTCCCAGCTTTCCCTCAGTTTCTGATCCAGGAAGGCCAAGGGGTCCTGAGTTGGTGATGGGGAGCAGACATCTAGGAGGTAAATCTCCCCTGACATTCCCCCACCTGCCACCACCAGCATCCTCCTTATCATTCTCTTTCTTGAGCCAGGCCCAATAGATCTTGATAGTGTCCTAAATACCCCTCCCGGCTCCTGGTACTATGGGATCCTGTGTGGAGCCCTTTCCCTGGCTCAGCATCTCTTTCTCACTGATGCCCTTCACATCCTCACAGGCAGGAATCAGTAGAAGTAGCTATCCTCATGTCCTGGATTATATCTTCAAGTGTCCTGGGGACTACCAGAGGAGGCTGGGGACCCATGGCCCCTGATTCCTGCTGGGACAGGGAAAGAGTTGCATGCAGGCTCTTCAGCTGCTCTCTCCACTTATGATGAGGATGGGCAAGGGCAGGCAGAGTCAGTTCTTATGACTCCAGCAGGCCTTCAGTCAGTGTGAAGCATGACAAGTCCCATCCTTAAGGAGAAATAAGGCTTGGGTACCTGCCTTACTGGGAAGCAGGTGGGACACCTGCTTCTTGAGTTCAAACTTAGATTGTTGAGAACTGTAAACATTTTATTTCAGTTACTTTGGGCCGGAAGAAGGTGCCAACCCATTCGTAAACCTTAGGTTTATCAAACAGAGCCACCAAATCCCTAAGTGCCTGTAACCTTGTTCTTTCATTTTTCATTCTTCTTTTTTTTTTTTTTTTTTTTTTTTTTTTTTTTT
>CAJQZJ010032348.1:1073650-1094289 GCA_907164525.1 Lophiomys imhausi | reverse complement strand
GGGGGGGGGGATGGGGGGGGCTAGGTAGTACTTCTCCTGAAGCAAATTTGGCCTTCTGACAACATACAAAGCGTTATCTTTCAATCCGGGTTAAAGAAGAAATCATTCTGTCACCTTGGAGCTAAACCAGCTCTAGTGTATATATTTTGAGATCCCAAAGGACAATCTGCCTGCATCGAGACGGCCTTTTGTAAGTAGCCTCCAAACCTAGGTCCCTCCAAATCCCATGTGTGTGTCTCTGAACTCTAATTATTGGGAACAGGAACCTGTGTTTCTCATCTGAAGGGATCAAAGATGTGTTCCACCACTCCTGGATCGAAGTCTTTCTCTATTTAGAGTTTGCCCTGCATCAGGCTGACCCTGAGCTCCGGGATCTGCCCGTTTCTGTCTCCAGTGTGTTGGGAGCTGGGATCAAGGGTGCACTCCTCTTGAATGGTGGGACCAAGAGTATGCACCCCCACCACCCCGCTCCGTATGACTCCAGAGTACACAAGACCACCAACTCTAAAGGTGCCCCCTCCCCCCCCCCCCCCCCCCCCCCCCCCCCCCCCCCCCCCCCCCCCCACCCCCCCCCCCCCCCCCCCCCCCCCCCCCCCCCCCCCCCCCCCCCCCCGTTTCCGCTGAAGTCAGAGGCATGGGCCAATACCACAATTCTCTTGAATTTTACCTTAGCTCCACGACTTCTCTACACCTGGAGGTCTGCAAATCCAGGCCGAATGGCTGTATCCTCTGTTCCATTCACAGTGTTTCAGCCCTGCCCCCTGCCCTTTTTTCATTCTTCTTTCCTCCCTCTTCTTTTCAGTTTTATTTTATAGTCCTGCCTTCCCCCTTTTTTCCCTTTCCCTCTCCATTCTTTCTCTCCTCTCTTCATTCTTCCCTTTCCTTCCTTCCCTTCCTTTCTCCCTCTATAAAGTACCCGCAGACATTCATTTTAACTTACTGGAAATCCCATCTCTAACTCAGAGGAAGGAAGGAAAGATAGCCCTTTTTTTTTTAGTGCTTTTTGTAGACCAGGGAGTTACAGACAACAGACATGGTTAGGTGGGATATGACTACTCAACCCCTCTGCAAGACAGTTGCGCACACGCACCAGGGTCTGGTTCCAATCCTTCTGTCCCTGGACGCTCCAGCTGCAGTGGTTCAGGTGCTTTTACTCCGGACTTGGCAGGAGTTTCAGTTTGGTGAACAGTTGCCCCTACACTGAGTAGCGCCAGAGCTTGCTGCCTGGGAATGGGGAGGGTCAAGCCATCACTTGTCATGAGCATTCTCTTCTGTCAGTCTGCCATGCACACACCCCCTCCCCGCCCAAAAGCAAAGCATGGTATTCTTGCTTCGGTAAGTACTGAAAGTACATGTTTTTATCAGACCAAAGTGAGATACAATAGGATATAAACCACACAATTGTTCACCTACTTATGTTCCCATTCTTAAAGCAGTCATGACATCTGCCCCACGTAGTTACGGTTACTCTGCTTATTTTGAATACCAGCAAGGACGGAAGCAGGGAACCCTTAATAAGGGCATTGGTGTTTAGAACTGCAAGTCCAAAGAGCTTTTAAATTTGCTGATGAGCACAAACCAAAACATTCCTTATAATTTTAGTTTTTAAAAATGTGTTTCGTGTCTCAGACAATCTTTAGTTTTTAATTATATTTTTGTACTATGTTCTGCAGCAAATGAATCCCAATATAAAAAATAACAACTGTTTACATGCTTTGTTAGTTATTTATACTTGATTCAATTCATCATTTCTCAGAGTGAAAGAAATATTGGCTTCAATAGTTTTTTTTTTTGCTGGGGGGATATGAATGCATTTGGAATGTGTATACTTTCCTATATGCTGTGTATTCGTGCTGTATTTCCTGTTGTATTGGTAATTTTGTGCTGCTGTGATGAATGTGCCTGAGAGAAATAAGGGAGGGAAGGTTTGATTTGGCTCAAAAGTTTCAAAAAGATTCAGTCCATCAGTGAAGTGGCAGGAGTCTGTGTTGGTGGCTGTTTACACAGTGGTAGACCAGGAAGCAGAAAGAGTGGATGTGAGCCAGAGGTGGATTCAAAGACCTGACCCTTTGTGACTCAGTTCTCCCAGCCAGATCCCACCTTGTAAATGCTCCTCAGTGTTAAGAATAGCCCACAAACTGGAGGCCGAGTATTCAGCACACGATCTCGAGAGCACAGTTCAGATTCAGGCTGTGTTCCTGTATTCGCTTCACATCTTCAAAACGAAGAACCCCAAAACAAAGAAGCCTGGCATAATCAAGCAAAAATTCTATATGCTTTGAGCAGTGTGTGCCCAGATGCTTTCTATTCGGCTGTGTGAACCGAGTTTCACCAATTCAGACACCAACATCCTGACCCGTAAACTGCTGTGGCTGGATTGATGTGAAGCATTCTGCCGACGGCTCCTGCATTGAGAGCTCAGGTGCTTTTGAGAAGTAGTTGGATTATGTATGAGAGTGCTTGCTGAATGGGCCGCTAGTACTTAGGGCTCAGTCGGAGGACGCAGATTTTAGCGGTGATGCCTTTAAAGGGTATATTCTGTCTTCTCCTCTCTCTGCTTCCGGCTACTGAGAAGTGAGTAGCTGTGGCCCACCAAGCCTCTCCTCCAGGGGACACTGCCTCAGTGAAAGCTCACTGAAATGGGACCATGGACTGAAGCTCTGAAGCCATGATCCAAAATAAGGTTTTCCTCCTTTAAACTCTTTCTCTCAGGTATTTGTCTGGAAAAGTCTAACACATAAGCCAAGAGGTCACCAGTTAACTCGGTGGGTTCACTGAAACAGCCTCTACCAATGGATGAGATAAAAACCATAACCTTTGGGCTGGAGAGATGGCTCAGAGGTTAAGAGCACTGGCTTGTTCTTCCAAAGGTCCTGAGTTCAATTCCCAGCAACCACATGGTGGCTCACAACCATCTACATTGAGATCTGGTGCCCGGGCATATTTGTAGACCAAATACTGTATACACAATAAATAAATAAATAAATAAATACATGCTTAAAAAAAAAAAAAAACCCATAACCTTTATATTTACCACTGTGGAGAAAGACCTTGGACTGTCACTGAGAACTTGCACACTTAGCTTTGTATATTATTATTGCATGAGGCCGGGCTTTCTAGAGGAACAGAACCAATGGAGTGTGCATGTGTGCATGTGCGTGCATGCGTGTGTGTGTGTGTGTGTGTGTGTGTGTGTGTGTGTGTGTACACTACATATTCTTTTCTCCTCTCTTCTATATGTATTATGGAAGGGGACTTACTGGACTAGCTTATGTGATAGGGGCTAGGTCTTCTCACACTGGTCGGCTGTATGTTGCTCCCAATAGCTGCACAGCCCACAATGCCTGGGAGTCATTGGTGTTGTCTATAAAAGGTCAAAGAAGCTGGAATCTGAAGTCAGAAGAGGATGATGGCAGCAGCTCAAGACACATTCATTCAGGAAGAAGAAGGCCCAGGCAGGGGGAGGGGGGGGGGGGGGGGGGGGGGGGCAGGCAACCCTGGTTTTGCCTCATACTGCCCAAGTTAGGTGCTGCCCATTGCAAATATCCTCAGGATCACAACCAAAGGTGTGTCTTCCCAGGTTTAGTCTAAATCCTGTCAGCTTGATATTCAAGAACCACCAGGACTGTAAACATTAATTACCTGACTTTTCAGACTGAAAGCTGTTTAGACGGTGTCACTTAGGAAGCTGCATGGGAGCAGTGGTTTGCAGGGAGGTCTGGCCAGAGGGTGAGGCAAATGGACTGATCTTTGTAGTATGATGAATTACACAGTTGTCATGAATGGGAGTCCAGTTTGTGGCTTGGGTATTCTGCATCAAAAGACCCAGAAGCATGTAGCATATTTTAAGAAGGTATTTTAAAAATCAGCATTATTTACACAGAATTAGCTTTAGGTCTTTGGCAGTTTGTATCATATATTGTCATCCACAGACTTTCATGCTTGAATTAATTGAGATAAACGATATTACTGTATTTACATAACCCTGAAAGCTGAGCGAAGATATATATTAACCCTGCGGTTCTTACACTCCTGTGAACCAGGATCCCTTGTTCTAGAAATGATTTTGACTCAGCATTCTGACATGAAAATCGAGGAAAGGAGGAAATGTGTATTCTGGTTTCAGTGAGTACACATGATTTCTTAAGCCTAGTCAAGGCTCTCCTTTTTATCATCCACATATTGCTGGAGATATTGGGGTTTTCTTAGTCTCATTAATAAAAGAATTTAGAGATGGAATTGGAAGGAAGATGGAGGACAATTTATTAGAATTTGTGAGAAAAACAACAGGACAAGCAAGCTACAAACCTTGGCAACTGCCTAGAGGAGGGAGTTGGAGAAGAAAGAAAATCACACCTTTGGGGTCCAAGAAAACCAGCCATTTTGCAGTGGAGGTCAACAAGCAGTGTGTGGGGCTTTAGAAAAGGAAAACCGAGAGCACCAGGGAAGCATATTTATGTTCGGACAGGATCTGAGAAAGAAAGAAAGTAAAGAAAAGGCTATGGTTTTAGAACTCAGGATAAGTGGTGCTTCATGTGGTAAGCTGTACTGGAGGAGCGGCTTCTGAGAAGTATATTATCTCATTAAAGGGATAATTATTCCTCCCATTTCCTTAACACGTGTTCCCGTGAATCTTTTTTCCTGAGAGGTGGGCTCACGGCCAGGTGATTGACAGCCCAGTTGGAATAACTCTTCAGAGAAGAGACAAGAATGTGCAGTGTTCTGTCTTCCACACAGACCAGAAAGTCACGTCACTGCCAAGAACCGGAGATGGAGCTCAGATTTCATTCTTTTGACCATGAGATGGTAGCTTTCACTTAACCTCAACCAAGCCTGGTATCTCTGCATTTTTTTTCATGTGGCATGTTAAAAGCTAAGGAGGGACTGTTATAATGTCTCTTGGGTTCAAAGCAGATAATGACAAAGGAGTCCAACCTCAATTGCCCAGGAGCCTGATAACACCTGTAACACACAGTGCCTTCTTAGAATTCCTGGTGCTCCATAGACTAAACAGAGGACACCAAGGCACAACAGCAGAAGGAGGTAGGACTCAGTGGTAAGGGGGATGCTTTCCAGGCCCCGTGGTGCTAGAAATCCATGCTAAATGTTCACCCATTTTGAGTAGCGTTGCCTGGCATGTGTATAGTGTAATCTGTTAGAGATGGGGAGGGTAGTGGGACATGAGTGATTTTCAACTCCAGTTTCCTTAGCTTCATGGTAGCTCTCATTAGCAACATGACTCAAATATCACACGCACTTTCTGCAGGGGATGCTCATGCAGAAATATGACCAGGATGTTGATAGGAAATAGGAGAGTAATGCCTATTTGTTTATGAGCATTCGAGTTATGAAAATTTGCCATCAAATTTTATTATTGCTGCCGCTGTTTTGTGGCTACTACTGTTGCTGTGATTCTTCGGTTTCATATTCTTCCTCCCTAGTCCTCCTTCTGTTTTTGGCTGTAGAGCAAGACACTTTGAACAATATCCTTAGGTGGCTTAGTATCCCTTATCCTTTGTTGTTTGAAACATTAATCGATTGTCAAACACACTTATGGGTCTACATCGTGTTAGGAAGACCGAAGCCAAGAAGAGGGGGGTCACACGTTAAGAATCCACAAGCCCAGCTACAGGTGCCGTTGCTGAAGTGCTTTGTGCACTTCAGTGGGAGCTGCTGACTCAGTCATCACAGGTGTCCACAGAGGCTGATGTCCAGGACCCAATGATGGGACTATAGAGGAACTAGGAGGTGACAGATTCTTTCTGCCTCCCCCAGCATCCCCAGGGCTGTCACAGTCCATCCTTCCAGGGCTCTTTCTCCACAGCAATGCTATATGTGCTTCTCACCTGCCTGCACCACTGGGTTCCACTGTCCTTCCTCAGTAGGGAAGCCACCCTTCAGACACAGGTTGCCAGTGGCCTACACCTACACCCTCAAAATACTCAGGGACGCCCAGCCATTCCATTTAAGTTCTTTGGTAATCTCTTGTCAATTGCGAGTTTCTATAATATATGTGTGTGTGTGTGTGTGTGTGTGTGTGTGTGTGTGTTCAAAACATGTCTTAGCATGAAGAATAACAACTAACTTCTTAAATGATTCAATGGTTACATGTTTCCAATTTATCATCTAAGGGAAAGAAATACTGGTTTGAAGAAGAATCTATTGGGGAAGGTAAATATTTACCGTATTTAGAGTGTTTAAAATCCTTACACACAGCGAACTGCATTTCCTGTTGTGTTGGTTACTATCACCAAACAGAAGTTCCTTCAGGGCTGTCCTTGCTGAGGCCTCTGCACATCCCTAGAGGAGCCTCAAGATGATGCTGACAGTCATCTCTCTACTCTCACCATGTTTGAGTTTTTAATTGTTGGAAACAAGATAGACCACAGAAAGCTTTTCACTGCGAATTTAAACATGTGCCCAAGATCATCAAGGCCAAATTTTATGATGCATAGGAGCCAGAAGAATTGGATGAGGCTATGTCCTAATTGATGGGCCTCGGACAGGTCACTGGCTGTATGTGGTTTTTCTCAACTGTGAAGCAGGGATACAGGCTGTCCCTACTTCATAAAACTGTAAAGGTTAAGTGAATTACCACCTGTGACATGCCCAGGAGGACACAGAGCAAGACTTGTATTGTTACTAGTGGCCCTTGCTGTCCTTGTTGCTATTTATTGTTGTTGTTTCCTGGGTGTGAATTCAAACCTGTAATCTCTGTCTTGAAGGTTGGGGAGAAACCCAAATAGCACAGAGTAGATTTGTGCCTAGAGCAGAAGCTGAAAGCAAGCCATCGTTGAGATGCAGGCTCAGATGGTAAGGATAGAGAACTTACTCCATTTGCACAAAAGACCTAAGAATATCGACTGTCCCTCAGGAGTAGAGAGTAAAATGCACAAGAAGGAAAACTTGAAGACAAAGCTTCCATTGTTTAAGTATAACCCTTAAAAGATGGTGTAGCAGAATCAAGAGCTCGGTTTGCATTATAAGCCCTCTTTGTAACAAACAGGTATTATTGCTGTCATATTTGGAAGGAGCCATCGAGGTCACTGCTGGTAGGTGGGTGGGTAGTTAGCTACTCTGACATGTTTAGGAGTTTTCAATTTGCTTAGTTAACAGAAGTAATTACGATTTTGCTTGATTTACGGAGTCTCTGCTTTGTACCAGGGACATCTCTAGAACAGCTTGCTAACATTCCTTTCCTGCATTTTGACTTGAATGTTGTAGAAATCCGCTCTAAGGAGGAAGTGTGCGGTCTGCAAAATCGTGGTCCACACAGCCTGCATTGAGCAACTAGAGAAGGTAAGAGAGCGCCACCTGCTGACAAGCATATTCACTGCAGTTACTTGCCAAGATCTGGTGTCAACTACTAACTTTTCGAAAACAATTCCCAGTAAAAAACCAAAAACTAAAATGGTGAGTTCACTATAATTACCAGTGTAGCAACGAAAAGATGATACGTAAAGTGCATTCATCCTATTCTTTTCTTCAGTGCAATTTGTGTCGAATTGACTTTTGGGAAAGCGTGACATGCACCAATTCTCTCTTCTTCTACAAGATGTTTTCTTTAAAGAAAAAAAATTGCAATAAGTTTTTTTAAGGTTGTAACTTCCACATTTTTCTCTTCGTGGCTTCACAGCTTCCTAAAGTGGCTATAAGGGTGAGAGCCAAGGTAGCTGAAAGCGTTTCCCAGACTGCTGCAGACATCACGGGCAGCATTTTTGCTGGCGCAGCATGAATGCGTGGCTGAGCTGAGAGTGGCATCCCTAGGGTGGTGTCTTGTCTCCAGAAGTGGATTCTGAGTAGTGTGTTAATTTATCATCTGGGGAAGGGAAGCTCTCTAGCAGAGAGTTGCTTGCTGCTCTAATTTATAATTCGAGGCGAGACTCTGCATGGTATCTATATTCTTGTGCTGCCCTTTGTAAACACAGTGACACTATTTTAGCTTTGTGCAATATTTGCTTAGCTTCACCAGCACTACCAGCTGCTGTCTGTCAACGTATATCTTACAGCCGTACCTAACTCTTTGAGTATATTCTTTCTGGTCTCCACTCTACTTCACTTTATACAGGAGCAAAAGTGGCCATGAGGACACATCCCATCCACAAAGGAAAGCAGTGCTGAAACGCTTTTCAGGGAATATCTGAGCATGTGCTTGAATGGTTATCACAGCACTTAGGACTTCTCAGGTTTATATTTTCTACTCTTAAAAATCTAACTCAACCAGATAGGTTCAGCCACCACGTATTTTACCGTTGTTCTCCGTTTATCAGACTCATAGGCTAAGAGCCTTTTTGTTTAAAGTTAGATTTCATCAATGAGATGCAGAAAACACAGGCTGGAGGTGTGAAATCTCTCTGCACCTATGGGGTTATCCAGTGAGATGCTTTGAAGAGACTAGGAATAGACTAAAATAGATTCCTTATTCTTTGTGGGTGTTATTTATAGTCTTAATGTCCACCACTATTGGTTGCTTTTTGGTTTCAGGTAATTCTGTTCAATCTGATTCTCATCACTAAAATAACATATTTTTCTTTTCAAATGGCAGATTAATTTCAGATGTAAACCATCGTTTCGGGAAGGAGGCTCCAGATCACCAAGAGAAGTGAGTTTTGTGAGTTGTTTCGGAGAGCACCTTGAACTCTCATAGGCACAGTGAAGCCCCTGGGGATTCACCTACGATTGACAAATGAGATTTGTCTCCCTTCATTCACTACACAGATGTTTCTTCTTCCTATACCAATAAATACAAAGAATCTCAAAGTTCCTTCAGCACGCTGTACTTTATCCTGCCAATGGAATGTGTTTGGGAGCCAAAGTGTTAATGAATGAAACAGAAAAGTGGGGTTGGGGGAATGGTGGAACTCAAGGGGTAAGAAAACAAAATCCTTTCCTTGCCTTTTGGCCAATTACTCTTCTGGCATGGGTCTAAGCTATTCTGGGGGTGAGGGGCAGCATGGTTACTGGTTATGGATGTCCATGTTTGAGTTGGGCTGCTGACTGCAGAGCTGGCCTTAATGCTGTGGGACCTGGGGCACCTTGCTCCTCTGCCTCTACTACTGTTTTCCTCTGTGACCCAATACACACATCCATCATGGGAGGAAGTTATGTTCAGAACTCAGTACGTCACTTTATAGTCAGGTCATGAAGACAGACGGGAAAGGGGAATAGTCAGGTGGTGGGAGTTTGAGGGGAGGAGCCGGGATGGAGATAGGACTACTTTTTCTGCTTCTCTAGTCCACAAAACAGACGCTTTCAAGTTACAGAATCCATCCTTCTTAGAAGGTGGTGTAGTGTGCCTGGATGTTGCCCACTGTCTCCCAAGCACTGTCAGCTCTATTTCCTCTTCATGAATAAGAATGCTTGGTTAGCGTGGTTCCTTCACTTTATTTGCAACCCTAGTGAGACAAGTTTCAGTTCCACGTAAACATTTACCCCTTGCAACCCTTCCCGGCCAGTGTACTCCTCAAATCAGCCCCATGTAACACACACCCACACCCACACCCACACCCACACCCACACCCCCACACCCACACCCACACACACACACACACACACACACGCACACACACACACGAGAGAGAGAGAGAGAGAGAGAGAGAGACAGAGAGAGAGAGAGGGAGAGAGAGACAGAGAGAGAGAGAGGGAGAGAGAGAGAGAACAAATTGGTCAGATGAAGGGCGAAGATGTGGGCACCTCTCTAGGGTGAGGGGTGAGATGTGATAGCTACAAGGCAACAGCCTTCTAACAGAAACAACAGTGACACACAAGCACAGGTAAGAGATCTTAGTAAGACTTGGAAGATGAGTAAGAGCTAGACAGTGACAGTCCTTGGAAGCCAGTCTAGAAGTCTCCAGGGGTTTGGAAGTGGGCAATGCACTACTTAGGTAGACTATATTATGCTGACTGCAATGTGGAGGGAACATTATGTAGTTCAGGGGTGGTACTGTTGGGGACATAGAGACAACGTGAGCAGCTCTTGCCATAGACTGGATAAGAAATGCATCTGAGCTAAGGGAAACATGGTAAGGCGAGATGAATTTAAAGGCAACAAATTGGCAGGAATTAGTAAAGGGTGGTGGTGTTTTTAGAAAACTAAAATCCCAGTTGTTCTATTTTACCAATGAAGATTCAGGAGCCAGATGCTAAGGAGAAAACCTGCTAGCTCAGAAAGGCAGAGAAAGCACTCAGCTGACCTTCCTTCTCCATGGATGTCCCAGGAGGAAAAAGCTCTTTCTCCTTCTCCTTGCTGTGTTAAATATCTTTTCATTCAGTGTTCCTCCTTTCTGTGTTTTCTTATGTTCAGTCCCTGTTGACTGGTTGCTTGCTCTGCCTCTTGACCTATGGTTGACTTTAGTTAGCTCTTGGATTAAAGGGTGTGCTAGGGCTGATCCACACCACAAATACTTGTTTAAAATAAACAGAAAGCTCTTGGGTTAAAGGTGTGTGCCAGGGCTGAGCCACACCACAACTAGAAACAAGTTTTTTTCTAGTACACAATCTCGGGGTTCACAGTGTGATCAAATATATTGCAACAAAATGGATTTTGGGCTTAAAGGCGTTATCCTTGCAATGGATTAAACTTCACTTGAGCAAAACTTATTAGGTTTTGGAAGAAGATGATTTGAGGATGCATTTGAGAGGTGATGAGTTCAGTTGCAGAAGCATCAGGTTTGAGGGCTCCCCTTTGCCCCCAGATGGATCTGCCCAGTAGATATCTGGGGGTAGAAATATGAGTTTGGACCTTGCAAAGAAGAGTGGTAAGCTATTTGTGAATAGTCAACACATATAGGGACTGATTAGTATTATGAGACTAGAAAAATGCATGGGGTAAGGGTAGAAAAATGTGTGAGTACAGAGACGATCATAACAGTTTGAAACAGAATGAAGAAAGAAAGACGTTGTAGAGGCCAGACAAGGTGGTGACCACTTGTGGTATCAGATACTCTGAAGACTTTTGTAGGAAATAATTATAATATTTATAATTAATACTTATGATTACTAGGGCGATGGAGTTAGCACATTTATGAATAATCACACACAGACACCTGGTGGGTTTTAACAAGCCTTAGCCTGGATTGTTCAATCTTAGTCCATCTAAAATTTCTATAATACAATTCCCAAAATAAAACCCCATAGAATATACATACGATCCCTGGGCTGTTTTTCTCCATGCTATGCTGATGTTCCAGGCCACATGGAGATACAATTTTCCACCTAGCCCATCACATGATTCCTCCTCCTGACTTCCTCTTCTCCTTCTTCCTGTCTCTGATGTCCTCTTCTCTGCCCCTAAAACCCACCAATATTTTTTTCACCTACTTCTCTTCTACCCAATCCAGGCGGTAGCACCAATCAACTTTAAATTAGGTAGAGCAAGGTTTACACAAGAAAGGCATATGTGATGGTGTCCTTATCAAGACAATGTCCTCGTCTGGGCGGCAACCAGATTTTAGGACTAGCAATTAGCAATAGGATACAAACAGCTTTCAGATCACTCTTACAGGAGACTGAGGTAGGAGGGTCCTTTGAGTCTGGACAATATGTGAGATGATGTCTTAGAAATTAAAAGGGGGGACATAATGTTTTATTATAATGCAAATAAGAGGGCTGAGAAACAGCAGAGTAAGTGGGGAGTTGGGAGGGTTGGAGGTGGTAGTGGTGGGTACAGGAAAGTTGAACACTCCCATTGGTTGGTTTCTCCTACTGTTTGTCCAGCATGGCAGCAATGGGTGAGGGAAGTGTAGAAACATGGTGCTGTGGTCCAGCCTTTGGTGCTTCTCTGCTGAGTTGCCCTCCTGTCTGGAAGGCCACTCACTCAGTGACAACTCAAATGAAGATGTTTTCCTTAGGAAAGTCAAAGGGACATTTTTGTGTTCTTGAGTTGGAGGTACTGAATTTCCCACCAGGGGATGTATATGTCTACCATTGGTTTCCTGCCCTTCTCTCTCTGTCCTTCCCTCTCAGTTAAAACTGTATGCAAAATGTCTCTATTGCAAGTCTCAAAAAAAGGTGTTCATTGGTTTTAATGCTTCCTTTCTCTAAAACTGGACCTTCCATGAAAGTCTTGTCAGGACTTGGTCTCTATTTCTTTCCTGCCTTTCAACCCACACCTACCATGCCTAGAGTATCTCCATCAGCAAAAGCATGTTGTCATAGTTTCTCTATGAAGGAAAAGAGAAACACTAGGACTCCTTACCTACCAACTGTGTGCTAACTGCCCCTCTGCGGCTCAGTTCTGTGCTCATGGCTAGGCTCCCAGAAGCTCTTATCTGTATGGATTATTTCTACTGTGTCATCTTTTAGCCCATTTACTTGCTCGTGTCTAGTCTGTGTCTGTCAGTGTTGCTAATGATCACATAAAATCTAGTAGGAATTTTTCTATTCTTTTTTTTTTTATAAATACTTTATTTTTTTTTTTCTTCAAGTTACCCAATCTCACAAAAATGCCCAGAACATCCACACAATCCATTCTTCTTGAGGGCCTCCTCACTATACATCAGCAGCCCTCTTTCATCTCTCGGACTTTTCCCCTACCTTGGCCATCCCTGCTTCCTTTCAGTGCCCCTCCCTCAGCCTCTGCATTTCTTCAGAGCCCCACGGGGGGGGGGGCACAGGGGGGTGGTTAGGGCTTGTCTGTGTTCTCTGACCTCTGACCACTGTCAGTAGGAGAGCTGCCACCTCCTGCTTTTACATTTATTTCCAGTTTACATTTCTTGAAACTTCATTTGACATGTCCACTTAACATATCATGGTCATCTGAAATATAATAGATCAAAACCCAGACTATTATGACCATAAAACTTTTTTCCCCAATCTACTTTCACCTTACAAAATGAGCTGTTGAACTGCAAACACTGGGTGAGGCTCATACTGATTCTTGCTCTCTGGTACTCACCTCAAATTCATTTGTCAGTTCTGTCAGTTTTATTTATAATATTTGTAAATGTATTTTAAATCCATCCATTGACCTGCATTTCTGCTTTCAGCAACTTTGACTACGATATGGATATTTCCCACCACGCCCACTACAGTAGCTTCTCCAAGATTTTCCAACTTACTCATGATTTAAGGGGTGTGGATTTTTTTTTTGGGGGGGGGGGATTTAACAAAAATCAAATCAGGACCTTTTCTACTTGTTTCTGTAGCATCCAGGGCATGAAAACCCTGTGTAGTCTGTCCTTGCATATGTCTCAGCCCTTTCCAGCTGCCAAAGGGACATTCTCTAAGTTCCAGAGAGATGTGACAAGGTATTCCCTACTCTTGGATACTTATGTATTCCATGACAGTATTTAAGATCTCTTAGCATCTTCTTAAATTTTCAGCTCAAACAACATATCCTCAGAGGTTGTCCTAGTCAGTCCTGGCTGCTATAACCAAATACCATAGACTGTTTCATTATCAGTAAAGAGACTGGGTTTTTGTTTGTTTGATTTCTTGGTTGGTTTTTTGTTTGTTTGTTTTTGTTTTTAAACAGTTTTAGTGGCTAGAAGTCTAAGACCAGAGTATCAGCATGGTATGGTGCTGGTCAGAGCACTCTCACGGGTTTCAGATTGCTATTTTTTTTTTTTTTTTTTTGTATCTTTACATGGAGGAAGAAGGCAAATGGTCTTTGGGGTACCTTTTACAAGGTATTAATTCTATTGATGAGGGCTCCATCCTACTGACCTAAGTAAGTATGTGGCAAAAGTCTCCTTGCCTGGTCATGATTTCCGGGTTTAGAATTTCAACATATGAATATTTCAGGGTAACCCATCAGCTAATTTCACAGCTCTTCATTGTTGTGCCCTGTGAAGAAGAAGCTTATCTATTTTTGCTAAATACCTTGTCCTGTTCTTTCAGATCATGCTGTGTGTCATAATTACTTCACATTGCCATTGGCTTCTCTGACAGTGTTTATTTCCATTAGTGTAAACCATAGGAATGGAATTTGTCCCAAAACAAATGTGCCAGGACATAGAGGGACCAAATGATCAATGATTATGTGCTGCCTGGATCCATTTGTATGAAGGTCTATTTCGTGCAAAATTAATCAGAACTCTTGGTTTGTGAAGGGCTCCTCAAGATGAAACTTGCAACCATGACTCACTCGAGTTTCTTAATTAAGGAACTTTAAGTGGATCTCTCAATGTAAATGAAAGAATATTCATGTTAGAATTAGTTTGACCTGGGCTCAAATCTACCTCCACCTTTTTTTCCTACAAATTGGTCAGAGTCTGGAGACTTGAGACTGCTGGTCACTAAGTCCTACATTTGTCAGGCAGTTTGTTTGTTTGGTTGTTTATTAATTCATTGATTCAAGTTACATCCCCATCTCAGTCCCCTTCCCCCTCCCCACCTCGTCCCAGCCTCCCCTCACTTTCCTCCTACCCCCTCTCCTACTCTGAAGGGGGAACCTCCCACATATGGACCCACCTTGGTTCATCAAGATGCATGAGGACTAAGAGCTTCTTCCTCTTGCCCTGGGGCCCCACAAAGCTGCCCAGCTGGGGTAAGGTGGTCTATTAACAGGCACGTCAGAGACAGCCATCCACCCAGCTCCACTTGCTAAGGGATCTGCATGAAGACCACACTGGTCAGGCAGTTTCTTAGTGAGTATTTGTTGGACTCCTTCTATGTTCTGCCTTTGTGAGCTCAGTTTTGTTACTCATGATCTATACCGATTGGATTATGATTTCTAAGATTTGTTTCAAGCATTCAGTGAATAATGTTTTGAATTGAATTGGCTGTTTGAAAGTAACCAAGCAATTATATTATATGTTTCTGCTCCTAATGCTGAATGTGAGCCTTGGAATAATATATCACTGATATCTTTTTTTTTTTAAAGATTTATTTTATTTATTTTATGCGTGTGTGCTCTATCTGCATGTACACCTGCATTCCAGAAGAGGGCACCAGATCACATTGTGGATGGTTGTGAGCCACCATGTGGTTGCTGGGAATTGAACTCAGGACCTTTGGAAGAGCACTAGGCAGTGCTCTTAACCGCTGAGCCATCTCTCCAGCCCCTGCTGATATCTTAACACTCGAAAGCAATAGCTTTTTCATTGCCTTTCATTGACGTGGTATATAAAAATTCAGAAACTATGATAGACAATAAAGAGATATTGTTTTAGAAGCCTTGGTTGGCCCTTTTGACAACAATATATCAATACTCGCATATGCAGCGTAAGGATCTCAAATCTAATATCAGTTCGCCAATGTAAGATATATGAATTATGGTCAGAAGAATACAGTGTGAAAATCTAATTTCAGCCCAACAATTCAGGAGCTCTGAATAATCATCTAAAGAAAAAAGCGTGAAGAATCTGATTTCAGTCTAATAATTTAGGAGAAATGAATAACAGTCAGAAGAAAATAGTGTGAAAATTGAAAGTCCATGGGAAAAAGGGTTAGAGAACAATAGCAATTTGATGGTAATGGCTTCTCTTTTCCTTATTGATGAACACAGTTGATGGCCCCTCCTTTTCCTCCAAGTGGTAACCCCATGTTTTAATTGTCAAATAAATAAGGTTTAGGATTCTATTCAATTCAGTAGACATCTATTGACTATTTACTTAGTTTCAATGATGTTTACGCCCCAGAATAAATTGTATTAGATCTAAGAAGAACTCTAAGCAGAAAGATGTGTGATATCTCAAATCTTAGAGCTAAAGCATGCAGGAAGTTCCTCAGCTTCTCCTATAACAGCTATTTTATTAAGTTACTTAATCTGTTCCCTCACTTCCTCAGTTTCCTATCTACTCTTAAGAAGGGAAATCTTAATGATATCTAATGGTAGAGTCACATAAACATTTCCCACAAAGTTATGATTTTTTTAAAATTTTCATAAATAGGTTGAACTTCGGGGTGGCATAAATCTGCTTCCCAAATCATCTATGTTGTGGTCCAAATGATCAGGTTGGTCACCTCATTTCTAAGTCACTATTGATTTGTGGTAATTAGTCATTTACTCTTTCTAGTGGCGCTGTCACTAGCTAAATGATCCCATGAGTCAGCTGTGATTTCTCATAGATAATTGCATCCAATTCTCCCAACATTTCCTTCTTAAAATGATAGTCACCAAGTGATTTGTAATCTCACCAAGTACAGAATTTCTTCATATCAATGATAGTGCTCATTTTCCTTCAGTTTTTGCTATTATGTTAAATGTTTCTATGCCTTCTAGTTATTATTTGACATTTTGATACATTCAACATTTCCACTCCTGTCATTGCAATTGTTTATTGGAGTGTCATGTGGAAGTAGTGGATCTAATTTTTCAGAGAAGAGAAGCAAAGACTGGGTGGGAGGAGAGCCTGCTTGCAGTCAGTGAGAGTGGGGATTCCTCTTTTATTCTTGCATTTTAAGTGACCTCTTCAGGCTTAAGTAAACTCAGTTCTTTGGAGGAGGTACCCTATAGTAGTGTGAGTTAGGCTATGCTGAAGTGGGTAGAGACTCCTGTCCTCCCCAGTCCTTATTCATGAGCAGGTACTGATCTCTAGAAGAGGCCAAGGGCTCAGCATCACTGTTGCCTGCCATGGAGCAGCTGGGTGGGTCAGGACCTTCATTCCCAGTCAGTATAGACTGAGAAGATGGGATAAACACCAGCAGTTCAGCACCTTCTTATGCTTGCTGTCTTGAAAGCCACAGCCAGCCACTGTGCATGCGGGTGTTGAAGCTTACACAGGCCTCTGGCATCACCTGTGCCCAGCTGGGTCTTTTGTAGTTCTTCAGGGAGAACTTCAGGGAGTATTGCTCAGGTATTCTGATGAGCACTCATTGGAAGAGGATCCCTATACAAGATAACACAGACAATTGCATTCTAATTGCTTACTAATGAAGAGGTAGACATGGTTTCCAGGGCTGAAGGAGGTGTGACAGCAATTTCTATGACAGCAGGAGAGGAGGCAGGGAGATGTAAGGACACTAAATTACAGTTTACTGATCCAAATGGAGACATTTCAGTATTTCAGTATTAACAGCTCTGGAACTTTCCTAGTGCATTCCTACTGAGAAGTATTTTTATCCATTATCATTCTTACGAAGATGAAAACAATTACTACATACAAAATATTACTAAAAGTGTGAAGGACTACTTAGTAAGGGTTAGGTAGTCTATTAGCTGCTTCTTAAAGACAATATAAACTGTGTGTTTGTTTTACTGAATGGCAGAGGTGGGAAAAGTGAGATGAAAATGTTATTGATTCCTGGGGTCATTCTGTTTCCATGTCTTATATCATCAAAAGATCATTATCCCCCCAGGGACCTTATTTTGTTTTACTTTAAATTGATTTGATATTATTAAGAGAAATAGTGGTGACATTTCAGTATTAAAAATGCTAATGTTTGTTGGAGATTTTCTTATCACCTGGAATTTCATGCCTGATGCAACTAACCAACCTCCCTCCCTCTGTTCCTCCATTTCTCTCCCTCCTTCTTCCTCCTTTTTCCCCTCCTTCCCTCCTTCCCTCCCTCCCTCCCTTCCTGCACCCCCCCCCTCTCTTCCTTCCTTTCACACTGGTTTGTTTTCTGTCATCCAAGTATTAACCAGACCCAAGCATACTTAGCTTTCTCTATTAGGCACATATAAGATGGTGTGGCTCTAGGCTGATCTGCTTCCTTTGTCTGCCTCCACTTAGTGCCTTTACCATGTGATGGGCGATATGGATAATGGTATCAGGCAAAGTATGTTTTCTCAGGAAATGGCACGAGCCAAAGAGAAGGAGACACTTTTCATTATTGGTGAAAGAGGGATGAGGAGTCCTAAGGCTTCTCTCCATCTTCAGTGCTGTAGATGACAGAGCCTCTTGTAGTGTGTTCCAACAGCCAGAGGAGATGGAGTTGCTTCACCCCAGTGATGATCATCTACTTGGGATGAAAAAGATTTTTCTACAGCTAAGGACCAAAAGCTAGTTTGGTTCCAGGTAGCCAAGGACGGTGTATAAACAACCGTCCCTCATATGCCACTCCTCTTGCCCTGACACATCTCTTCTTTCACTTTACCCAGTGAGTGTCAAGTCAATAATATCCCGTATCATGAGGTGTTTCAGAGAATTCGATCTTTTAAATCCCTGTAGCCAGAAGGTTTAGTGTAGTGTGGCGCGTCCTGTCATAGGAAGTATTACGTGTGCATTTCTTTAGTTGTACTGGAGTTTATTCCATTGTTTGACCACTCTGTGGGTTTTTCTTTTATGAGCTTTAGTTACCTCCCAGCTGAAAGTCTTTTAGCCCATTCACAAATCTGCATGGGTTTCACTAATAAGAAAGAGCACTGAGTTCAATCTGCTGCGCCCTGGGTGTTGGGAAGACAAGGAAGGAGGAGGTGGCTAGCGGAAAGCACGGTGCAGAGAGAGGATCGCTGTGAGTGGGGAATGAACTTCGTTCACTCTGAGTGTGTTCTCGTTTATTGTTGAACAAGTCACACCTACACATGTTTGCTTTTGCGCTTCTATGGGTTTGGATTATAGCTTATAGAAATCTATAATCCAAAACGTCAAACAGTGAATACTGAGAATTGCAAATGAAAACTTACTCACTTCGCTTTGTTTTCTCGCAGAACTTTGTGCGTCATCACTGGGTCCACAGGCGGCGACAGGAGGGAAAATGTAAGCAGTGTGGTAAGGTAAGGGCCCAGCCACCCACGGCCACTTCAGCAGGCTCCTTGGGCCTTGGCAAGCACCTAAGGTAGATGAGTCCTGTCTGTAAATGTGATATCCCCTGCATCTTTTTTTGTTTTCCTGAGAGGACTCCTTTCTCTGAGCCTCCTTTTCAGTTCTTCTAGAAGTCTCTATGATGATGATTATTCTTCTTTTTTTTTTTAGAGAGATGACTACACTGTTGCAAGGACCTGTTGAATTTCAAAAACAGAAGTTTTCCTATTTTGTTAAAAGTCCTTTGTGAAGGTTACTAGCCCATCCTAGTCATTTGATCAGCAATATAAATAAATAAAATAAAATAAAATGGAGGTTGTTAAGCTGATACTTAAGTGTGGGCATATAAATCATGCTGCATAACACTGTGTAAAACTGTCTAGACTCTAGAAATATGTTACTCTCTTGAGACACTGTCCAATCTCTGGTAAAATGTTTTCTTCAGTGATGGTTCTGTGTGTCCCTCAGGGTGCAGTGGCTCTTGGAAGCATGAGGTGGGGCAAGGGTGGTGGGGAGATGCCATAAAATTCTCCTTTGGGGTGACCTTGATTTATTTGAGATGTAGCTTTTCCTAGTGTACGAAGATTGACTTTACAGATTCCATTGTCTGCTGGGACGATGAAAGTAGGCACACAACATGGATGCTACCGAATGCTGTCAATAACAGACAGATGTGCACCAGCCAAGGGGGCTGTTTGCTTTTGCAGAGAGCATTGTAGTTTGGGGGAATATATTCCTTGTCAATTGATTGCTATTTATTTAGTTATTCACATTAGCCCTTTGAGTCAAGCATCAGGCTAAGCTGATTGGAATTTTTTTTTTTTTTTTTTTTTACAGTATACAGTAGAGACACATGGGAAAATTGCATTGATTTTGCTGTTTTGTCCTCTGGGAAGAAAATATTCTGTAGCCATTGGTTACCAAGTTCTTTTCTGGAAGGCTGTAGGGCATGGCCTTCCATTATAACTAGTATCGTTTGTTCTGTTCAGCACCATGGCTTTCAATTAGTTCTCCTGGGGAGAGGATTGGTGGAGAGGGAAGTGAAAAGGGGATGAGAAAGGAGGGAGTGGAAACAAAGATTGCATCTTTGGCCTGGAGAATAAGGTCAGTCCTCTGGTCTCACATGAATGCCCTGCATTGGTCCATGTGCCTCTTCTTCTGTGGTATGGATTTAGGGCTTATGGTGTTTTGCTTCAGGGATTGTAGGCTGTCTATAATGGGAGAAAGGGGAGAGGATGTGGAAGAAGAGACTGACAGGTAGCTAGTTTTGGAGTCAAGGTTGTGATTGTGGCGATGCTCTACGTGAATACATTTCTTTCTTAGGAAAAAAACGCTGTGCTGGAGAGAACTCTGTGCCTCACACCGCTTGGTGGTTCAGGTCATAATAGAGTTGGAGAAATTTCATTAAATGAGAACCCATAAACACGTCTTTTGTGAAGAATATTCCCTGGAGCCATATCACATCTTCTTCACATCCTCCTTTTATGGTGGCCAAGTCAACTAGCGAGGAGGAGCTGGATTCTTTATAGCCTGTGATTCTATGGCCTTGCCTCTTCCCTGGCCAGTGATGTTAGACAGCATCCACAGTTCTCACAGCTTGCTGAACACCATGGGTATCAGCTGACATGTCCTGGCTCATCACACAATGTTCCCATAAACTAGTGCTGTGTCATTCATCTCCTGTGTTTATATTCCTGTTGCCTATAAATTCTTAGACGCAAGCAGTTATGAGATGGATGCTTTTAGATACGTGTCTCCTTGCTGGATAATAAATAGCCCTCCTCTGGATCCCAGCTTCTACCTTAGACTTGAGGCAAGCTAATGAATGACTCTGCTTCCATTTACAGAGGACGGGATTGAAAAATCACTTCAAGTCCAGGTGCTTCGTGTAACTTCTATTAGTACTGTTGCCAATTCTTACATTTTCTTCGATTCTAAACCCTATCCAGCCTCTCCCTTATATACACACACACACACACACACACACACACACACACACACACACACACA
>CAJQZJ010032348.1:1055576-1068814 GCA_907164525.1 Lophiomys imhausi | reverse complement strand
TCTCTCTCTCTCTCTCTCTCTCTCTCTCTCTCTCTCTCTCTCTCTCTTTCTCTGCTTCCCAGCTGTAGACACGATGTGACCAGCTGATGCTCCTGCCGTCATGCCTTCTCTGCCATGACAGACGGTACCCCTTGTCTGTGAGCCCGAACAAACCCTTCCCTCCTTAAGTTGCTTCTGTTAGGTAGTTAGTTACAAAGGGAAAAGGAACCAACACACCTAGAAATCTACAGAGTGGCAGAAATGGAGATAAGAACTGGAGATACAGAGGAAAGGAAAGGGTGTTTAAGTGAATTAGAGGAGAAGGGAGTGATTTAAAAAACAAACAAACATGCAAAATCACTACAGGGAGAGGCAGGAAGGTAGAGGGAGACGGGCTAGGTAAGAGAAGGGGATGGAGCATAGACAGGTGCAGCTGCCTTGTGAGCAAGACTGCCTAGAGCATGAAAAGAACCTCTGATACCACAAGTTGACCTTTACCAGCTGGACTGTGCTCACCCAAGGGACACCCTGAGATAGTCCCCTGGCTCACCGGACTGGGAGTGTGGAAGCACCCAAGCTTTCCAGTCACCGTTCACTCTATGGCTGCTTTTTGAAGAACCCATCTGTGGAAGACATACTTATAGTCTTTGATGCTCACCACTGTTTCAAATCACTTTTCTTGAGTCATTTTCTGAGGAAAAGCATATTTCTCACCCTGCCTTGGAGAGCTTAGGAGTCTCAGGCACTTCAGACAGTGATGTTGAAAATGTCCCCCCCCCCAATTAAAAAAATAGAGCAATGTGGGGCTGGAGAGAATGCTCAGTGGTTAAAAACACTTGGTGCTCTTGCAGAGGACACAGGTTCAGTTCCCAGCACCAGCTCACAACCACCTACCTGTAACTCAAGTTCTCAGGGATCCAGTGTCCTCTTCTACCCCTATGGGCACCAGGCACAAAAATGGGGTATGTGCATGCATACAGTCAAATAATTTTACACATAAAATAAAAAGGTATAAAACTTAACAAAACAAAACAACATGTGCTGGCACTCAATGAAAGAGGGCCTGGTTAACATACTTAAAGACTTGGGCTCCATCCCAGTACTGAAAAAGAAAAAAAGTATGATGAAATATGATGAGAAATCATATATGAGTAAAATTATCTTGCTAAGGGAAGCTTTCCTTACACTCCATCTTTAAACTATCTCTATAACAACAAAGCCATTGCTTCATTTTCCTATCCAGGCAGTGAAATCCACACTGGGTAGCTAGTTGAGAATTAGGAATCTAGGTTCTTCTTGTATGTGGAGTTTTCACTCCCTGTAGGGAAGAACTACTCCAAATACATACCTGAACTTGTTTAACAAGTTAGATAAGTCTAAATGTATGTCCAGGTGGGCTAGGATGTTGGCCAGGAAAGACTGGTCAATCACTTTGGTAAAAAGTTTAGGTAGTAGGTCTAATAATTTGTAATTATGCATCTGTATTTGATGGCTAGAGACAGTTACAGTAATGCATCAGTTTCTGCTGGCTAGAGACAATTATGGTACAACAGTATTCCTTTTTGGTATGGACTAGTTCAGTGCTGAGGAAGGAGGCATTGTAGATTTGTCTCACTCTCAACTAGCTAGTCTGATGTAGATGACCTGCCTCCTGTGTGTGGGGGGAACAGGGCCACTTCCCTTGGATAGTTTGATCCCAGGCCTTGCCTTCTGTAAGTTTCTGTTTATCATGAAAAATATTCAGAGTTACAGAGGAACCCCAGGGACCAGGTGTAGTCTTCCAGTCTCCATTGTCAAATAACAACTATGTTCCTCCAACAGTGAGGTCTCAGCTGTGTAGTGACTCCTTTCTGTGCCTGCTGGTCTCTTGACACAAAAATCCTGAATGATTGGTGGCAGTGGTAGTTCCAGGGTTGAGATCTTCCAGTTACGTCCCGTGATGGAGATATTCTCCGTGTGAGCTCAGACTCTTAAAACCTAGAGTTAGTGAGTGTGAGAATAGAATTAACCAAGTGGGACATCAGGAGTAGGAGTATCAGAGCAGTTCTGGTCCCTCAGCTTACTTTCTGCAATTGTGTGTTTTGTCATAGAGTTACAGCACCATGAAGTGGTTGTGGGCTTTGTGAGCACGGTGCTCACAGGGTATACTTCTAGAGCTCAAGCCTCTGTTGCATTTAGCTTCGCAGACCACTGCAACTAAGGAGCAGTGGTCTTCTAGGTAGGATGTTATGTGACAGGGCTACTGTATCTCATGGACACATCCTCACTGCCGCACTTCCATCTCCATGAAATGTTTTCTCTGGAGTGTTGGACAGGCATGCCAGACTTGGTAGGTGTGTTTAATTCCAGTCAAGGTGAGGCTTCAGGGTCATCATTTTTCTACTAACTAACCGATTGTTCTGTTCGAGAAATGATGGCACAGTAGGTGCCCAGATTTGGTGTCACTGGCAGGTGACATTCAGCAGTAGCTGGCTCATTTTTGGTGAGACGAAGCCCACCTTGTTGGACCTAAATATAGTGTTTCTCTCTGCTACAGCAGGTAATCCACTTAGAACCCAACAGGAGGCGGTGGTACCAAGAGTTATATCTATGTTTTTAGTTCTCACAAGTTGAGTTCTCTGTGGGTGTTAACACACAAGACAATAATGTTCATGGTTTTTATTCTCACCTGCTTACTCACAATACACTTCTCCGGACGTCTTGTTTTTTTTTTTGTCTTTGTTTTTTGTATGCTTCTGATGAACTAGCCAAGCCATTCAATATCAGTGTAAGTCATAACATATATTTAGTGTCAGGCCACTATCTTTTTATGCAGTGAGCACAGTTATTTGTTCCACCTGAATTTATGCTCATGGTGAAGAATTCTTACCCGTATCTCTGGAGGACTCTGAGAAGACCTTGTGCAGCACGAGTCCACTTTTGTCCTGAATTTACACACAAAGTTGACCCATCCATGTCCCAATCTCAGATGCTTCCTCCTCTTCCGGGTGAACAACACAGTCTTCTAGATATTCCATTATGTGAGTGTAGTGAAAGATCTGTTTCTGTAATGAGAGATGACATGGTACTTCTGTGACATGCCCTAGTGGGTTCTTGGTCCTGCTTCATGCCAGAGCCCAGATAGTTCCACTTGCTACATACAGTTATTATGACAGAACCCAGCTTGTGACCCCTGGCTGCTCATGGCCAGGTATTCCTGCATCAGAGCATAACAGCACAGCACTAGCTGCTGTGCAGTCCTTTCTTGCCGAGGACACACGCTTGTTTGGATCCTAGAGTCTGGGTTGTAATGATTCTTGTGTCGCAAGGATCGTTTATTCTCTCCTGTCTCTCTATATATGTGGAGTGGCAAGGCTGCTGTTATTGCAGAGAGAGCCTGGGGGAAAGCTCTGTCCTCTCTTGTATCCCACTGTAACCTGGAAATGTTAACTATCATCCACTAAGCAGATCATGACAGTATTCTTGAGTGTGGAATACATTGTCTCTAAAAACCGAAGAAGGTGACAAAAATGTTGAAATGCAGTAATTTGTTTTTTGTATTGGAGAGAATATTTTAGCATGCCTCAATTCCTGAACCTCATAGACTTCACGAACATGAGCATCTGTGGTGGTTGGCGGTAATTTTCTGCCTACCTTCTGTCCCTCTCTAAGACCTTCAGTGTACCTGACACTTCATGTTCACTCACTTTAACGTGTTGTCACTGATATGACAGAACACATGATGCACTGTGATTACATGCAAGGGAATTGTAAGCCTAGAAAAAATATTTCTAATCCTACACATGAAAGCAAATAGTTTGTTTGTTTGTTTTACAAATTTCTTTGCAGAGAGGGCTGGAAAGGAATTTATCCAACAAATAATAGCTACATGTTATATACTCAGTACTGAATGATCCTGAACTTGTCCAATTCACAATAATTCAGCATTTTTCTTCAGTAGCATTTTGCTTTTTCTAGGGCCTGAACTAGTGAGTGGAGTGGAAATATGTAGAAGTGCACACCCCTACCTCTCTCTCTCTCTCTCTCACACACACACACATACACACACCAATCTCACACAAATGTGCATATGCCCACAGAGGAAAATAAATAAATTTTAAAAACAATACTGCTGTCAAAGTTAATTATTGGAAGTCACCTAACACCAATACTTTTGCGAATACCTTAGTTTTGACTTGTGTATGGCTGGGAGGGTTCCTGAGGTTCACGTGGGCATTGTTGCTATGCTAGTCCTTCTACAAGAGGCCCAGAAAACAATGTTGGAGTCTGCCAGATATCAGATGTGTCCTTTTTATTATATAATTAAAGGCCAGGCAGAACCAGTGTATGCATCAGCCTTAGTCCAGGATGGACTTCCTTTTTCATCCTCTTCCTTCCTCTGTTCACCTCCCTCTTCTCCCTCTGCTCTTTTTCTTTTCTTTCCTTTTCTTCTCATTTCCTTTTCCTCCTACTACCCTTCCTCCTCCCTGTCCTTCCCCTTCCTGTCCTCTTCTTCTTTTCCTTCTGTCTTTTCACTCCTTCTCTTTGCTTGAGATTGAGCTCAGAATCTTGTGCCTTCTAAAACAACAGTAACAACAACAAAACAAAGTGTGGGTCTCTTACACTCTTGCTATCTATTCAGAGAACAATGATGTTGCCTCACTATCATGACAGATATGCTAACTTGAACACTTAACGATTTTCTTTAAATTATTGAATGCTTCTGTCCTCTCAGTTTTTAACTACCTACCTTATGGCCACAAGTCTTCTTAATTAGAGACAGTGAAATATTACCATGAGCCTTGCTGTGGCCCCAGGGATCCTGCCTGCTCCTTCAATCCACAGGTTCCACCTTTATCAATTGGCAAGGGACAGAACAAAAGACTGTGACTCTTCATTGGACCATCTGCCCACCCCGTTCTTGTGATCTCCAGGTCATTCTCCTTTGCAGCATCAGTCCATGGCAAGTAAAGCATTATGCTTTGATTGCAGAGTGCTGTCACATTGTCCCTATAGCTTTGCAGTTCTGCCATTCTGGTTCCTATCAGACTGTTCCTCTGCGAGGCATTTCTCCCCATCAGGACTAAGCTTCAAAGGAGTTCTTCCTGGGAGCCTCTTGACATGATGACGATTTTCTCAGCAATACAAATATTATAGCTTTGGACAATGTTGTGCCTTGTGGTCAACTGGGCTTTCCTGCTGTACCCAACACAGCTCTGTAGCATGCCGGTTTCTGTGAGATTTCAATTGCTTCTGCTTCTGTCACTACAACTCCGCCACCTCTACTGCCCATAGTTTGGGTCACCTCTTTGTTCAGGTTCTTGTTCTACTGAGTTAGAATTGTCTTCTGTGGTTCCTGATAATTTATCTATTATTGGTTCAATGATTTGTGTAGTATAACTGGGGTTATAAAAGTTACGATTATAGCTAGCACATTATGTTATAGAAGAATGTCCCCACCCAGAGAAGCTCTCTAACATTTGACTTCACCCCTCTTTATCCTACACCCTCCAGACTCAGGTTTCCCCACCCTCCTTCCTTCTCCTGTTTATAGACATTATGTATCCAGGGCTTTTGAGCTACATACAGCCTCTAAGATACCTTTACTTGCCTTCTAGAAGATTAGATACATTACAACCCTCAAACAAAGTCAAAACTATGTCATGATGTCAGGCTTTTTTTCTCCCAAAGGTATAGTTTACTCAGTCCTGCTACCCTCAACACAACTGTCAAGTCAGGAGGAACAAGGTCTGACTAATTTCAGAGGATTAAAAAAATTCTCTTTCTCAACTGTCTTGAGATATATATATATATATATATATATATATATATATATATATATGTATATATATATATCAAGGTTCACACAAAATGAAATTGTATTTAGTCCCAATACTGGAGGGTATTTTCCTCAACTTGATAGTTGAAGGTCGAGCACATCCAGTTATTTCCAGTTCTTCCTTGTACAGCCGTACAGTTGGCATGATTATCGGCTACATGACTATATTCAAGCTGTCCTGATTTCTTCGTTGATAACTATATTAATGTCAGTCCTACTCTGCAGCTTAGAATTTAAACTATTTTAACCAATCTCTTTCTTTCTTGGAACCCAAGCTGTTTTTTTTTAAGATTATCAGAGTAAAATGATATTTTCACAGGTAAAAGTATCAATTATGAGTCAATCAGTGGTAGAAATGAGTTTCTATAAAGGAACACTATCATAATTGTAGCCAGTTGCATTGACAGGAAAATATTTTCACTTAAGAAACCTCCTGGGAATTCTAGGATAAGAATCAGCTCAGCATTTAAAGTCTGATACAGCTTGGTCATTACAGAACAGAGTGCTCAGCAACTGCAGATAATGTGATGGGCTGGGGAGAGGCTTGGTGCTAAGAGAACTTGCTGCATAGGCGTGAGAATGTAAGGGCAGATCTCCAGCACCCATATAAAAAGCTGAGTGTGGACTCATGTACCAGTTTCTCTAACAGTAGAAGTTAGGCAGAAGCATGATGATGTCTGGAGCTTTTTGGTAAGCTGTCATAGTAGGGCAGAGGGAACCACAACAAAAAACAGTGTGCTTCTGGTTCAGTGAGAAATCCTAACTCAAGGAAATAATGCAGAGAGCCATAGAGGAAGGTACAGCTTACCACACCCACACACATGAACATATAAATATATTACACACACAAGCACCACACACACACATGTATACGTAAACACATCACACACATGTATACATAAACACGTCACACACACACACAATCTTTTGGTCATCAAATTAGAATGATCATAAAAGATAAGTGTTATAGCTAGATAGATACATCCATACATAAATTTAAGTACAAGTTGGTTGCTATTCTTAGATTTTTGCCCAAGCCTCAAGGTCCTGGGCTCAATTGTATACTACTGTATACTTCTGTAATGTCATAGGCATGTGAAATGGATCCTGGAATCAAATCATTCTCTATATAGATGGCCATGCCTGTAGGAGGGGTATTAAGTTATGCTGAGAATTCTGCTCTTTGAGGTTGGTTTGTTTGTTCATTTGTTTTTAGTTTCCCCTATTCCAAGAGAGTCAATTTATGATCTTTAGCCTATAGCAAGGATATGCAGACTGATGAATGAAAAAAAGAAGCAGAAATTATCAGAGCTGATTATCATGCTGCTGATCAATTCTAAGTAGTGTATGTTAATTGCAGTGATATTGGAAAGTAGCAACATTCCGTGCTACCAAGGAAGGATAGATGTCAGTCTACAGGAATGACTCAGTACAGCCCAAATGAGAGTGTGCTATGGAGAATAAGGTCAACTAAAAATGTGCAAAGCCGAGGTTTAATTAGGGCCACTGTTAAAACAAGAATTTGGAATTAAAAAAAATTATTCCTATAAGGTAACCTTAAATCATCTATTTTGAAACAATCACAGGAGTTACGAAGACACTATTCACTCTGATTCATTTTTGAAGGATGCTGTTCCTTATAATCCAATTCAGATGAATGTACAAATTTCTACTTTTAAACTCTTAAACATTTGCAACAATTTTTGCTCAAGACAGGCATCAGTGTAAGAAATGAAGAAAGTTCAGATAAATTGAACTCTACGAATACATGAACTTTAGTATTACAAAAAGTAAACTTACAGTTTTTACACTATGCTTCCCAAGTAAGGAAATGGCCTATTATCATATTGGCCTCATTTTCAAGGACTCACAGTGCCAGGCAAGAGTTCATATATCAGTAGAAAACTGGACTGAGCACTTTGTTGAGGAGGAAATGTCAATAATTTGTAAAATTAGGGAAGGGGCTTGTTCTTGGTGGCTTTGCTAAGTAAGGATCAAAGCCTCCTCTTTGGATGAGATTGTAAAAGGCAGTGGATGATGGGTTAACACAAACGGCATACTCTTTTTTCTTTTTTTTTCAGTTAGGTTGTTGTAGGTCTGTACCTCAGTCACCTGAAGGTCTAGGTTACCAAGTAGATTCAGCTGGTTAAAGGAGGTTCCGTTGAAAGAACGCAAGCTAAGGCTTGCTTAAAATAGAAAAGCTTTTTCCAACAGTGAGTCCTAAATCACTTGGCGTTTCTGCCCTACGAGATACAGTTAAAAGAGAGGTGGAGCAGCTGCACTGTAAAATTTCAGCCTTCCCTTGGCATTGTGAGCTCTGTACCTCACTTTCCTATAAGTATTTCAGAGTTGCAAATGTAAAATATGTGAGTATATGTTTGTATATATTTCAAGACTTTGGAAATATTTGAATAAAACTACTTGAAGTTCTTTTTTCAAAAACAAATATTAATGAGGGCAAATACATTGAGTCTTATTTTATAATTTCCTTGGGTTTGGACTATGTACCACTCTGTGAGCCTTGGGCATGCTGGCGGATATTAAGAGACTTACTTTGTTGTTGTTTAAAGTTTTGGAGGCATCTAGGATATCTACTCTTGCATTGGATCAAATAAAACAAGAAATCAGCCTCAAGCCAAGAGATTCTCCCAGCTCAAACCTCAGTTAAATACAAAAATCAGTAAAATAGATTCAACCCACTTCATGTAAAGCCCCCTTCTCTAGTTTCAGCCAAAGCTGTAAAGCTGAGTACTCTTTCTTACATGCCATAGATGGTAGAAGAGACAGGCAACCGAGTTTAAAGTCACTCAGAATAAGTTTTATTTCAACTTTATTCTAAAGGCTCAATTTTATTGAAAAACATCTCCAAAACCCAACAGAATTACTTTGTTGATATTTTGAAGTCTGCAGTCAGTTGGATCCAAAGCATCTGGCCTCCTGTCCTTACTTCCCTCTGAAAAAATCACAGAGTCATTTGAAATTCAGTCAAGGAATCTGTCCATGCCATAATAGCAGATCTGGACCAGAATTAGGCCTGAGTGATTAGGATGTGGCTCTTTTTATTATGCTCAAGAGACCCTCCAGATCACCCCAAAGCAGGTAGTATATGGGAAACTTGGTCCACAAAGGCTGTGAACTAGTTCTGTTTATGTCCATGTGTTAGATAGTAGCTCTGAAGCCATGATCTCCGTGACTATGCTACAATAGGATCCAAAATAAAGCACCAAGCTGCTTACCAGGAGGCTCCTTTCCCAGGGACCCATCATAGTTCTATATACCATACGCTTAGTGCCCTGTTGTTTTGGGTATCTGTCTGGCTGGCAGGACCACAGTAGAGTGTGTCTGTTTTCTCTCTGAAGCTGGAAGGCCCATATGCAATACAATGGAGGGTGTAATGAGTGCACTCAGGTTGTGTCAGTGAATAGAGCAGCACCCAGTCTTACCTTAGGAAGGAGAAGGCTTTCTTGGCAAAGAGGTAGAGGAGGTCCCCCCAAAATATTCTTTCATATGTCTACATAGACATCCCCACATATGTATGTATGTGACATTACAACAACCTCTCAATATATTGTCTCATTTCATGCTTATCATCATTGGAGGAGATTTTGAATGGTTCCCATTTGGGGGTTCAGAGAGAAGTTTCAAGTTTATGATTTGCCTAAAATCACTTAGGCAATAAGAATATCCAAGAATTATTCTCAGTTTTCCCATCCCTCTGCTTTTATATGATCTGATATGTATGGACTGAGGGACTGGTACCTGTATCATAACGTTTAGCAGACCTCACAATGAGGCTACTGTCGCTATCATGCTGGACATTTCACCCTATTGCTCTCTCACCAACATTGCAATATTGAGCACTAATGAGTGAAATTAAGAAATCTAGCGTTTTTGCAGTGGCTGGCTATTTGCCTGGGTGAGGTACTGTGAGGAGGCATAGTTTCAGAAAATATGGGGTAAGATGTTTAAAGCTTGGAGGGCACAATATTCATAGCTGAGTTAAGGTGTGGCAACAGCAATTTTCTCATTCAGTTAATAACAAAGTATATACACTGTGCCCATGATATTTAAAGAATTATTCTAAGTTTCCAAGAACCATAGAGTCAGTGTATAGAACTTTAGGACCTTACAGTTCCATTGGAGAGGGACAAGGGTATCAACCACCAGTAACTTAGGACAACTAAATAGTGGTAAGGGTAAGGCCTAGACGAAATAGCCCATATCCAATGGAGAGATCATGCAAATTGGAGTGATTTGGGAGGACTTTGGAGATTTTGCTGTAGTATATGTAGATAACTGCATATACAGTGATGACAGCTTTCTAGGTGGTTGGTTAGGAATAACGAAAGTGTTTCAAAAAGAAATAAAGAGTGTTTCTTTGTTGCTCCAGCTCTTAAGGAGTGTGTCGTCTAGTTCTTTTGTTGCTCCCTCAAAAGTGACTTGAATGAACTTTCCAAGTGTCTCCAACACAAAGCCAGTGGCCTCTTTGCGACATATTGAGCAGTTAGATATTTTTGAAAAGCCTTGCGCACCTCATCTTCTAGCCCATTAGACTTTGTGTCCTCTTGGTAATATTCCTGTAGGGGTTTTGGCACTTCATCACTGGAGGTAGGCTGGTGATTGCTGTGGGTATATGGATGGCCAAGCTGGCCCAGTATTTCAGTTCATGTGTGACACAGAAGCAATATTGTCCTGGGGAAAAGCCACTGCTGTTGACAGAAGGAGGCTTAGCAAGACATAGCTGGAGAGAGGCTGTGTCAGGGTCCTGAAGATCACCAGAGGTGCAATGTTTACAAGGGAGCTTGCAGGAGGAGGTGCAATGTTTACAAGGGAGCTTGCAGGAGGCAGCGGATACAACTCTGTCTGTGCTTTTATTATGACACAAAGCAAGGTCAGCAAAAAGGAAACAGTGAAGCCTGTAAAAAACTAGATACCACCGGGTTCCCCTCGGAGTCTGGCAGAATATGCTAAGTTCCTCCAGCAGTAAGCTGTGAAACATATATACACATTATTTACCTGTCTCATAAGATCCTTTGCTGAGGAATTTTACTAAGACTAGTTTGCCTAAGTATCTTTTGCCTAACACAGAACAAAATACTAGGCTCCCTGAAGGAAAGCATAAGCAGTATTAGCCAGGAGCCATTCAAATTGTTTTGGGAATTGAACAAAGTCTCCCAAAGGATAGGATACCAGATTTCAGCCCTGAGCCAATTTTACAAACAGCTTTCCTAAGGATAGAAGTCTCTATAAGGGTGGTTAACTCTTTCTTGAACAGTGAGTAAAATTATTATCTCTACTGTTGATTGTCATGGAGAAATAATTACAAAAGCCAAGAGAGTCTTACAAATCCTAATTAAGTCATGTTTCCAAATGTTCCCTTTCTCCCTTTTATTACCTGTGTGGGAGAGACTTTAACTGGGGAGGAGAAGGGCAGTCAATATAGAAGGAGAGAGAGGGAGTAGGCAATACTAGCATAATAACACTAATGATGCTTGAAAAAGCCTTAAGGTATCATATTATTTTATATTTATCTAAATTCATATATAATACATGTAAGTCTACATACACACACGTGCGCGCGTGCGCACACACACAGACAGACACACACACACACACAGTTTAAGTGAAATTATGCCACCAAGGGTGGTAATGTTCCAACCAAGAGCCATAGAGAATCAAGCAAAATCCCCAGCACCAGGCATGAGAAATCTCCTTTAGAGTTGTCGGTCATGGAAATCTAAAAGATTTGGCTATTTCAATTGCCCTTGGTTTATTCCCAAAAGTTGAAGGTAAGTCCCCATTGCTAAGGACACTGAGCACTTTAGACATAAGATGCAGAGGAATTGAGCTGGATCTGACCCAAAGCTTCCTCCATGAGGATTAGCTTTTTCAGTACCATAAGATGCTGCTCAAACTTCCTAAGGCCTAAATTGGACTTAGGGTAACTGAAGAAGAGGGAAATCATGTCTAGTATTGGAAACCTACCAATTTCCTGGTACTAGTGAGGTCAGAGATCTCATAGAAGAGCCTACTTCTGCCATTTTCTTAAACCATGATAATTCCTAACTGCATTCTATATATTTACATACACAGTTAAGTGTAGCTCTCATCTCTATCAAAGATACTTCTTTTTTTTAATAATTTATTTTTTATTTCTTCAAGTTACATCTCAATCACAATCCCCTCCCTACTCCCCCCTCCCGTCCCACCCTTCCCCCCTCCTCCCCCCCAACCCCCCCCACCCTCTTCCCTTCTTTTTTTTTTTTTTTTTAGTTTAAGGTATTTCTTTTTTCCCCCCAACAGCTCTCCCTTTCAGTCCAAAAATGGTTCTTTTTCTTATAACTATAAATACAATACAAAACAACAGAAATAAATAGGCCACAATTATAAGAGTTATATGGCTTAGCATACATTCCCAATGTCCAGTCCATATGTATTTGGCACCTGACTTTAACATTCTACTATCTAACCATCTCCATGAGTTTAAAGTTCTATGTCTAACTCAGCTTTCATACTAACTTGCCTCATAATTTTAAAAATATCTTCTTAGATCCAGAACACCCTCTTGGTTCCTACACAACTCAAAATTTAACTATGAGACTCTAGCTATCTATTCTTCAACCACCTCAGAGACCTGAGAGGGATAAATATATCTGATTATATAGGAAGTGCAGGGCCTGCAGCTTCCAAAATTAAAAAATGACATACCAGTGGCTGCCTGGACAGTTCCCATTTTCTCTCCATACATTACAGCATCAATCTTCAGTCATTTGGCCCTATTTCTCTGACAGACATTGGTTGTAGAGCAGGAATTATGAAGGACTTACCTACCCTGTCTTGGCAGAGCTAGGCTGTCGACATATCTGCTTCCAAGTTTTGTCCTTTTTGGACAGAAGTCTGTCTACAGTTGAAGCAAGGGGTTTTTCTTGCCAAGAGAATGGCTTACCACCAATTCAATCATCTCCCACTGGAGATTCTTCAATGCTCATCTTCTACATGGAGTAGAATAGTGGGTGCTGTCAGGAGCTGACATGTCTCGATATCAAAAAATCTTAAGTTAAGAAAACATCTTTGAATACCATATTCTGCAGATCTCTTGAGGTTTTTGAAGATGCCCTATCTATCTCTTATATTTAGATAAGCAAATATTGCTTGTCTCTTAGCAACTTGATTTCTGAGTAGCTTAGAAAATAACTGTGATAGACTGTCATAGTAACTAACAAAATGACACGTTTTCATGACTATTAGTTTCTGTTTCTTAATTATCCTAAACAGTTTATGTCGGTTGGTAGCGAGAGGTCAAAACTTGACATTTCATTTTTAAGTATTACTACAAACAATACCTTTAAGAAGCGTTACCCTTAATTTTGTATCAATATACAAAGATCAATACCAATGTGGCCAAATATAATCTTAATTTTGTATCAATATACAAAGATCA
>CAJQZJ010032348.1:1030512-1055176 GCA_907164525.1 Lophiomys imhausi | reverse complement strand
TAGACTTTTGAGGAAACTGCTATTGAAGAAGTCTGCAAGGCTGGATCATCTGGGCCACTCGTCTTCTTTGGTGTCTGATCTGTTTTCTGCTGAGGTTTCCGTTGTCCAGTTGTCCCTGGATTCCTTGAATGGATGCTTTAAATCTCCTGGAAAGATAAGAACAGAGCCCTGCCCTAATCCTAACTCTGGGACAATTACCTTTTTTTTTGGGGGGGGGTTAGGTAATATTTTTCCTGGAGCAAATTTGGTTTTTTTGATAATATATAAAGTATTACCTTTCAATCTGGATTAAAGAAGAAATTATTTTGATATTAATCCCATCAGTTGGGAACCACATGTCTTTGATCCCAAAACTTAGAATGCAGAGACAGGCACATAGGATTTGGAAAGATTTAAGTTTAAAAGCTACTTACAAAAGGCAGGCTGTAATTCAAACAAATTGTCCTTTGAGTTTGTTTAGATACTTCTTTTTACAACAGATGAAGACCACTACAGAAAGCCACAGCTAGAGAACAATTGAATGTGGGATGCCCATCCCCAAATGGGCATCTAAAATGTACCCCTTACATTGAGGGCTCAGGGAACATCTTGGAAGAGGTAGTTGAATGATTGTAAGAGCCAGATCAGGAAGTCTACTGCAAGACTGAGTCTTTTAGATTTGACAGGAAAACTACACAGGAAAAGTGAAATGGATGAATCTGGGAGAAGGTTCTTTGAGCATTATTGTGCACTTCCTATGTGGGATTACCTTTCTTGATGGAAGAGCCGGCATGCTGGGCAGTGGTTCTGAACCTGTGGGTTGAGACCCCTTGTGGGATCATTTATCAGATATTACATTATGATTCATAATAACAGTTATGGAGTAGCAATGAAAATATTTGATGGTTGAGGGTCATCACAACATGAAGAATTGTATGAAAAGGTCACAGTGTTAAGAAGGTCGAGAACCAAGGGTCTAAGGAGACTCTGGCAATTGTCTTTGCTACTGCTCGCTGGTTAAGAATGGAACTGAAAAGCTGCTTGTTTTGAGAACAGATATCCCAAAGGGAGGGGGAAAGTGTTTGAATTTATTACTCTAAGCTTGGACTTCTCCCAGACCCTGACATCTAGGTACTGCCTTTGGTATTTAAATTCTCTTTTTGTGTGTTCTCAGACACAGGGTCTTTATAGTATGTAACCAGGTGAAGCAATACTTTTTCTTTTAATAAAAATATATAGTTTATTACACATATATAGTTTACAATATATATGTGAGTATACATTTATTTTATGTGCATATATATGTATATAGATAGACACATTTTTTTAAAAGGAAAATCTCTTGTTTTAGTGCGACCTGCTTAGAGAAACTTACGGTATGGGAGACATCACTCCTGCTTTGTCTCATGCTCCAGATGGCTCAGAAATAGAAAATCATTGCATGGCAGAAGGTGGAGAGGGGAGTGCTGTGTGGCACTTGCAGTAACCGTTACTATGGCAATGGATGACAATTCTAGCCTCCTTCACTTCAGTGAGCCTCAGGAGTGCAAACGTGGGCTCGAATGAAGGAGGTTTTAAACTCTCTGTCTCTTGTCCTCCTGTCTCAGGGCTTCCAGCAAAAGTTCTCCTTCCACAGTAAAGAGATCGTGGCCATCAGCTGTTCTTGGTGCAAGCAGGCGGTAAGTGTGGGATGAGGTAAAGCAACGTGGGCTCACGTGACCGCAACTGGCCATTCCAATGCTTGGGTTCCAGCCTGACTGTGGAATATTACCCTAACTGAACATTCAAATTTTTTTCAGATAGCCTCCTTAGGAGAAGAAAGGGAGTAAAATTACAGAACAAAAGCATATATTAGAAGAGTAAAAACAGACAATTTTACTTCTTTCGAAATACCTGAAGTCCAGGATAAAAGACTGGAAACCCTCCCTGTTTCTCACCCTGGGACTGGACACTAATGCTCCTTTCCCCTAGACCACCCACATGTCTTCCCTGCCCAATGGACTGCTAAGGGTTCCTTATCATATCAAGTATAACAGAGGAGCCTCAAGTAAACTCTGAAGCACTGGGGTCTAGGCATCTTGGCTCTCTTGGTCTTGATGTGGGCAGCTTTGTTATTGGACTGTGAAGAACGGATGCCTCTTGTGTTGTTCTTCAGGTTTAGATGGCTTTTGTAGCTATCCACGTATCCACTGGAATATAGCCCTTCCCTGTTTTTGACCATATATATTCATCAAGATCCCATGCCAATATCCCATTTGCTCTTTTTCTTTTATCTCCTGTCATATCTACTCTTAAAAGCACTTGACCCCTCCATCCAAAACATGCGGCACTTTCTTCTCATTTGCTTGCCTCTGCACCTGCTTTTTATCTCAGTCTAACACAGTTGGCAAACTATAGAATCCAGTGCCAAATATGACTGCCACCTAATTTTATATATAATGATTGCAACATAGCCATACCCAATTATTTATGAATTATCTGTATCTCTCTTAATACCTCCGTGATGACTTGAGCATTTGCAACACACCCAGGCCTTTACAGAAATGGTTTGTTAACCCCTCCACTGGTCTTTCAGTCTGCCTATTTTTTGTTTGTTAAAATAGAGTCTTGCTATGTAGAATATGCTGTCCTTGTATTTGTGATCCTCCTGTCTCAGGCACCTTGGGTGGTGGGATCATATGCCTATGCTGTCGTATCAGCTTTCCGTCTACTTTTTAAAGTGTCTGTGTAGACACAAATATATCACCTGTTTATTGCAAAGGAGACCTGAAAACAAAGTCTGTGTTGTGTTAGCGAGATTAAAGCTACGTAGGTCTGCACATAGCAGATTCAACTCCCCAAACTAACAACTGGACTGGAACAGATGTAGTTTGAAATAATTGCAGTTGGCATTTTTGTGGGTCAAACCCCTTGAATTAGACCAAGTCTATAAAATCCAACCTAATAGTCTGACTAGCGTAATTTCCCCAGGGCCTTCATTTGTCAAGAGCCTCCAGCTCGCACTGGTCTGAGAAGTTCAGTGTTTTGGTGTTCTTGGCATTTCCATTTCATCCCAGTTGTTACACACGTAACCTTGTGCTTCTGTTTAAAAACATGTTCACAAGTACAAGGCCATCCCACTTCTAGTGAAACTATACGTCATAGAGGCAGAGTCTCCCTCCAGGACGAGGCGTCAGCCAGTCCCTGACGCTGCCCATGCTGCTGATTTCTCTGGCCTGGTAAGAGCCTGTAGCTGGGACAGCATCACAGCAAGTCTGATCTGACAGACTGATGCTCCCATGGCCCCAGAGTGAGATGTCTTGTTCAGGGTCTGTTAATTTGGATCACTTTAAGATGAACACTTGCATTGTCTTCATTAATCTGTCATCTAAGGGAATCACTACAGAGAGTGGCTTTTCACTTGATCATTGTGGTAGAGCTTTGGCCAATTTCACGTAATTTTAATATCCCAGAAAGCATGGAAATTGATTTTTTGCAAGGTCATATGTGCAAAATATACTCACACAAATTACAGTATTGAAATATTTCAGTAGTACAAGTAATTCTTTCCAGGAAATTTGATGTCAAGTAAATAAAGAAACAAAGAACTGACCCTCTATGATGCAGGATGAAAATCTTGGGCTAGGGAATTGGATTTCCTGTGTATATGTCTTGGCTCCAGCATTTGAAGATATACAGTCCTGAGTGAAATTCTTATTTTCTAGCTTGTAGATCACACAAGTATTAGTTGAAAGAGTTGCTTAGCCAGTGTTTGACACTGTAGAAATGCAATGGGCATGCATTGAGGTTTAATTTGATTTGCTTAAAAAACAAACGATTTTGAAAGGAGGTGCTCAAATGATATTTTTATGGTGTGGCATTCTTCTGGTTTAATTTGTTTGCAGATTCCAAATAATGGGTGTCATGTTGAGGTATTAATTATCTCATCAGTATTTATCCTTCATTGATATAAATTAGCTACTGGGTCACAGGAGATCTTGGCAATATGAAGAAAGGAAAACAAAATCCTTGTGATAGCATAGAATAAAATTAGGCTGGCAATGTTTGCCATTTTTCCTCAGACACTCCTAATTGATGTCTGTTCGCCCCAACATTGTTATTATCAGTGTTCTTTCACTCTTAAATAGTTCCAGTTGAAATGGTGAATTGTGTCTTGGTTACAATAAGTATAATTCAGATTCAAACTAATTTAAATTAAAAAGTCACTATCATTAGAACTTAAGTCCTTTAGTTACTGAATAAGCTGATTTTATTTTTATTAGAAATGAAATATCCTCACAGGTGACTGTCACCTCATAGTCAAAAGGTAATTGAAATGTGATTAGACTGAGGCCAAGTGCCAGCCTCACAACAGAGTGGTGACTTAAGCCCCTCCCACTGGGATGTTGTGGTGACTGTTATTAGTTTAGGCTTCCTTCCTGCAATGAACAAGCTCCTCAGGCCTGTGGAGTGTAATAGGGCCATTGTATTTTCAAGGGCTGTAGATAAGACCTGTAGAAGCAATCTCTTTGTGTTTTGTTACCACCGACATTAACAGCTTTCTAGAAGAGACCTCTTGCTTCCTTCCTGGCTCCCTAAACTGGAAGATTGCTCGGGAGGATTTACAACTATGGCAGAAACAAAAAGACAAGAGGTGGCCATTGCTTTCCCACTTGCATTCATTTTCTTCTCTACATTACCTAATAGAAACAATTGTGTGTAGTTAGATTAGGAGAGCCCTCCTCTAATCCTCAGGATCTTTATATAACCAGTCCCTTAAACAGAATACCTTAGCAGGCTTCGGGGCTCCTTTTAACAACTCTTATGTTTACACTGGTTTGAATTACTCTGGCCCCTAAGCTCCTGGACTGGTTGAATGCTGATGAGATGCCCCTGTTCCTGATGAGTGCTTATGTGTGCATGTGTGATTTTATGCATGCACGTGTGTGTGTTTGTGTGTGTGTGTGTGTACCCTTATCCCTTCTTGCTGTGAATTACCTCTTATTCAGAATTGCTTATTAGCCTGTTTTTTTCTTCAGTTTCACAATAAGGTGACCTGCTTCATGCTGCATCACATTGAGGAACCCTGCTCCCTGGGGGCTCATGCTGCTGTTATTGTCCCACCCACCTGGATCATTAAGGTGAAGAAACCTCAGGTAACTGCAGGATCCTGGTGCTGGTGGCCTAGTGCAGAGAAAAACTAACTGCTGTGATTTGATTTTCTCCCTAATAGTCTTTGGGCTCCTATGGCCTTTACACATTCATACCCATGGTCTGGTGCTTAGCTACTGAACCGATCTCATTGGCCCATCACTTGACCTCTTTGGACTCTCTCATGGAACCAGACTCCCATCCTCTTGAAACCCAGTTTCAGAGCAAGCCTATTTCCTCCTCATCCATGTGTAATGGTGTTCTATGAAGGCAGCAGGTCTTCTGAGTTTCAGTGAGTACTAGTGAGGGAATAGCAGATTCTTACTTGTTCTCTTCTCTTGGAAGCCTGAGATGAATCAATAAAGAGCATGGTTAGCAAGCACCATAGTTTAGTTAAGATTTCTGCCAATCTAAAGGGCAGACTGTGAGTCATGACCTCCATTACATACAAGCCTGCTTAGAGAGCCACAGTCTTTTCTTAACCCAAATTGAATCTGCTATTTTAGCACCTAATCTCATTCTGTGCTCTTAGTAGCTTTCCTGTTTAAGCCAATCTCCTTTTATTAGTCTGGGGGAACTTCCTGAATATGTGGGGATTATCCTTGTAGGGATTATCCTTCTGTTTAAAAGGTGGGTGGGGTTTAGAGCAGTAGAATAAAGACTAGCAAGCAGGACAATAGCTCACTGTGTACAGAATTATATTCCCGGGCCTGTGAGCTGAGTTAGATCATGCTCGGGTCTCTCTGCTGAACATGGAGGAGTAAATGTCTAAGATAACAGGAGGCCACTCTTTATCAAGGGTGCATATATGGTTGAATTCCTATTCCAGAGTCCACGATAATGTTTTAGATATATTGGTGTTTCCCTAGGAAGTATAATCATTGTGGAGTAAGATCCTATCTTATTCATCTTTAGACATCATTCTGAATATAATGGCATCCTGGAACATGACTAACTAAATGTTTACTTAATTAAGAATATCTTCTTGACCTCTTATATTTTGAAACAATGTGATAGAGGAACATTAGAATATGAATACAGGTGTGTCTATATATTTATATAGGTGTACACAAACACACACACACACACACACACACACACACATATATATGTAGAGAGAGAAGAGGCGGATAGACAGACAGATGATAGACAGACAAACAGACAATAGAGATTCCCAAAATTGGATGGCTATTCTACTCTGCTATATCTCATTTTCCTTTTTAAAAGCTTCTTCTCAATGCTTCTACAGGATTTTCTGAGATTTTTGTGGCTCCATGTCATTAACAGCTCATCTCTGATGCTCTGGTCTTCACAGTTTATAGGTCTGTCAAACACAGTCTGGTCACAAACACAAATGCTACTGTCAATCCCTGAATGTCTGGCTATGAAATTCGACATAGGTGACCACCCTATTTTTCTTTCCATCTTTAGTAATGGAACTGTACTAACAGCACTGTCCCTGCTTGGCGGGGTTATATTCTTTGATTGTTACCCTACATACTTTGGCTGTGTTTTTCTTCTAAAACCTGTTCTTACTCTATCATTTCTTTTCTGTAAAGAAACCCACTGCTTCAAAATGAAGTCTGCATGTATGAAGAATCTGTCCATCTAGCCAGGTGTGGTGCCAGATGCTTGCATTTAATCCCAGCACTCAGGAGGCAGAGGCAGGTGGATCTCTGTGAATTCGAGGCCAGTATGGTCTACAAAGTGAGTGGAGGACAGCCAGGGTTCTGTTACACAGAGAAACCCTGTCTCAAAAAAAAAAAAAAAAACCTAAAATCTGTCCACCATCAAGCCTGAGCAACATCCAGCTCCTTATGCAAGCCTGCCTTCCTCTCTCAGAATCTGCAAATAGCATTTTAGATACATTTATGTCTCTCCTAGGGAAGAGAGACTCACAGAACTGAGTTGAGATGCGGTAGTCTCCTTAAAGGAAGGACTGTAGTTTATGCCTTTTAGTTAATGCTTAGTGCATTGTGAGTAACATACATGAATTATCCTTGCAGGAAAGGAACTTCAGATAAAAATGTCCCTTTTCACTCATGTAAGATTTTAGAAACCTCTCCTGGATTTTCCATTATATATCCATATTTTGGTTTATACACACAGACACGCACCATTAAAACAGATACAGAGTACGTACAGGGTTGAGGGTTGTTAGTGAGTGGTGCTGTGCTGCAGAAAATTCTTCAGAACTTGCTTAGTTAAAAAAAGGTTCTTGAGGAGATGTCTCTAGTAGTACATACAGTACTAGATCACTCTAAGTTATTCCTGTGCAGTAGATGTTTCCTAGTTGGTCCGTACTCCTATGGATAGGTGTTCACACTTCTCTCAAAGCCCTGCTTACAGATAGTGCAGTGTCTACCCCTTCCTACTCCTAGATGAGATTTTCTTCCTTCTTTCACTGTTTCTTTTTCTGGTTTTCTTTCCTACTTGTCTTATTATGAGTGGATGATCTTTCATTGTCAGAATCCTATGAAACAGAAGGACAGATTTTATTCACTGACTAACACAATCCCTCAGACTTGCTTAGACCATTTCCTTGGGTGACTTCTGAAGATCAATTAGCACGTATGATTTGTTGTTACTTGGAACTCTTGAGACCTGTTTCTCAACTTCAGGGACAAGTTTTCTTTGTTCTTTGCTGTCCTCAGAACCACTTTTATTCTTTTATTCCCATAGGGTTTCTGGAGCGGGAGGTGATCCCTTAAATACACAAAGCTCAGGCATCTTCCTTCTACGACCTGTCGAAATGTTGTCTGGTGTTTGTGGGAGAGACTTCCTTGGTTATAATGAAGTAATATATCATTTTTAGGTCTTTTAATATAACCAGTTATTTGTGATCCCATAACCTGGATCATATCCCTCAAGGGCAATAAGAGCTAAGGTTTCATTTACAGTTAAATGATTCATCCATAAGGACGTCTTAACTGCCCAGGAAGGAGTCATAAGTCTGATAACAGTATGGTTGGTAGGATTACTTCTGTGGCAAGGTAAGATTGCTCTGACACCTGGTCCAGGATGACAAAGAGCCTTTATGTTTTCTGATGTCTTTCATAGAATCCCTAGAGGGCAACTGCTTAGATTTTGATTAAAAGACCTTGGAAACCAATCCGAGAGGTGCTGATGTTGTAAGGGAATCACTTAGACCCCTGAATTAGCTGCCCTTGCTAGAACATGTAGGCTTTGTTTTAGAACATCAGAGAAGTGTGAAAGGTTTTTTAACGCTTTCATCACCAGTATTTACAATACACTTTTGACATTGCCTCTACATTCTTGCAAAGCAGGGTATTTTGCTGAATTCCACAGTACCAACCCAGCCAGGGCAAGCTTTGCTGTAAATTAATGAGGGTAGGTGTCTTGGTATCTTGTCATGGCTGTGGTACATCCCAGATCTACCAGCCTAGTCACCTAGCACAAGATGCTGCTGCCTTGTAAATGAAGTGATGAGAATCGTGAGGTGTGCTGGGAACTTCCAAACTAGTTGTAATTGCTGTTTGACTGTTCTTGATAATATAAACTTCCTTAGATCTCACATAGACATGCCTAGCTACTGTAAGTCAATCACTACACTTGCTTTGTAAAGAAAGCCTCAGATGCATTGGTCTTGGTGAGGCTCAGAGGCACTTGCTACATGTATGTTGAAAGACGGTTTGGTGTATCTGCTTCTTACTAGAGTTGAGTTCCTTGCCTGCTCTGTTGTCACATTTTTTCCCCTCATTTCTAATTCTGTGTTCCCCAAATATGCTTGCTCATCAAATTACCCCAATAATATAAATTTTATGATAACTTAAGAAAGTTGTGTAAGATCTTCACCTGATGCAGTAGAACTGCATCTTGGAATTTAATTGTTGAACTCTGTTGAGAACCAAGGCCCCTAGTGTGTCCCTGTAAGTAACTGGTATCTGAATTTTTCCTGCAAGCACCTGATATGTACATTTATTTGGTCTAGACAGGAAATGAACTAGCACACAGAAGCAGTGAAGAGACAATCTATCCTGAGAATGATTGTCAAAACTAGATGAGGCTTAGTAAATACTGTTAGTTATATAATATTTATTAATTTTTTTAAAAAATCATGATGGGGTGTGGTTGTACACTAAAGACTGAGGCTCACAGATGTGAACATATGCATATCATGGGATGGATGCAAAATTTGTAGCAAATCCATCAGACTCATTCATGGTCCTCCCGGTGGTCTGCTTTACTGGGGGTCTCTTAAAAAGAAAATAAAAGCTAACCTGGACAGAGATACTATGGAAGAAATGTTAGAGAAGTCCAATAAAAAAAAGAGATACAGCCACTTCTCAGATACAAAACCACATTCTCAGCATCAGATACATGATAGTACCACTTGTGAAGCTTTTAAAAAGAATCTTTGCTCTGGCTTCACTTCAAACAGATGAGTATTTCACAGGGTCTGGGTCTGAGCATTTTTTCAAAGCTCCCTGAGTGAGGCTGGTATGTATGTAAAGCTGACTGAGAAGTGTTTGGAGCATCATTTGATGATCTCTATTAGAAACGTCTATGACCGCAGCTTCTCCAGGCTCCAGATCATTTCCTTTTCATAAACTGAAATATACCAAAATATGGCATCGATTTTTTATAATGAAAAAGAGACAAGAAGATGATAAAAGGTCCTATTAGCCTAGGAATCTGTTTGCAGGGGAAATGTAGTCAACAATGACTGACAAGGAACCGTCTGCAGTCAAGAGTTTTCTGAATCTCTTTTCTGGAGAAGCCACCATGACGTCCTGAAGACGTTTTCCTTTGATGGAAGAAGAAAACCTGGGGATGCATCGTGGTTCTTCAAAAATTCCCCCAGCCTTGGTGAACACAGGCTACACATCAGTTTTCCTTCTCTCTTTCTTTTTTCTTTAAGTAAAGTAAAATTAAAAATTAGCTTGTTTGGATCGTGTTGATTTTGATGCATTAATTTGTGTTTTCTATACTAATGTTTAGTTTTGAACTCTCTAAGGAAAAAATTACTTGCAGGTTAGATATTTAAATTTCTTCAAGCTAGTTAGAAAACTTTTAACTGCTCAAGTAATGTAAGTGTGTATTGTAATGTCAACTTCTAAGTTAAGAATTCTGCATTTCAGTCTCTGAACATTTGGTCAAACATCTATTATATGGTCAGTACTCTCTTGCCTTTGTGAAGATGCAATCTAATTAATTATTGAATCCAGTAGTTAAATCTGATTTATGTTTGGTCTTCAATCAGTAAGTGTGACTGTCCTGCAAAGGTTCCTCCTCTAAGTATTCATAGCAAATATTAAGAGAAAATGGTTAGTCAAAGTAATCATGAATTGTGGTTCATAAAATCTCTCAAGTAAAATTAAGGGTCACTGTATGTCAACCACTTCGAGTTACTTCCATAAAAAGCTCAAGGCTACTTAGTGGAGAGAAGACATTTAAATTAGTGGGTCTTCAGACACAGAAAGAAAGAGTAATGTTCACAACTCCATTATTGTAAGTAATCATAATAAGATGTATTCCCAGCATTCAAAATATGCATCAGTGTTGATACAATAGTTGGATTGTGAAGTTCTACTGTGGTCAAATGTTATTTTATGACTATTCCTGAAACAGATCATAAAAAGTAAACAAAGAAGGAAAATGAAGAAAAAAAAAGAAAAAGAAAAACATAAAAAAATGGCCTCCTCTTTTACATTTCCACATAGGTGATCTCCATACCAGGAGATGAACTTGAACTTGGTTGGGCGGGAGACGGACCTGGTTGGGCGGGAGACTGGAGCCCCTCAGAGAATTTGGGATTCTTCCATTTTTACTGGGAGGGTTGGCAGGTATACCATGTGTTGTTATGTGAGTCCATAAGAGCCCCCGCAGTTCTAACTCCCTGCCCTCATGTGGCGGGAGTCAGTTGCTCACTCTGGAGCACTCGACTGGTTTCTGTCTGTGGCTTTCCCATGAACAGTGGCTTGGAAGTGTCATAGCATGAGAAGCATGCAGCCAACAGCATGCGCTGCGGTCCTCTTCTACATGGTTCTGCATGGAGACTCCAGGGCTGACTGCCTCTGAGTTTAGCTGCACCCTTCTTTCCCCCATAGAACTCCCTCAAGGCTTCCAATCGGAAGAAGAAAAGAACGAGTTTTAAAAGGAAAGCCAGTAAAAGAGGAACTGAGGTAAGTCTTTCAGAGAGATATGTTAGATATACAACTTCCTCTGTAGAGGCCACTTAGCCCTGAGGATCTGGCTCACACTTAGTTTTGTGATGTGCCTTCCACACCCTTTTTGTCCTTCCGTCCATTTTACCCACATTGGGATTCTTCAAGTTCCATATCCATCAACCTATCCAACCATTAGTCAAATCTGACCGGATAGAGCACCTGCCCTTTCCTGGAATGTCTTTCCCCAGAAAATGCTGACCATAGAGATGACGATGAGAACCAACACTTCTGGGACTCTTGGTGCATGCAGAGTAAAATCCAATCATAGCTCAGTTTTCCGTAGTTAACTATGGTGGGAGGTACTTTGTTCCAAGCGGTGTGTACACACTGCTATGAAGATTCAGCCTTATGGAACAAGACTCAAGACCTTAGGGGTGCATAGTGTTCTTGCTTCTCTTGCTTTGTGAGTACTTCCAAGCTGTGGATATTTATCCTAATAGTGCTTCCTGCCTTTTCTAGCAGGAGAACAAAGGTCGTCCTTTTGTGATCAAGCCTATTTCCTCTCCTCTCATGAAGCCTTTGCTTGTCTTCGTGAACCCAAAGAGTGGGGGCAACCAGGTGAGTAATTTTTCCTGAGTTTAACTTTGAATATTTGATATGTCAGAGACAAAATCCCCAATACCAATTAAAATAGCATTCTAGGGTACCAGGCATCTGAAGTTTACTAGGACCAGGTACAAAACCTAGAGTCTGCAGGCCACCATTCTTCTTCCAAACACAACTGGACCAGAGGTACTCAGAAAACCTTAGGACTGACATTTTCTTTATAGATATTCTAGAAGGAGCCTTTCAGAGTTCCTCTCAGTTAATAGGTTTCAGTGACAAGCAAAGAAAGATTTATTCATGTTCATTGTGGCCACCCTGAGGAAGAAGAGAACAAATAGAGGGGTTGAGTAGCCCCATGTCCATCTTCCCTCAGTTTTCATGATTAGGAATACATTTACCAACTTGTCTTTATCTCTTTCTTTTATAATTTAATCTGGCTCCTTTGTCCCTGTCCTCAGGGAAAGGAACAACCAGAACTCATTTGTCATGACAATTGTAAACAAGTACCTCAAGGCCAGAGGAAATAATCAGTTTCTAAAGACTTCATTATTTCATCTGCTCTCTGCCGAGCTCTTTCAGTATATCTTAATAGTGACCCTATTTAAGAATACAAATATATACTTACAGAAGTTATTGGTATTCCTACAGAAGCCTTGCTCTGTAAGGGCAGCATTTTCTCTATAATCCAGTTTGTTTTGTTTTGTAATCTTTTTATCCATTTCTCTTCCTGCTCTCTGGGTTCCTTATTAAAACTCTTCTGTTGGCTTCAATTTTCTGTTATTTTCTTAGGAATTTGGGTGTGAGAATACTTCTTCTGACCATGAAGTGTATGCTTTACACTTCAAGACAAGACTCTTTAGAGTTTCACCATCAACAAGTAGAGATTTGAGACTCTTTTAATCCCACAAGGAAGGATGTCATGTCATTGGAGTTTTGACTGAATCCCCCAAATGATGTCATCATTACTAAAATAATGGACGATTCCTGGGATAAATTGGCTACAGTGAAATTTGTCAGATGAGAGCCCATGACTTAAAAGAAATCTCTGTTTTCCTTTTCTCCTTTTGCAAGATTACTGGTCACTTTAAATGTTAATAACCAATCTAAGTACTATGGAGAACAGTAAAAACAGATGCTATAACAAAGAAACAACTGGTTTTATGGAACTTTCATTTTCATGTCTGTTAGTGGTGATGCCCTCCCTAATCTAACAATGCGGCTCTCCAGTGGTAGTAGAAAAGGATCTGGTGATGGGTTTCTTAGGGTTGATGCTCAGTTTGCCCTAACACACCCACTCAGGGGCTGGCCTCCCTGTAGCCTAACAAGGGTAAGTGATACAGTTGAAAGTGCAGAAGACAGGCCCAGTAGATGCCGTTAGCTTCGTGGTTTTTGTAGTCGGAGCACTGCAGACTAGATAGTGTCAACTAAACTTCATCAAGGCACTCCTACATAATATTTTTTGAGACAGGATCTGAAGAAGCTCAAGCTGGTTTTGAGCTCACTGGATAATCAAGAATGACCTCGAACTTTCTCTCCCTCTACCTTCTGAGTGCTGGAATCACAGCATGGGCCATCATGCTTGGTTAATATAATGCTAGGGACAGAACCCAAGATTTTATGGGTGCTTAGCAAGCACTCTACCACCTGAGTTCCAATTCCAGCCCTGAAGTAAATTCATTAATCATGTGTAGAAAAGTGGCTAATTAAATTATTTATCTGTATTTATATTATTGTTAATGGTTCGGCAGTGTTAATCCTTAACACGCCATTATACATAAGTACACAGAGAACTGATGGATTTTAAGAAGCCTTGGCCTGGATTGTGCAATCTTAGCCCATCTAAGTTAGCTCTTAATTTTATTCCCCAAATGTGACCCCATATGTACATATGTCCCCTTGGTTGTTATTCCCCACAGTACGCCAATGTTCTAGGACACATGGAATGACGTTCTTTTCTCTAACCTATGGTGTGTGTCTTCCTTCCTGCTCCAGCTGCTTGTCCTGGATTCTCCTACCCATTGTCATTATTGGTAACTTAGCATTCCATCTGTAAATTCTTTCCTTTTCTAAGCCTATCCTAGTCTGATCTTTCCCAAACAGGATACACAGAACTACAATTGTCAGTGTAAAAATCATTTGCATGCTAAGAGAAACAAACTCACTTGGAATCCAAAACGTATTGAGACATTATGAATTCCTCCATTTTTAATCCAGGCCATTAATTCCATTCCCTAGCTTGTCTAGAAGGCTGCCGGTTTTTTAGTACATAAGGACAGCCTTAGCTCTCCCTCTCCATCTTTACTGCAAGGCAGTAGCTTTTGTTAAGGGAGCCACACCTTTGAAATGCTTTTGGGTTGGGTTCCCCGCTCTTTGGCTAGGAACATACCTTTCAATCATGATAAGCTACTCCCCCTACACACACACACACACACACAGATGCTTTTTAGTTTTCCTTGCCTATGTGAGGCTAACAAGCCAGTTAAGATATGGCCCTATTCCTGTTTCAGTCCCTGTGAATTAACAACGATGGAAGACTTCAGACATTATCTAATGTTGCTTCCCATCTCATTAAGTACTGCCAGATCAAGGAAGCTTAAGTGAATTTGGAGGTCATCTTTTTTGTTAAGGACATGAAAGGAACCAATGGGGGGAAGTAAGCCAGGTGACGTTTGTTATGTGTTTCAAACGGAGTGCAGACTGAAAGAGCTGTGGAAATTCCAGTGGAAAACTGTGTGTTTGGAGTAATGTAAGTGTCTTAGAAGGGGCTGAACTGAAGAGAGGTACAGTGCAGTTACATGGAACAGGGAATATGAGAAGAAAGTCCCCCTTCATCTCTACCATGGGAAATTTCTGATCATCCTTTTACCTTTCTGAACTACTTTTCAAAATTGGTCACCTTCTCCAGTGTGTTCTAAGGCCCTGCGATGCACCAGTCTCTCATGGATGAGCAATAGCATTCTGTGGGTGTGCATTCTTTCAGGGTGTAGGTGTTAGAGGACTAGGGGCATGTCTAGGGCATGGAGCATAGTAAAAATGAAGTTGTGTGACAGAGCAGACAACGGTGGGATTTCCACATTCTGATGACTCTGAGGTGAAGGGGCCAGGCAGAAAAAAATTACAGGCAATGTGATTGGATAAGGATTTCCAGCCTGTGGAAAATGCTTTAAAACTTGGGTTTGTGGTGTGGAAACCAGGTTTAAAGTACTTTGCTTTTTTGTTTATGGACAGAAAGATGGCATGGCTAAGTTTAGTATGCAGGTACTCCCCTGGAAGCCTGTTAAATAAGTCAGGGTAGCTGTGAGTATCCTGGTGGAGCCTCTCATTTCTCACACACCACTACCTCTGCATCAGGAGACAGATCTTGATGCCTGGCCAGGGCTTCCTGTTGTGATAAGTGGGGTGAGGGTGGGTATATTCTGATTTTTTCAGTTTAACAGTTAATAATTCACTTATCTTAGTCATCTGATTCTAGTTTTTTTTTTTTAAATGTGTTTCTGACTCATTTTCTTTCTGAAATGTAGGCTCCAAAACTTTTATTTTTAAACTTGTCTAATCTAAACAACTGGGTGATATCGCCATCTAGTGGCTAGAAAAAGAACTGTCTCCCCCACCCCTTCTTAGGCTTGAAAGAAAAAATGCCAACATTTTGAAGGATTATATTGGACTAAACACACACCAGGACTATTTCTGTTAAACGGCACATTATCTTATCAACCTTCCTTTTAATCTTCACAGTTGTTGTCCCTATCTCTCCAGCACCTATCAGTGGACACCTGACACTGGTGTTTTGTAAAGGTTTGGACACGGGTTGTGCTGTTACCAGAAATAGGTGAGGAGACAGGTACTGTATTCAGGGACTAAAACATCAGATTCAAGTTACTCTCCCTATGGGAGGGAGAGCAAAGTAGGAGAGAGAATTTACTTCAACACAGTCCCTACCTCTGTGTGGGAAGTTGGGAAGACTGAGGGCATCCCTCGCCTATAATCTCCCTACCTACCCCCTTTGCCGAGTTCAGTTTCTCTTTCTCATGTTATCTCAGACAAGTTCACAGATGCTCAGATGTTAACCCCTAGAATGGATTTGCGTAGCCCCGAGAGTTGGGGGACTCTCTGCTCACACTGTCCGGTGCAGTGTTCCAAGGCAGATGGGTGGTAGCGGGTGCTGACTGAGCACAGAGACGTGAGCTAGGTGGAGAGTGGATAGCTGCTGGTGGACATATTCATGCTGGCTGATTTCATACCACTCCCTGTGAATCAGTGTTGCCCCCTCAAAAGTCACCCTCCTAAGTCAGGGGCCAATTTCACCAATATGGACACAGGGAAGAGAAGAAAGAAGCTGAGCTCAATGAGAAATCAGAGTCCATAAACTGTCTCTGAAGTACTTCAGTGCATAACCTCAGTGAAGTGATTAGATTCTGCAGTGCTGGGAAATTTTCAGTCTGGAGCTAAATAAAACTTTATTGTTTTCTACGGATTTAGGCTTCTATGGGTCAGATTGGTTTGGAGAGAGAGGTGAGAGACAGTAAGTAGATGAGGGGGTATGTCAAAATCCAGTCTCAAGATCCCCAGAGCACTCTCAACAGATGGCAGCCAAACAGATGGAACTAGAGAAGCTAATCCTGAGTGAGCTAACCCAGACCCAGAAGGATGCACATGGCGTGTGTTCACTCATAACTGAATGCTAGACATATAGTACAGGACAACTATCCTACAACCCACACACCCAAAGGAGCAGGAACATAGCGTAACTATTCTATAAGAAAGTCCACCCTGCAGCAGAACAAAGCAAAGGCTGAGACACACGGTCAAACATTAGGTGGAGCTCTGGGAGCCCCATGTAAGAGAGGAAGGAGGAGCAGAAAAACCTGGAGGGGTCAAGATTGACACATGAAGATCAACAGAACCAACCAGTCTAGGCCCCTAGAGGCTACAGTGACTGAAATGCCAACCAACAAAGAAAGGAAAAAAACTTAGATTTAACCTAGACCTCCCCTATACAAACATAGATGATAGGCAACTTTGTCATCATACAGATCCCGTAGCAAGGAGTGGTACAGTCTCAGTGATGGACTTTGTTACATGTCAGTGGGAGACTTTACCTTAGTGGAGCTGCCATGTTGGGCCCCAGAGCAAGAGGAAGCTCTTAGAACTCATGGGACTGATGAGCTGAGGGGGGCTGATATGGGGGAGGGGGGCCCATGCTGGACAAGAAAGATAGATGAGAGAGGAAGTAGAGGGTGGAAGGGTGGGACCAGGAGGGGGTTGAGACCGAGATGTAACTTGAATTAATAAGTAAATGTTACAAAACAAAATAAAACAGTGAAATCACAAATCTCTTTAACATCCCCCTTTTTAATGTTACAAAATTGTTGGGACCATAAGCACTGGGAGGCTAAGAGTCAAACCAAGCCATCTAGTTCCTTGGAGGGGCTAAGGCCTGCCTGTCCCTAGCTGCAGCGGTGACCTATCACAGTGCTAGTCTGGCTCTCCTTGACAAAACATCTCAGTGGCGCAACTATTTCCCACAAAGTGGAGTCCAGGCGTTTTAGCTCATAGGGCTTACTCTATGCCTTTCTCCAGCTGTTTCATCTCTCACTGCCTTCTGCTTCCTGGTTCCTAAAACTCTGCTGAGTATAGTTTTCTGGATCCTGTCTTGTCCTTTCACACCTCTTGTGACTTCACTCTGGACCTTCAACTCTTCCCCTCCTCCCATGGAAAGAGACAGTTAACTTAAGCATCTTTCACGCTACAGCTCAAGGGTCACATTTAGGACACCTCCATCCAGTCTCTAAATTTGTGTTTAGACGTCCTCTCCCCTGGGCGTTTGGGCTTCTCACTGGACATCTCTGTCGCAGCGTTGGCTGGCTTCAGTGAATTAATGTGTTTAGCGTTGTTTCCTTCCTGTAGATTCTGGGCTCTTCAGTATAAGCCTGAACACAGCACAGAGGTCATATTCATAATTGCTGATGGAATGCTGGGTTCTCCGGGATTGTATGATTGGAAATAGTTATTCTTAAGCCCTTCTTCCCACTGATCCTTTTCCTCTGATTTGCTTATTAGATGGCTGGTCGGATGTTTCTGTCTTGATTGTCTACATCGTACATACATGATGTGGCTGAGACTTAGTGATACTGTAGGGCGCTCCTATAGGATGTTCCTGCGGTACTCTGGTGGAGAGCCCTGTGCTGTGGACTGGGCTGTTCCAAATTGCTTCTCCACCATGATCAGATCTTGCCTTATGAACACCGCATAGAGCTTCCTTGTGAGGCCAGGGGATCCCTGTTAGACACATCTCAACATTTTCCCTCGTAAAACTACCAGACACAGATAGCAGTGGGTGGTGATGGTGCTTCGAATAGATCTTGTTCATGTCTGTAACGATCTACCTGTTTCCCAAGAAGTTGCATTTTCCTGCGGCTGCCCCCTTTCCAGAATGGAAGAGGACACCATTCTTCACTCCCTTCCCAGGAGTGCTCAATCACATAACAGCTGAAGTGGTCAGCAGGTTATCGTACCCGTGAGTTGAACTGGAATTCATGAGCACTGCTTTTTTTTTTTTATTTCCATGCAAGAAAACCAGACTCATAAATAAAGGCTGCAGCCCTTGCATTTGGCATGCAGCATGTGAGAGCTGTCATGTGCTTAGACTTGCTAGTGACGGTGTGTGAATGACTGAGTAGATTTAACCTCAACCCTGAGAAAGAAACAAATGGCCCTTTTCCAGTGAATCCTATTTGTGTGACCATTCAGGTCCATTAACAGACTGCCTCTGTGAGCGCACTAAAGTAGCTTATCCTAATGCTAGAGGCAGTTGGTGGATCTCATTTAAATGGGTGAGTGTTGAACTTTGATGAGCACCTGGTTTGTATGCTCCACTCACTAGGACTACTTTAAAGAAATTCTTTCATTCAAATTCTTGTTATTTCTTTTATTCCATATTGTGGAAATAAGATTTTGTGTGTATATATGTGTATGTGTATGAGAGAGAGAGAGACAGAGAGACAGAGAGAGAGAGAGACAGAGAGATAAACAGAGAAGTTCACTGATTTGGTTAGACTGGTTGGCCAGCAGCTCCAGGAATATGCCTATCTCCACCTCCCTGGTGCTGGGATTCCAAATGTGTGCCTGGCTTTTTAAGCGGGTGCGGGAGGTAGAAACTCAGTGTCTTCACCCTTTCATAGCAAGTACTTTACCCAAGGTTACTTTTTAACTTATGCTAAGTCTATCCATGCCTCGAGGCAGCCAAGCCCTACTGTGTAGGTTATTTCTGCTCAAGGCCAGGCAGGGGGGGTGCTGGCCCAATAGACTGAACTGAGAACAGATCCATTGGGAGGAGAAGGAACAACTTGCCAGGCTTTGTAAACATTCCTCTCTTAGAAGGAAACGTTGAGATAATTAGGTGTTCCCGTGAAAACAGATTTAAAATGAGCAAAAGTGAAACCATTCATCGGATCAAATCTTGTACAGAAATTTTAGGTTAAGAAAAATAGCCTTTCTGCGTCTTATATTTTCCTTTCTTGAAAGCTGTTGATTATCTCGCATTGTATGCGTAATAGGAGAAGCTGAACTACTACTGAGCTGTGCAGTCTACTGTAGCAGAGGTGGAAAGACAATTGGCATCAGCCATTCATGCTGCTTTAGGAATCTAAGACAGAAAAACTGACTTTCTAGCCAGTCAGTGGGATATGTTCTATAAATTAGTTGGTCATTAAAGTGGTGCTTATACTACCTACTTAAGATACAGTATGATCAATAATCCTGAATGCATTCATTAGCAAGGCCCAGCACAGAAAGAAAGGACACGGCATCCATGTTGCTGGTATGATGTCCCCAAATCCATGTTTGTGTTTGACAAGAGGCAAAATATGTCATTTGGCGAGGCAGAAGGAGGTGTTCTGATAATTCAGAATGGAATGTTATTCCTAAAATTGCAGCAGGTACGTGATAAGGCAGAACTTGAGATTGCAGCTTTGGGAGATGCGGGGAACAAAAGACCTGCATTGGCTCCTGCAGCAACTGACACCGCCGTGAGATAATCACCAACCGCACAGTGACCCTGCGCTGGCAAGTGTAATTGGACAAATGGATTAACAAAGAGCAGTGAAGAAAGGGACCAACATGTACTAAGGTCTCTTTTGTGCCACACGCTGTGGTAGACGCATGACCATCATAATTCTTGCTATGGCATCATTATGCCAGCTGATTCACATAATCACCCTGGAAGGGAGACATCCCTTTTCATTTCTGTATCACAACTGGGCCAGATGCTAAACACTCTCCACTGCCTCAGCATGCCCCTTAGCTCTCTCCCCAGGTTTCAAGCTCCTCCTATTCTGCTGGGGCACCCCCTTCAACACAGCAGACCAGATATGCAAATAGGAATAGTTTATGAAGAGACCATGGCTCTACTAAGGGAGCAGCAGTGCATTTGACAAACTGATAAAATGATCCAAATATTGACTTGCTGTGGCTAATAAAGATGAATCGTGTTGCTCAAGATTGAAGCGCTGTTGACACTGCCTAATTCAAAAAGATCATTTGTCCCCCCCCACCCCAGTACAATCTAAGAAGCATGTCCTAAACTACCTTTAGTCTGTCACAATTGTCATCTCCATGAGTATCACACTTTCTTAAACCTCCATAGGTGGCTGAGGAGGGTTTGGTTTAAGCTGACACAGACATGCAGATCAGAAAGGGCCAAAATCGACTGTGATAGTGTTAGCTAATAATAAGCCAGCCTGTCATTTAACATTAAAGTTTAAACTTTACTGTTTATATTATTATTGTACACATATAATGTGAATTATAGGTACTATTAACTAGTTATGAATTTATTGAAATAATTTTTCTATGTGAAGCCAAAGTTTGAATGAAAGCTTATATTTTGTATGTAAAAGTTTATTTTTGATACAGTCTGTTACTCTGTAATCCAAACTGGATTTGGATTTACAATCCTTTCTCTCTGTATCTTGAATGCTAGGATTATGGGCCTGCACCACCATGCCAGGCACACATAAAATGTTTATGAGTAAATTATGTATATTTACATTTCTTCTATTTCAGTGAGAAAAGTTATTTCAACAAAACTATAACTAACTAGCATTGCCTATATTTCTATGTTCAGACAAAGTAAAAACTGATGTTAAATGACACAGGCTGGCTACTTTTCTATAGACTTTTCACCATTACATAGTGATGCCAAACTCATAAATACTGTTCATTAAGCATGTGTCACACTTTACTACAATTGAGCCTTGTAGAAGTGGGCACTCATGGTTCCGAATTAAAGACAACACTTAGCCTAACAAAGTCATCCACCCAGATTGGATACCCATCTCACCTGGACACACACCCAGTTCAGGTGTATGTATGTATGTACATACAATCAAAGTTCAGGATTTTTAGCTACTGTTCCCTATGATGTATAATCGAATATTATTTAAGGGATTTGCTTGATTTTATTGCATATGTGTGCCCCAAGGCCACAGGCACCGGGTCCTCTTTGGGGGCCTTGAGATATAGGCAGTTGTGAGCTACCTGTTGTGAGTGCTACTGATGGAATTGAGGCTCCTGCAGGGGCAGTATGCTCTCTTAAGCACTGTGCCATGACTCGAGACACTTAATTATTATTTAAGAGAGGATACTGGATTCTATTTCTTTTGTTTGGAAAGTTTTGTCTCTTATTCATTCATTTGTTTGTTATTTATTTCTTCATAGGGAACCAAAGTCCTACAGATGTTCATGTGGTACCTGAATCCGCGGCAAGTCTTTGATCTTTCTCAGGAAGGGCCTAAAGATGCGTAAGTCTGGAAACATCCTCCATGGGTCATATTATGGACCATAGGACTTGAGGTCAAGGCTATTTATTATCTGACGGCCTGCTGAAGTCTTTTCGGTTCATCTTTCATTAACTTTCTTACTTTCATTTTGATTGTTTTGAAACCTCCTGATCCTCCCCCCATGCTCTGTCTTTGCGTTTGTTTCCACCAAACTGCCGTCTGATCAACTGTTGTACGTACCAGTGCTTGCTTCTTGCGTGCTGGCTGCTAGTGTATGCATGACTGAAGGGTATTCTTAGAAAGTCCAGGAATGAGAAGTGACTCCTCGCTTCTCTGTTTATGTATGCCCAATTTTGGAGGTACACTCTAACAGAAATGTGAGTTTATAATCAAAGGCTCAACATTTGTATGAATAAGCGTTCAATCTGGAGAGACTACTGTGTGTGTGTACAAAGGCATCCAGAATGTGTATGCGGAGATACAGAAAATGGAGAAGAAAGAAGAGAGAGAATGAAAGAGAGGGAAAGGAGGAGGAAGGGAGGGAAGAGGTGGGTGTATTGAGAATAACTAACTATAGCTTTGGTTGCTACAGTTCTGCGGGACAGGCATTTTCAATTCTGTTCTACCCCCTTTCTGGATTTATCTGTTTAGTTAGAAGTGTTGAAAATTAAGTCTAGATGTACATGGCCCAACATAGCAAGAAAGAATGGAATCATTTCTGTTTTTGTTTGATTCCCTGTCTTATATCCATCACATTACTGATAGCTCTGACGACATTGGAGTTGGTTGTTATTTTTTAATAACTAGTGATGTCAGAGTGAAAGAGATGTCAATATGGATGGTTTCTAGAAAAATGGTATTCCTGTACAGAATGGGTAAATTAAATATTTTAAACATGTAAGGAAATAATTATGAGACAAATTTCTACTGCTCCCTTACTCTGTGCATTTCTTCACCATCAAGGCCTGCTGTGAGATGTCTCTATGTCTGTTTATGTCACCTTAAATGTGCTTCACTGGCTTGCGGTCATTTAGATTTATATTTATTAAGATTTTTTAGTCACGTGAGTTATACCTTACATAGATGTTTCGTAATGATCATAGCAAGACAAGAAGTATTTTCAGGAAAACCTGCGCTATTTATTCTATATAAGTAGCCAGTGGTTTCTGGAGCAGAACCGCCAATGCCTGCCTTCAGCAGGAAGCTTCACAAGGCAGGATGACTGTGTTCTCTTGAGAGCCAATCAGAAAGAGAGAATGATCTGAGCCAAGCAGGTTCATCCAAAGTAAAGAACACAAACCAGTGGATGGGGGCGGGGTGGGCGAGTGAGCTAAGGTAGACTCGTGGTGAAGAATGACGGCAGTGATGAGTCTTCTCCATCTTTTCAGTTTTCAAAATTTCAAGGATTAAGGGTGGGTAGTGCTGATTTGAAAGATAAATAGACTCAGGAAAGGTTAATCAAAATTAAATAAGGAGGAAACATGTAAAGATTGCCGATTATCAGCCAATTAGGTTTTTCTCTGAGCAAGGAGAAGGAAGAGTGATAGGAAATGGAAAAGAAAAAAGGAAGTAAAAAACTAGAGAGGAAGATAATGTGGATTGAGAAGGTGACGGGAATTATGAGAGGCAGGAGGATACTCAGCCCCACTGCAGTGGTGGTGTCAGCACCAGGGCCTGCTTCTGGTTTCTCATCCAATTGCAGGGGTCAGTTTGCCTTGGTTCCATGGGTAGTGGAGGACACACATGTCCTCTGGGGGTGGTCCCCTGCATTTTACCCCATAGTTCCTCCCTACAGAGAACTACGTGCTTACCTTGTCTTCCGTTCCCCCCTCCAGGCTGGAGCTGTACAGGAAGGTGCCAAATCTGCGAATTCTGGCCTGCGGTGGGGATGGAACGGTAGGTCCTTGAAAGAGTATCTGTTCTCTCCCTTGCCTGTCTATCTTTCTGATAAGGTTCCCTGTGGGAGTTTTTGTCTTCAGCTCCAGTCTTTCCCTGTCCACTCGTATAAATGCCTGTCTGATGAGGGTCATAAGCTCTAAGGCTGAGAAGGGCTTTGCTGTTCTCATGGGACATACTCGGCCTTCTTATAGCACAGCCCTCAACTGTACTGCACTGTTGCAGAATAAGAAGATTCTCATCACTGGAATAAAGGTTTTCACAGATGGCTAAATCCAGTTTCAAATACAAGCTGACATGTTTCCATTTATCCTTTCAGAGATGTTGCTTATTAATCCAAAAGTGTTTTTAAACCAATACATAAAAACAAAAATACTATCACCAGCCCTTGTCATTGTTAGTCATTTTGAGAGTAGCTTTCTTATTAGGGTAATATGCGGTCTCATCTTGGTTTTGGTTTGCATTGTCTTGATTATTAGTGGTGCTGAACTTTCTCCCCATAGACCTGTTCCCCACTCAGGTCTTTTGAAAAAGGCTTATTGCAGTTGCTCCTTTTAATTTGGCCTGTGCTTCTGTGGTCGAGTAATTTAGAGGTCTTTATTCAGTCTGGACGTTAATCCTTTGTCGGATATATAGTTTGCATAATAAATAGATAAATAGATAACTAAATAAATAAATACATGTATACATATATACATGCATGCATACATACATACATACATACATACATACATACATACATACATACATAAATGTAAAACAATGACAGACAAGACTCTCAGGCATTGCTCAGTTAGTTTCCAATGACATGTCATAGACTGATAGTAAGTGGTGGGATATGATCTTTCCCCATGCAAGCAGAATATGGGGTCTGGGGATCAAACTTAGGTCACCAGGCTTGTGTGGCAGTCACTTTATTCACAGAGACAGTTACCAGGACCTCCTGCCCTGCCCTAGACATCTACCAGGACCCCCTGCCCTGCCCTTGACATCTACCAGGACCACCCACCCTGCCCTAGACATCTACCAGGACCCCCCCACCCTGCCCTTGACATCTACCAGGACCCCCCCACCCTGCCCTTGACATCTACCAGGACCCCCCCACCCTGCCCTTGACATCTACCAGGACCCCCCCACCCTGCC
>CAJQZJ010032348.1:1016388-1030112 GCA_907164525.1 Lophiomys imhausi | reverse complement strand
GACATCTACCAGGACCCCCTGCCCTGCCCTTGACATCTACCAGGACCCCCTGCCCTGCCCTTGACATCTACCAGGACCCCCTGCCCTGCCCTTGACATCTACCAGGACCCCCTGCCCTGCCCTTGACTACTTGTCTTGTGGTTTTTATTTTGCTGTTAATTTTCAGTTAAAGGATTTCTGTTTTGTTATTTGTTTTCTTTTTCTTTTCTTTTCTTTTTTTTTTTTTTTTTGAGACAGGCTTTCTCTGTGTAGCCCTTGCTGTCCTGGAACTCACTCTGTAGCCCAGGGTGGCCTCAAAGCTGGAGATCTGCCTGCCTCTGCCTCCCAAGTTCTGGGATCAAAGGCGAGCACCACCACCACTTGGCTTCTTTGTTTCTTTATGGATCAATGAATGAGATGGCTCAGCAGGCAAAAGCGCTTGATGCCAAACCTGATGAGCTGAGGTCAATTTCTGAAACCCACATGTTAGAAGAAAAGATGTGGCCCAAAGCTTGGCCTCAGTCTTTCATGTGTGCGTTGTGGCACAAGCAAAGAACACACCCATTCTTTCGTATTCTCTCTCTCCATCTCTCTGTGTCTCTCACAAACATTAAATAAAAACTTAAATTTTTTATCCTTCTTAAGTTTCTCTCCTATAGTATTGTTCTTTCCCTCTGCCTTTTATTGAGTTTATTCAAGGCAGCTGTTTTTAAATCCTCAGTCTAAAGATTTGCTCACAGCCATTACTGTGGTGACTTTCTTGTGCTTCACTTTTACAGTAGATGAAACCCTGGTTTCCTGACAGCTTTCTTAGTGTTGCCTTGTTACCTCGTCTGAGAATTGATGCTTTAGGCTTTTAGTCCAGTCTTTCTGCCTTGGTTTTACTTTGCCTTTCCTCAGAGAAATTATTAAGGAGGCTCCCCACGCCCTCTGCAATTGCTTTTGCTAATTTCAGCATGAGATTGGTTCCCACATTAGTGGCCAGTGCATTGTCACAGTTTTAACACTAGAGGGCAGTCGAAGCCCACGTTTATCCTACTCCACGTGCTCTGTAGTTCAGCTTGAACCTCAAAAGGGGGATCAACGCCCAAATCTTTCTGTACATCTGAGTTTCAGCCAAACACCTGACCCACAGCAATTTGCCTGTGCTCACAGGGAGACTAGCATCAGGAACACGGTTGCTCATGCTGCGAAGCTATTTCGTACCGTGAACCCACAGCTTGTCAAGACAGTACTGGGGTATCCCCATAGCCAGCGAGCTATGAGCTATGAGTAGCTGAAATGGAATTATGGCTTAAGACGAATAGAACCAGCAGAAGGTGGTGCTGGCCAAAACAGGAGCCTGATAGATTGGGGCCATGTGTTCATCTCGACCTTAAGGTAGGTCTAGAGGATGTTTTGCTAGCACAGGCCTGGGAGTGGAAGTTTTTAAAACATTCCCAGTGTCACGCCTGGCTCTGAATCCTAAAGCTTAGTGCTGGACTAACTTAACCCATCACAAGCAAATGGAAGCTTAGCCCACGCTAGGCTAGGCTGAGATTGGAGAGGTCTTGGTGAAGGCAGTTTCTAATGCCAGATTGAGTTGGACTTCAGTACCCCAGCCCAAAGGGCGAGTTCAGTCTCAGGAGTGAGGCTTTTGCCACAGCCAGAAGGGATGCAGGCCAAAATATGAGTATTTTATAGTGGAGCTTAAAATAGCGGCTAGGCAACAGCCATGCTGATGCGGGACTAGAGGCTCCATCCTTGAGGACTGGCTTGAAAATGTCTATACCACCTGAAGTCTGAGGTCAAAGATGGTGCTTTGGCCGTTAACACTGATGCTAAGTTGGGCCATACCTGAGTCTTACAACTATAGGGACCTGTGCAGTCTTGGGACATCTCAGACCAATTCCAAGGTTGGCAGTGAGGAAGACTGAGACTTAAGTCTGCCCGTCTGGAGTACAGATCTGTTTCAGACACCGGGGCCATTAGTTGGCAAGCTCTAGCCTGGTTATGGGTCTTCTGATTCTCACCTGGTGTTCGAATCCATTGTTGAAGGCTTAGGACTGAGCTCGAAGGCAGATAGTCCTGCGCTGACTTTCGCGCCCTGCCAGCAGGCTGAGTCTGCCTGAGGCTGGAGAGCAGGATAGGTGGAGTAGAGGTGGCCAGCCCCTCACTAGGGCTGACCAGCAGCAGGCTCCCTGAGAACTGATCTAGGGCAGGGTGGGGGGCAGTTTCTCTTACATCTGGTTTCACTCTGGGAAGCCTGAATCCATGTTGCAAGTCTAAGGTGATTTCTGCCCCTTCTTCCAAGTTAGGATATCTCTGTCCCCAGCCCTTGGGTTGACTCCTTCCTGGCTTCTTTTTATTGTGCTAAGACCAGGCACTGTGTCATTGCACCTGAGTTGTTAGCGTTTGTGAAGGTAGTGTGGCGCATGACAACTTTTCAAACTACTGTGTTGCTAAAGAGATGGCCACTGGAGAATTTTACCTAGCCACTGTCTTGTCACATTGCTATTCGCTCTTAAAAACTGGTTACGTTTAATCCCCCTCCCTCTCCCCTTCCGCCTCCCTCTCCCTCTCTTTCTCCCTTTCCTGCCTTTGCTTCTTTTAAAGACTGAACTATATAGCACGCTGATTCGGCTAGACTGGAATGCAAAGGAGCCCCAGGGTCCATGTCCCTCTTCCCAATATGGAGATTATAAAGTATACACAAGCAGCCACACCGTACATTTTATGTGGGAATTGGGGTTCCAATTCGAGTCCTCATGCTGGCACAACAAGCTCTGTACCTACTGAGCATCTCTCCAGCCCTTCATCTGTATTTATTTTCCAGGAAAGTATGGAGTGGATCTAAGTTCTTCTATCTTGGATGCCCATGTTTACATGTCTCACTTATTCTCCGCCTGACAAAGAACAGTTAGTGCAGAGTATGCTGTCCCTGCACTTTCTTCCGGATTTGGAGTCTGATGTTTCAGAATCTAAGGAAGTTTTGTGGATTGTCTTCAGTTTCCCCTTAAGCTCCCTAATTATGATGCCTATTCTCAAAGGTAGCAGTAGAATCTCCTCTCATAGCCTGGAAGCCCTGGGCACCACTCTTGATGTACAATATATGCTGACGGATACCCATTATATGCTAATGAATGAAACTGGAATAGGGAAGGTCAGTGGTTCCTTTGGTCCATGCTTGGTGGAATATCCTAGTTGAGAAAATAGTGTTCACTCGCCCGTCTTTAAAATTTACAGTTATTGGCTTGTAAAATTCTTCATAATGTCTTGTTGGTTTTCATCAACTTGACACACACCTAGACATACCTAGGAAGAGGGAATCTTAACTGAGAAAGTGCCTCCATCAGAATGACTTGTGGGCAAGCCGGTGACATACTGTCTGGACTAATGATTCATGTGGGGAGGCCCAGCCCATTGTGGATGATCCCACCCCCCCACCACAGGTGGTCCTGGGTTGTATAGGACAGCATCCTGAGCAAGCCACAGGGAGTAACCCATAAGTAGTGCCCCTCCTTGGTCTACGCGCCAGTCTCTGCCTCCCACCCTTTTTTAGTTCCTTCCATGGCCTCCATCAATGACGGACTGTGATTGAGATGTATAAGCTAAGTAAACCTTTACCCCACCCCATGCCTTTCGGCCATGCTGTCTTTCACACCAATAGAAAACAAAACCATCCCGTCTTTTCCAAAGTGTATCTGGTGATGGATTTCCTCCCAAGATGCCTGTTAAATCTGCAGTGGTTACAGGGTCTGCAGAGATATGTTTGGGGCTATGCTAATGCAGGAGTTGAAAGGTCATGGTCCCCTTTGTTTCTACTGCAAGGATCACAGCAGATGTCCAGAACAGATGACAAGCAAGCAGAGACAATCATAGCAAATTTATTTAATCCAAGTTTTATTGACAAAGGATGCTTCAGTCTGATGACTTAAAGATTCAGGAAAAATGAATTATTTAGGGGTGGTGAAGATTAATGGTATTGGGTTGAAGGGGGATGCCCAGCAAGGCTGTATGTTCAGATCTTCCTCCGACTCCCTCTAGAGCATTCCCTTCTCCCCTGTGTGGCTCAGGACCCCTTCTGCATGGGGCTCTTGTGATCTACTGCCAGATGAGGTAGAACAGAACTTTCATGGCCAGCACCTAGGCAGAAAGACAGGAGAAATGGAGAGTCATGATTTTAAGCTTTGTGGATTACTTCAGGGAAAGGGGTTCTGGTTTATGAGCCTCCCCGGAGGGGAGGAATTTGGAGTTCTGTGACTCACCTTGGAGAAGAATGAGAGGAGATAAAGAGGAGAGTCAGAATGAAGTCTTGGCAGTCTGTGTCTTTTCTTTCAAAACATTCGGCATGCCAGAGTGAGGTTGGGTGACTGATTCCAACACTATAATAGAATTTTACTAACTTCCTATATTAAGAATTATATACAGAGGACTCCTCTGGTGATAGACAAGGAATATTCTTTGTGGTGTCAGCAACTCTCAGATTGACTGTGTTTAATGAAAGGTGGCACTCATTGTGAATCTTGGCCACAGTTACCTTCCTTACCTTACAGACTCCTTACCTTCCTTTGTGACTTCAACCTCCTGCACTCCTCTTTTCTTCTTGAAGCTTCGGTGTCAGCTAAATAGAGCTTGGCATGTCTGGTGATCTGGACTCAAGGTTTCTTTAAAAAAAAAAAATTCAAATACAAATGCATAGCCTGCTATGATTCCTGAGCTGCAGATCTTTACTAACTAGGGTACATCCCACTCCCCCATCCCCTCCCCAAGTGTCTGTCCCTCTGGGACCCTCAGTCATCCTCATGCCTTTGTTTTCTCCACTGGGCAGATTGATATTCCAAAGAGTACAGTGTTAGGTCATGCAATACTGAAGCCATTCTCTACAGTCAGGTAAATATTTTGAAGGATGGGATTTTCAATACTTACATGATAGGAAGCCAAGCCAACATCTGTGGGACAATTATGGAGCTTGACCTAAAGCCCCCAAAGAAAACTGAAAAATATTAGAAGAATAGAAAGAAAGTTACAAGTTTGATCTGTCAAGAAAACAAACAAAACAGAGCTTCAAGATACAGGCAGATGCTAAATGTGAAGAAGACACTGAAGAATTAACATGCTTTTGAAACCAGGAAATAATGGTGTCTTCAAGAAAGCAGTTTTAATGGGGCATTTGGGGAAAAGAAACAAGCAAGCAAACAAAAGAAACCAGAGCCAGATTCAATCCCAGCCTTCAGTGCCTGTGAACTCCTTGGTGCTGTTGTCTGACAGCTGCCTCTCTGATACATAGCCAACCTGCTTCCTCTGTTGTATTCATTCTGGTCTTTTCTGATGTCTTTTCATCATATACCCCACAGCTAATGACTACTACACAAAGCTAAGTGTCTCGTTACGAGCTTGATTCCTTTTCCTGTTAGGGATTTTCTGTGTTTCTAACTTCAGTTCTCATGTTGTTCCACACAGTTCACATATACAAGGGCTATTTGTGCTTGGGGTCCATGGCCACTTGTAATAGTCATGTCTAAAATGGAAGCAACATGCTTACCTTGGGGTTGGAGCACTTCATAGACGAGTTATTTTTGTCAGTGGCAGCATCTGTTGTTCCATCAGTGAGAATCAAAACTTTAATTATCCATCTTAAATGAACTTGATTTTACTTCATTTTTCCATGTTAAAATGAGGTATCTGTGAAGACACATGAGGTTTATGAAATGTTTATCATATGTGGTTGTTAGTTTGGAAATGTCAGGATTTTAAATTTTTAAGAATTTTTATGTGTATGGATATTTTGCATGCATATATGCCTGTATATGCTGTGCATGCCTGGCCATGGGAGAAGCCAGAAGGAGGCATCAAATCCCCTAGAACTGAGGTTGTGACAGTTGTGAGCCACCATGTGAGTGCTGGAAATCCAATCCAGGTCCTCCAGAAGAGCAGCTAGTGCTCTTAATTGCTGAGCCATCTCTGCAGCCTCTTGAATGTGAAACTTTTATTTTTCACAGAGGCAGAATTTATGTAAAGAGAAAGTCTGGTAGATCTGTAAGGAAGCATTCAGGCTTTAAGCAAGTAGAGTGTAATTCTCAGGTGTGTTGGTATATATTTGACATGAGGGATGCAAACTTCTGTTAGTGAGGACATCTGTCACTGGAGGTGCTGTCAGAATTCTGCCGGAGTGCTGATACCATTCAAGGAGAAGTCAGAGATGGAATATTTTTGGCTGCTGCTGCGGTTAATATATTAACCAGTAACCACTTGAAGTGTGCAACAAACTATATAACATGTAGAAACTTTGTATCATTTTGGAAAAAAAGCTTTTAGGCTTCAGTATCAGTTGTTTTGTTTTTATTTTAATAAAACATACAAGGGGATAGATAGAGTGATCTCTTCTCCCAAAATGACTTGGAAGTGGATATGGAAGATGTGGCTTTTCTACTATTTTTGTGCTGTTGTAAATCTACAAAGGCAACTGTGGAGATCTCAAAGCCAGTGGTGTATGTAATAGTTCAGATCATTGCTGTTCTGGGGCATTATGGTTAAACCACATTTGTAACTTCTTTTTCTGGAAGGCGTTTTAAAGAGGGAAATTAAAAAGAAGTAGGCAAATTTTGTTTCATTTTTCATTTACAACTTATAGAAAATATCCCAATATGCAAGTTATAAATTTACTCTGAACTATTTTATGTTTTGTTTTATGAGCTATTTGTAGTGCCTTTTAAATCTGACTCATACTGTAAATATGCAGCACATCCAGTTTGGATCTGCCATTCAGTGGCCAATGGCTTCATCTCTAGATAGCATCTCTTTTCACCTGGTTTGCCTGTGTCAGAGGCACAAAGGTACATGTGCCAGGTTCACTCTCTGGTCCCTATTCTGAAATAAAATTCAGATAACCCAGGAGTGCTCTGAAACTTTCATGCTTGGAATCTAGAAATAATCACTTTTGGCCAAGTTGTACATGTATGTCTTTCTTGTTGGTTATACCGTATTGCCAAACACCTTGTGCTGGTCACTCTGTTTACACGTGGAAGGACACATGGCTCAGCCACTTCTGCCACAGGCACCCCTACCATGGCTCCTTATGGAATAACCTGTGACCTCTGCCCCTCTGGCTCCTGACTTTAAGAAACTGAGGGGGACCATCCAGTTCACCTTTAGCCATTCTAGTGTCTTGTTAAAAATCCACAATTAAGCTGACATTTTCCATTCATTTCACATTTACTCCTTGTTCACTTGGCTTCCCTAGATTAAGAGTAGCAGATGGTCCCCTATTTCTGAATGGGTGGGAGTGCAGGGTGGACTCTGCAGAAAAGACAAGTTAGGCATGACCATGGCAGGGCCTAGTTGATCATACGAAGCCCTTCCCTTCCTTGGCCTCTGTTTCTCTGTATTTTACCCTCCCAAAAGAAAGCACATAGTGTGTCCTCAGCTTTAGTATTAGGGAGTAGACAGATGTCCTAAATCTATATTTTGCCTTTTTTTTTTGCTTTAATTATAGTCGTACTTCTTCAGATTTTGTGGTAAGGTATGAAGTTCATAAATTTAAAATTAAGCATATAAAACATTAAAAAAAAGAACGATAGTTTAGCTCTTCCTTGGCACCTGTGGTGACTTGTTTCAGGAGCCCTTATAGATACCAACTTGGCTGGTGCATGGTCCTTCATATAAAATGACGTAACATTTGTATGGAGCCTACATGCATTCTTGTATACACCTCAACTCATCTCTAGCCAGGCATGGTGGCACACACCTTTAATCCCAGCATTTGGGAGGCAGAGGCAGGCAAATCTCTGTGAGTTCCAGGCCAGCCTGGTCTACAGAGTGAGTCCAGGACAACGAAGGATACACAGAGAAACCCTGTCTTGAGAAAACAAACAACAACAACAAAAAAATCATCTCTAGGTTATGCATAACCCCTCTGTGCTATGTAAATCTGTGTAAATAGCCACATTTTCAGGGGACAGTGACAGGAAGAAAAATGTACACCTGCAGTATAGACACGAGTGTTTACTTGAAAACACTAGTCCTCAATTTTTTTAAATCCTTGACCCAGAACCTCTAGAGAGAGTGCTAGGGATGACTGTACCTGTCAGAGTTCAGTGTTGTGCCTTGCTTTTCTTTGACAGTGGGGGAATGTGGCTGTCATTCTCCGCTGGTGTGCCCTGCATTCTTTCCTGCTGCATACAAGGCAGTCGATGTACTCCTGTCCTATTAGAGGAAAATGTCGATTAACTGTCATCCACACCCCTCAGTCCTATCTAATGTCAGTGCACCATGGAAGGCATATATTACGTGGTGTCCTTCTGTGACAGCTGGAGCTGAACACAGGCAGGTGGTGGCAGCATTGGCCAGCTGCTGCTGCAGTGCTCTGCCTGCAAGAGCGAGGAGAGAGGCAGGAGGACCTCCTGTTCTCAATCTGTCCGTGCTGCTGGTCCTAATGAAGGAGAGGCAGAACTGCAAGCTGGAAATGTTTTGGCTGAGTTAGGATAATTTTCTTCACTGGTATGTGTGGGGGAAGTAATTGTTAGGGTGCTAGCTGGCTGGTACAGATAATTTGGGGAACATTAAAGACTGATAAAACAGAGGACCTGTGTGAGAGCCTGTAGTCTGAATTCTGGGGCCATGGCAACAGCAGGCTTCTGGTTACAGCCTGGGATGCAGAGCCTCCCCCTCCAACCCCCCACCCACCCAGCTTTGGGGCCTGAAGATCTTTCACAGTTTTGGTTTGCTTTCATAAGGACACACACATAGGGGGATTACCCATGAGCCTCCATTCCTCCTGCTTCTGTGGCATATTTGTGTCCCTCTCTTTTTGATGGCCTCTTTCTGATGCAGGAAAGCTTGGCTTCTGGCATTACTTAACGGTTTATAAAAGACAGACTTCTTGGTTTGAAGATAGGCAAGGGTGAGGATGATTTTCAAGTTTAAGACTCAGCTTTCTTCAAGCAGAGCAGTGGGAAGAGGGCATTTTGCTTTTAGGAAGTGACCTTCATCAGTGAAGCAAGGGGGACGGGAAGAAAAATACACCTGGGTGTAGCAGTTAATGTTAGTTTGGATTTCTTACTTGTCAGGCATGGGCCATACAAAGTCTACATGTTCAGTGGAGAAAATGACACTGACGTGCAGGCACAGTTGCTCTCCGCAGGGGGCTTGTCCACTCCAGTACCCACTGGAGCTTGGTGCCAATGCTGGTGTCTCCTTCTGGGTCTTGTTCCCTCTGCCCCACCACTGTCCTGCTTTCGGGGCAACTAGATGTTGGCTAGACATGATGTATCTCTTGCGGGGGGTAAAAATATTTGGACTGCTCCAGGATAAGACGCCGACTCACCTCAGCCAAAGGACTATCTATAAAACCACAGGCATCCAGGAGAATATCAGGACAATAAAAGTGTTTTAAAAATCATATAATGATGCGTGGTGACGATCATAGCAATCAGGGACAAGTTGGTCTGCTCCTAGGCAGGGAAAGTGATCTGAGTCGATATAACGGAGTAAGAAGATTGAAATAAATGCACACATGTATGTGGGCACACATACCTACCGGCACAAGCACACACACATACACAATACACATACATCCACTTTGTAAGGTAAGAACATCTTTGTGTGCAAATCTGAAGAATTATACTTTGTCCTTGGAGACGAGGGTACCTAATCCACAAGCCCAGAAGGCTCGGTGTGGAGCTGAGTGCATGTCAAGCTGAACTCTTGGGAACCTCTTTTGAGAAAGCAGATGGCAGCTGAGCCTAAGAAGGTTTGATTGACAGCTGTTCCACTCATCACAGAAAGTCCTGGGACACTTTTCTTTGTGGCTAATCCTCTTGTTGTTCCATTCCTTTCGGTGTGAACCTTCACGTGATTTAGAGTTTTTCTTTGTAGGTTCATGTTCCGAGGCGGCTGTTTGCTTTTTCCTTTCTGTCTTACAGAGTACTTTAAGAGTTATCTTACTAGAACTGTGTTTGCTGTAGGTGGCGAAAGCTCCCATGCTAGAAAGACATCCCTGGGATGGTGGGGAATTGGCCTGTTTACCAGACAGAGGCTTTCTCAGTGTCTCCAGACATGGCAAGTCACAGTCCTGGGGGCCATGGCCTCAGGGTTTGGTCATTTGCTCTCTGTGCCAGCCATCCTTTTCCCTGCCTAGAGAGCCCTGGTGCCATTACTGCCTCCTCCTAGCAGCAGGGGGAGCTTTCAGTCCTCATTAGACAAGCAGGATTCCTCCACATGGAGGCAGGCTGCTCCAAGTCTTAGCCTTACCTTTGACACTTGGTGTTTTGTTGATGGGCCACGAAGATATCTCTATAAACTGGAAACTAAAATTAAACTATCTTACAGAGTCTTTTTATGTCAACATACACTAATGGCTTCATCTTGTCATTTTGGAAGTTTAATAAGGTGGTTTGTTGAAGGATTTTTCTCGGGGATAGCATGGAGATTGTAATCACTGTACCATCTTCTATTAGCGTGAACTCTGAGGGCAGCCATTTTGTTTTATCTAGCATAGCCCAAGTCATTAATCTTGTTATTTCAGTTGCTCTGCTCTGATGTTTGTGTAGTTGCTCATGCTCATTAAATGCCCTGCTAACATGTTGTTTTGAAAGATTCACAACTAATGCAAGTATAGAATAAAAATGTGTCGCTATCTTGCTGAACTCTTGAATGAGCCAGTAAGATAGTAAAGCTCATCTGTCAAAGAATAGGCCAAAAATTATGCAGTTTATAGCAATATTTTCTTTTCTAAATTTGAGGGAAAATTGGTTGATACACAATGAGGAACTGAAGCCATCACCTTTAAGGCAATCTCTTCTTGACATTTGTCATTTGTGGTTCCACTAGGCAAGCCATAGCTGGAAATTCTTAGGGGGACCTATGGAACATGGGTCTGTGTAGCATAAGTTTCTTTTTGCTCCTCTCAGGTTAGGGGCTGTTTGTTTAAATTGTAATACGACTAAATTCAAAGCATTGTTTCTCCTAGGACAAAGATTAAATGGGACATGTGATTCTACTGTATTTTCTACCTTAATTTATATTAGACACTAAGTCCATGCATAATTATGTTTTCATAGTGAAGAGATTTTAGGAACAGTTAGGGAAACACTACAAGTTTCTAAAAATGATGCCGTGGAGGGTGGCCATACTGCCTGTATGGGCTGTAGACTAGGCAGGTTACAGTCTTTGTGTGCATTGTGGTTTAAGCTGTAAACGGGCCTGTGAGGTGGGTATCATTATCTCATTTTGAAAATCAGACAAATAAGTGTCTGTGAAGTTACGCAATTTAATCAAGGTTCTGCAGCCTGTACGAGTCACATTGGAATGTAGTCTGATTTTGAGTATTGTATTCTCTCTGATACTCTATTATATTTACCTCTCTAAACAATTTTAAATTCTCCTAAAATTTAAAGAGTATATCTAGATAAACATGCAGAAATGTGGGTCCCAATTTGCTTATATAATAGAGCATGCATAAAGTGGTCTTTTTCCTATTAAGAGGTTGACCATTTTGAAACAACTTGAAGTAAATAGGCTTTCTGTTGCATGATCACTGGCTTAAACCTGGGTTTTAAGCATTCTGACCTTTCCAGCCTTCTCTTGCTAAGTTCCTTCCTGGTGACTTATTGTATTTCTTTTCTCTCTTCTGGTCCCCAATACGTCTGTAGGTGGGCTGGATCCTCTCCATCCTGGATGAGCTGCAGCTGAGCCCACAGCCTCCTGTGGGGGTGCTTCCACTGGGGACTGGGAATGACCTGGCTCGGACGCTTAACTGGGGAGGGGTAAGAACTGGAGGTGCCTGCCCCTACCATGGAGGGGGAAAACCACACCCCCAGATCACTCTGTGCTCACTGCTAGGAGCAGGAAACTGTTGATGTCACAGGAGACCAGTTAGAAGGGGGGCCCAAATTGCCTGCTTATGTATCGATTCTTTAGTTTAGACTCAGAGTCAGCAGAGAGGAGGGGACGGGAGGGGGGGGTTCAGTGTGAGAAGAACACACCATGGTTGGTACACAGACAGGGTGAGTGCTGAGGGACCCACCAGGACACGGCTGGTGGGTCCACCTCAAGTGGGCATGTGAAACAATCTTGCAAATTTGTATTCATCCTAATCCTCAGCCCTGGCAGTAATTGCAAATCTGGGGTTTAGATTTAAGACCTATCCTTTGAGACAATCACTACTTCTTTTTAACAGAGAGTTTCTGGTCATTGTTATGGTAGCTTTGATGATACCAGTGTTCCCTTGTTGCCCTTCCATTGGGGGCCATTGTCTGGAAGGTGTGAGGGAGTCCCTCCTGTCGCTAACTGATCATTTTATGTATATATTTATCCTCTTGTACTAAGATAGAAGAAACCACAAGATCTAACATGTCAAACCTGGGAGCTATTGGCCTTAAAAGCTGCTGGGGCCAATAAGTTTTCTGCAGTGGGGTAGTGCCTGGTAATTAGCTCACGCTCCAGGCAATAACCCCATACGCATGCTTATCCAAAAGACTCTAATTAAACTCAGTGGGCCATTACAAAGAAGACAAGGAAGCTGGAAGCTACTTGTTAGGAGGAGGAGGGAGTCAGAGGGAGTAAAGGTGGATAAGAGAGGAAAATCAGAGTGAATATGCTCAAAATACATTATGTACATGTATGAAATTGTGGGAGAATAAACTCAAATATTCTTAAAAGATACTGACATGTCCATTGCCAGCTTCCTAAGCCCTTCTTGTTAGACTATAGGCTGGCACCCATTTCATATGACAATGACCTTCATATTCATTATGTATGACAGATCCATAGCAGACACTGACATGGCCTTTAGCTGAATTAACCTATCAAGGCGTTTTTGTTGTTTGCTTTACCCTTTCTTTTTTTCTTTTTAAGTGGCTGGCATAAAATTAAACGTACTACCCAACCCCTCTTGAATAAGCTTGCTGTCATGAATGGCTCTCAGAGGGAGGGCTGCTCTCATCAGCAATGCTTCTCCAGCCGGCGCAGATGGATGGTGTCCTAACACAAGATTGGTGCATGAATTAGAGTGTTCAGTCTTCCTTTATGGTTTCTCCCTTTCCTCCTGCTTCCACACTTGTGTGTATCCCCCAAATTCATACAGCAAGGGGTCTGGGGATCTTGCTGTTCACTCCAGTCAAAGCAGCCATCCAGCATGGCCCTCACTGGTCCTTGGTGCCGATTCCTCAACTCAGGTCAGGCAAAACCAATGCTTTCATGTACCTCCTTAGAAGAATTATCTTTAAAGTACCTAGCAGGGAAAAGTTGTTTACTCTTCCAGCCTTGATGCTTTAAAAGCAGCGGGACTATGGCCCACACTGCCTCACCTTGTTATGATACCCATCACATAGCTTTCCGATCCAGACAGCAGGGGTCTGTGCTCTGATTCTGTCCTTAGGGCTACACTGATGAGCCTGTTTCTAAGATCCTGTGCCAGGTGGAAGATGGGACCGTTGTACAGTTGGATCGCTGGAACCTCCATGTGGAGAGAAACCCAGACTTGCCACCCGAAGAGCTTGAAGATGGCGTGTGTAAGGTTAGACAGTTCTTCCTCTGGGGGCCAGAGAGGTGGCTTGGCTTTTGAGAGTGCTCACTGATCCTGTAGAGGGCTGGAGCTCAGTCCCTAGCGCTTATGTTGGGTAGTGAACAGTTGTCTGGAACTCCAGCTCCAGGGGATCTGGTATTCTTTTCTGACCTCTCTAGATACTTGCATGTGTGTGCGTGCGCGCGCGCACACACACACACACACACACACACACACACACACACACACACACACACACACA
>CAJQZJ010032348.1:957551-1014018 GCA_907164525.1 Lophiomys imhausi | reverse complement strand
ACGTTGTAGTATGTATGTGTTGGATATAAAGCTCTCGAAACAAAGCACACCTGATTAGGGAAATTAGACTGGATCTAACAATTGAGTTTATTTTCTAAATTCATGTAATCAATCTTTTTGTATCTGTTACAAATGAGCACACCTCATCTTAACAAAGTTAGTGCACCATGCACAAGAGTGGCTTTTACTTAGTAACTTGTATTTGTGTTCCTTATACCCTGTATGATTTATAATTTGTGAGATTTCTTGTTTTGAGCTTTCACTAATGGGTTAATCCAAGAGCTCCTTTGTCTTGTTCATAAACACCCTCTATGGTGAGTTGTGACTGATCTGTGTCCCACAGGCTGCCCCAGAGATAGGGTGTGGTGTAGAGTTTGGGTTGTTGTCTTCTAGTGAACTGTGAATAATGTCACCTTCACATTTGTCCATTCTTGCAGCTTCCTCTGAATGTCTTCAATAATTACTTCAGCCTTGGGTTTGATGCTCATGTCACGCTGGAGTTCCATGAATCCCGAGGTGAGGACATGTCTTGTTTCTGTCTCCCTGGGAGGAAGTTTCCAGTCATGTTCCACTTGCTCCCTTTAGCTTGCTTAGCACCTGCATGTCTGCATTGTGTGTGTCTCTAGTTCCATGCTAACCTTCATGATGACCCTGAGAGCTGGACCAGATAAGAGCTTGCTAGAAATCGGGGACTACAGATCTAGCTGACTAAGATCAGGGACAGAGGTCCGTTCCAAGTCAGACTCTACATTGTGTTCTGAGGATCAAAATCAGGGCTTTGCATGTATTAGACATGTTCTCTGCCACTTAGGGTACCTCCCTGGCTTTGAATAGAAATCTTGAAGGAAAGAGAATTCTTACATAAAGAAAGATTTCTTTATTAATCAGGATGCACTTAACTTCACAAGCCAGCCGTGATTAAAATTTAATACCGTACATCCAGAGACTTTGAAATGTGATAGGAAAGATGAAAAGGAAGTCACAGGGATGCAGGCAATAGCAGGACTGTGGGCCTTTTAGTTTGAGAGACAGGAGTGTGGTAGCAGTGAGACAGCTAGGAAGGCTCCAGGAGCTTCACTGTGTCAGACAAGTAAGAATAAGACTGCCATAACTCCAGTATGAGATGGTGTGGGACCAAGACTCTAGGAGAGCAAGTTTTGAAAGTGAGTAAGAAGAATTGGCAGCTGATGGCCCCTGGAGAAGGCAGAGCACTTTCTTTGGGGTTGTGGTCCCTGTTAGGTTGGGCAAGGCACAGTGGGAAAGTCCCACATCTATATGCAACACTGATTAGTAATTGGACTCAGTGGATTACACATTAAATTTGGGGGGGGAGATGTGCTAGGAGGGCCTAGGTGGGTAGCGGAGGTGATCATGGTCATGATCCATTGTACAGACATCTAAAATTTTCAAAGGATAAAAACATTTAAAAAGCTAAAATATTATACATGCATAGGAAAATAATAGATAGATACATATGAGAAAAGGATGAAACAGTAGAATACTTCATCTGAAAATTTCTTAGCCATACAGAACTGAGAAAATTTAGGGTTCAGGTTGATCACAATCTCTGATCCTTTCTCTCTCAATCTCTCCATCTTTTGCACTCTGCCTATTAGTGTATACTATATGCCCTGCCATTCTCTTTGATCTATAGCTGCATTGGTTCCTAGTTCCGTGTGAATGTGTTTGCATGTAACTGAGACACTGTTATGTAAGGTATGAAACTTGGGAGATGAAAGCCAATGTTATCAGTGAGGAGCTGTTTCCCTCATTTCCTGAGGCTATTCAGGGCTCAACTGGTTTCAAACCTCCCATACCTGAAATACAGACTACTGTAAACTAGAATCCCGAATTTCGGATTGTGGTAATCAAGCCAAGGAAAATCTGACTCTTACACACCAGACATCCACAGTGGAGCTCAAGGGTTCAGGATGTTAGAATTCAACCTACAGCTGAAGGACAAACTCTGAAGCCTCAACTGGATCCAACAGGTCTGGTCCTTCAACTTTCACTACAGCTTTTAGGATAAAATGTTTGTGGAATTGGATTCTGCATTAAGGGAGCACAGCAATACCAAATGAAGAAGGAATTGTAATTTGTACTTCTTTGAAAAGCTAGAAAAATCACAGGCAGAAATAGATGGGTAATAAAAGAACCCTAAATGCTTCAAATAAAAAAATACTCCAAACCGGTACATTTCTGCCACAGCCTAGTTGTTGGGAAGAATTATTTCAAGAGACATATGTAGGATTTCTGTTGGTAACTTGTTCTTCCTGTGTTTAAAAAGAGTTCATTCTGCCAGTGAGCAGTAATCAGTTTTTGGTTCCTAGCATATTTCTCCTTATTTTGTTTTCTTTAAGGTCCTGTGCATTTGTACTTCTTAGAAATAAGATTCTCAAGTTTCTTAACAATATTTGTAAAGTGATACATCATCACAAATACATGAATTTCCAAAAATAGGAATCATGACATGAAAAGAGACTTAAGTGGCCCTGAGTAAGCTCATTCAAGGGAACTTAATTTTGGATCTAATAATTCTGAAAATTGTTCTAACGATATACACCTTTGTACTAGGAAGGAATATTTATGCATCAGAAGGAGGATGATACCACAGTACAAAGGAATGTGGTTTACAGAAGAATTCTTTTGGGGAAGGACACCAATTGACTAAAGGCTGTCAAATTCCAAACTTAACCTTGAAATTTTATTGCTAAGGCTTGGTGCTTATTTTATTTTTTAAATATTTTATTTATTCTTTGACATCCAGCTTCATCTATCTATCTGTCTGTCTGCCTGTATGTCTATCAATCATCTATAATCTATCATCCATCCATCTATCTATCTGTCTATCTATCTGTCTACCTATCTATCTATCTATCTGTCTGTCTGTCTGTCTATCTATCTATCTATCTATCTATCTATCTATCTGTCTGTCTATCTTCTATCATATATCTGTCTGACTATCATCTATCTATCTACCTACCTACCTATATACCTATCTATCTATCTGTCATCTGTATGTCTGTCTGTCTGTCTGTTTGAATCATATGCACCACACACTCTTCTCTCCCTCTCTCCCTGGACTGCCCATAACATATCGCCCAACCCCCATCTCACCTTCATGTCCCCTCTCCCTTCTCTCCTCTTACCAACTGAGTCTGATTAGTGTGGTTCACATGCACACAAGTGTGGGGTCGTCCATGGACACCTGGACAACTTTTCCTGGGGCACACCTCCAAAGAAGATGCACTTTCTTTTTCTTAGCTGTCAGAAGCTTCTCAGCTAGGATTGGGGATGTTGTGAGATCCACCCACTTGCAATTTGAGGCTTCAAGACAAAAGTTGTATAATTTGCTTCGAAATGCCTTACCGGTGACTCAAAGTCTCATGAGGGCCATTGTGTGAAAAAAAAAAAAAACAGATTGGATAATGTCACGAAAATATGTTACTCTAAATAGGAATTATGCCAGCCCATCTATGTGTAATGGATAACAAATATCAATTGCATGAAGGCAGAATTTTAAAAATGTAACTGCAGGGAGAACTTTTGGCATAGATGAGAAACATCCCATCAAATGGACAGTTCTTAGCATAGCTACTTATCTAGTAATTTTTTTTACAAGGGGCAATTAAAATCACATTTATTTTGGAACAGTTCGTTAGAATTGTTGCAATGCAGATGGTTTTAGAAAAACCAGTTGAAAAGTCTGGGAGGGAGTGAAGGCAGTCTTAATATTTTGTTTGACGTTGTGGATGAAGGGGGTAAATGAGACAGTCTGAGAGTCTATATTTGATGGGATTGAAAATATGTCTCACTTGATTGGAAATAGCATGCTGATTCTTCCTAAAGAGGCCAAAGCATTCTTGGGTGATCTCTTGCTACTCATGCATCAGAAAGTGTGATGTTCGAGAGAGGATTTGGAGTGGCAATGGGATGGGTCATGTGACTGTCACTTGGAGCCTTGCCTCGTAGTTTTCATCAGTGCTGTATTGTCACAGTGATTGAGGGACTACAGAGGAAATATTCTAATACATTAGTGTTCATGTATGTTAAGAATGATTATAGATATCAGTGGCAAATTCAGGTCTCATTTTACCAGCCACATGAATGAGATTGTAACTCTTTGGACATGGATATGAGACACGTCAAAAAGTCTGTCTCATGAAATATGATTCAGAGGAGTTGAGCCTTATGCACAAGGTCAGGAAATACACTTAGGACTTTAGAGGATGCCATATTTACACCTGAGTTAGGATTTACTACTTTTGCTAAATATCCGGAGACATGTAGATGGTGTGACCCAAAGGATTGCGCCTTCTATGATTCATGTCATAGACAATAGACAGATGTCCTTGCTGAAGATGGTGTTGAGACACACTGCCTGGCACTGGTCAAGGCAACAGAGCTTAGACAGCTTGTCATAGATAAACTCTCACTGTCTCAAACCTTCCTTCCATCTTTAATTTCTGTATGATGCCCACTCATCATCTTGGTGTACTGTGTCTGGAACACGTGGTCATTACACTGCTGCGCAGGCAGAAGAACTAGTTAAAACACACCAAATGTCTGTGTGATCTGATTTGATTCAGCTAATCTTAACTCAAACTGCCTGGGATGACATCTGAAAAGATGTCAGATCGCACCTAAAGGTGGGGTGACAGTGACCCCAGGTGCATGTCACTTTCAGTGATGTCTTACTGAAACCAAAACGTTTTTAACAAACCTGTTTATTCATAACAATAAACTGTTTTATTAGCCCTGTGGAGTGGCCAGCGGGGCTTGGCAGCAGGCCTGGCTGGCCTTAGCTGGAGGCCTGAGACCTGGGGTGGCCAGAAGGGCCATATAATAAATAAATATGCCAAGACCCTTTAATGCTTAGTCCTTTGTTGACTCACAACTAACTCATATAAGTTAACCCAACCAACTATTCTCAATCTGCCATGTGGGTTTCTGCACCTTCAGAGCTCACAGAGCTCACACCAAGGCACTTTTCTGCTTCCAAGTCTGGTAGAAAGAGAGCTTCCTCTGTGTAATCCCAGGTTTCTCCCAGGAAGTCCCACCTTCCTATTCTCTCTCTGCCCAGCTAAATGGCCATCAGCAACCTTTATCTAATCAGAGAGTGCCTCAGAAAAGGCAGTAACCAGATTTCCGAGCATTGAAATCAGCCTCTGAAAACGATGTACAAGACCCTTCTCCACCTTTCTCCAACAATCTTACCTTTCATTTTCAGACCTGCCTCCCTGTCTCTCAACTCTATAAGGATAAAAGAGTGCATCTTCTTTATTTTTATATTACCAGCTCACAGTCCAATGGTAACAGTGTTTGTTACAACAACAGAATGTTCCATCAGAGGACAAGACCCATTGATAAAAAAAAAAAAAAGAAAGAAGTAGCAATAGAAGGAATTTATCATACAGAGGAGTTGTGCAAACAGTGAGCGATACAGGTGTTCAGAAGGATTGGAGGCAGAGGTGGAAGAAGTTTCCAGAAAGGGTAAGGGTACTGTGTATGTAAGATAAGGGGGAGCTGTGATAATAGACAAGAACTAACATGGGTAAAATCACTTCAGGGAGAAAGGAAAAGTACAGAGGAGCACACATACTTCTCCTCTGCATGAGTTAGATGACTTTTCTACAGTGCTTGAAAAATGATATTGTTAAACAAGACATTTCAGAAGGTAAAGGACATTTTAAAAATGTTCTTAATGGGAATTGATATTGAAAAGAGGGAAATATTGTTCTTTAATGTAAAATTTGAATTGAAGGTGGTAATGTAACTGTAGACATAGATTATGGTATTTTGTTTTGCATTTCTGGAGTGGTAAAATTGAAGAGAGTGCAAATGTCAGAGGAGGGAGTGGAGTGTTGTGAAACAGTTTTCTGAGCATGAATGGTCATTACATTCTTGAGTGCATAGCAGCTGTGATCATCTGTGCAAGACCTGCACAAGATAGAGCCCATCTTCATTCTCTTATGGAGAGGCTCAGGGCCTCACCCACTCCCTGGAGAAGTTAATGGTTGTTGGTGGAGGGAGAGACATTTCTTCACTGGTGTAACCACTGGTAAGTTGCTCAGGTTCTTATAAACAAATTCTCACCAATGATCCTGTAAGGAACACTAATAAAACTCAAAACTCATTGGGTCTCTGTCTGTATGTCTGTCTGCCTCTCTCTCTCTCTTTCTCTCTCTCTGTCTCTCACTCACACACACACATTCACATATATACTCATACATGCACACACATGCACACATACACACATACTTTCTCACACACTCACACACATGTGCATACACATGCATAAGAAAAAGAAAGTCATCCAAGTAGAAAAGGAACTAGTTGGGGAAAGGAAGGTTCGTTGGAAAGGAAACAGGGTAATGGAGGGTGAGTATGTTCAAAAAATATTACATGCATGTAACAACACGTCATAACGAACCTTGTTTTTATCTATAACCAATAATAAAAGCATAAAAATTTAAAAATTGGGTAACTATCCAATGGAAAAAGTATGCAAGATGTACAAGTTACATGATGCTTATATCTAATATTTTGTAAATGTGCTGTGAGAGTTATACTTACAAATGCCTTCCCAGGGTGCCTTAGGCAAACTGCATTTGTTTATGAGCCAGTCAAGAACTTGAAACTAGAGCACAGGAGGCATATGATGTGGAGAGGCAAACTGAATCTATACATGTGTGCTTAGATACTCACAATGGTTTCAGGCTGGAAAACTCTAGTATGTAGAGCCTTGCGTGCCAAGATACTGATTGGTAACTGTATGTGTGGGTTATGTGAGCACAAAGATCCAGTTCTGAAGAGCCAGGAGGATTTTCCCTCTGTGCACATGCGTTTGAACTCATGTTACTCCATGATCAGTATGAGCTGACGCTCTTTCTTAGCGTGCCATCAAAGGCAGATTGGAGTACAATTAGCTGCATCCAATTAGACCTACACACACAGCAGGTTTTAACCACGCCCACTTTCATGCAGCAAAAGTGAAGACTGAGGACCTTTATGTTTAATAATTAAGGTTCTAAGGCTTCTTTAGGATCATTATTAGTAAGTTTACATTGGATCATTTATGAAATATAAGCAACAAATCTCTTGTCAACTATTTATTTCATATTTTGATGAAATTTGGACTTTTGATTTGAAAATTAAAACTGTAGGATTGCTTATCTGTTGTTCTATATACTGAAAAAAAAAAACTACATGGGGACTTGAGAGATGACTGAGTGGTTAAATACATGTACTGTTCTTACAGAGGACCTGGCTTTTCTTTCCAGCATCTATATTGGGCAGCTCACAGTCACCCAAAACTACAAGTCAAGGAGAATCAGGTGGCTCTTTACCTACAAGGACAAGTCCCCACCCATGCTGCAAATGAACTCCTACAAGTGTACACATAGTAAATTAAGTAAATAAACACATAAATAAAATAAATGAATAAATAAATTTATTTTTGAAGCTTTTAGGTTTTCTGAAATATTTTCTAGAAAGCCTTAATAATGCCTTTTAAAAAGCACCATTGAAGAACAACTTTTTAAAATTTGAGATTATAATATAATTACATTTCCGCTTTCCCTTTCCCTCCCTCCAAACTCCCATAAGCCCATCCTCACCCTCCTTTAAATCCATGGCAGGATTCTACAGCAAATAGTTTTGTCTTTCTGTGTACATGTATTATTTTAGAGAGGAATCTGTCTGTAACCTGAGAGGTTTTCCGCCAATTAATCATGGTCAAACATCCTCATAAGTTTGCATATTTCAAATATCAGAATGATGATCTTTGAATTATAACAATCAGATATAAATGGAATATCTGAGGAGGTATACTTTCCCTGAGCTCCTTTCATGACATAGAATTGTTAGGCCTTCTGAGGAACGTGGTGATGTTAGGTAGAGATCAATGACAACAAACCAGTGTGCTAATAACTCACTCAACTATTTATTTAACCACAGATACAGGCTGTCAGCCCAGGTGATACTACAGTGAACTGGGACCCTTGAGGGCATCTTAGGTACTAAATGCCTTTTTCAGCTAGGAGGAATGTGAGTCATGGGGGCTAGAAGGTAGGCTATGGCAGCTTGGCCTCCTGTGGCATTTGCCACCTGGGGTTATTCCTGTGGCCCAACATGACAGAAGTACTTTACTTATGAAAGCTTATCTTCATGGGTCCAGTATAATCATGTGAGCTCCTAAAAGCAGAAGAGGAGGACAGAAGGGAAAGTTCGAGAGACCTAATGTGTGAGGACTTGGTGTGCTGGTTTTGACTGTGGCAGGGGTCAGAACCCACCAAGTACAGACAACCTCTGTTGGTGAGAATGAGCACTCTTTAGTCACCGCCGCCAGAGAGAGCTTCAGTTCTGCAGCCTTCATTTATGGTTTCTACCAACAGTCTGAATGATTAGAAAATATTTCCCAGGGCCTCTCAGTGAGGGTGTCACTGTATGTCACCTTCTCAGACCTTCAGTGGGGGCTCCAGCTGAGCCCATTCCAGAATCTGACTAAGAGAATTATAAGCAAATCAATAAATGGTATTTGAAGAATAATGGTGTAGAAATACAGTGAGCGGATCATGCTGTCTCATAACCACTTCTTGGGAAGGATAAGAATGGATAATCCAGGGATTCATACAATTAATCTCAGATCCTTCTAGCCATGGTGTCAATATTATTAGCCTTTCATTTTTACCATATGTCACATAACAGACACAACTTCCTGAACGAACGAGCCTTTGAATTTTCTTATTGGCCCCTCCCAAAATCTTTATTCCCTAGTCTTTTCTTGATACAGTATGGAAGGGAGAGTGGAATACTCATACTCTTGGGTCTCCTTAAGCCTTTGTATTATGTGCAGAAGCACACTCAGCCCCAATCCCTCCTTCTTATGGCAATGGAAATGACTGAGCACTGCCATTTGCACGCCCTCCTTTGCTCCCTCTATGGCCTGGCCTCCGTGGGAGGTGGCCCAGTTCCAGCAGTAGGTTCAACTTCCTCTGCTCTAACTGACCTGCCTTTCTGAGTCTCAGTTTTGCTTACTCAGCAGATGCAAAAATGAGAAACGAGACTAGGGATGTGGCTTAGAAGTAGAGTACTTTGCCAATACCCGTTTTGGAAGTCCATTATCCTAACAGGATTTACCCCTTACAACCGTAAGGCCAAGGCATGTGTGTGGACTCTCCATCCCTTCCCCTTATGTCTTTTTGACAGCTCTCTGAATGTTAAGCATCTCAATAGACCTTTTAAAAAAATTTATTACTCCTAGCTAAAGTACATCTGATATGACCATTTTCATCAAAAGTTAAGTCACTAAAAACTCATTTTATTTTTCCATTTTATCCCATTTTGGTGGTCTTATAGGGAACAGTCTGTCTTTAGAGAAAATGAATCTACTTTTTAGTTTTATTAAAAATTGAGTCTCATAGAAAAACCACATAGATGTGAGTATTTTCCTACCATAAGTTGTAAAGCATATAAATGTTAGTGGCTGGTCTAGGGTTCACTTAATAGCTCTGGGCATCAGTATGCTGAGAAAGTTCTACACCAGAACTGTGGCTGGCTGACGTTCCCATTTCTTATAACTTGTTGGATAGCTGACTAGAACTTTTTTTTTTTTTTAACTAGAGCACATGTACTCAGATACATTGCAAAAAAAAAAAAAAAAAAGACTCTCAATTTACCACTGGTTTCATAAAATAAGAAAGCTGATGCAACTGAAAATGAAAATGGGAGCCAGACAAGCTGGTTCAAAACAACTCAGGAGCACGGGGATGGAATGCCTCAGTGGTTAACAGTGGAGTTCAGTTCGCAGCAACCACAAGAGGTGGTTCACAGTCATCTGCAATTCCAGCTCCAGGGGATCTGACTCCCTCTTGTAGCCTTTGTAGGTATACATACACTAACACACACACACACACACACACACACACACACACACACACACACACACACACAGAGTAAAATAAAATAAAATTTAAAAGAGGCCAAGAGTAACAGAGAGCAATTAACACTGTTTTATATTTTTGTTTATTATTCCATACAACATCTTGCTCCATTTGGTTTAGAGGATCAGAGTATATTGTTGAGTAGAACAGTATTTAGGAAAGCTTTGAGATTCAGAAACTATATAGCTGCAGTTAGCTGTTGAGAGTCAGTCTATAAACTTCTCTTATTAGGCAAGTTTACAATTCTCTACTCAGTTTCTGTGTCATGTGTGATTATTAGCTGGCGCTTAAGAATCCTGAAAATAATCAATAAGTATTGTGTAGGACTTTTGCTTGAGGTCCTATATGCTTTCTTAGGACCAGTCTGGGTGAATGAACTCTCACATTTCCTCATTTAATCAGGTGGGATTGTTGTTTATAGACAGCGTTGGGACTGAGAGAGTTTTCCTTTAGTTGTCTTGCTCTCTAAAAACTACTAGGAGAAAGATCTAGTCTAAAAGAAGCTACTGGAGGATGGGTATAAAGTCAGAGGGTTAAGATAAATAGTAGGTCCTTTTGTGAAATGTTGGACTTGTATTAGAGAGAAATTGTATTTGAAGAAATAATATTTCATATAGACTTATTAAACCTCCAAGTTACTGTAAAAATTCTCTGATATGGGTATATTTAATCTTTTTTGGCTCTTTGAGATTAATAACACATACATACAAGCTGAAAATTAAATTATTTTTCATATTGAACGTTCTGTAATATGATGAATCTATTCAGGAGCCCTCCCCTTATCCTCCTCCGTCCCTCCCTCTCTCTCTCCAACCATTTATCTGGCTTTCTACCTCCCTATTTCCCCCCTTACCTTTTGCTCTCATTTGTTTCCATTTCTTCCAAGGTCTATCCCAAGTAAAGGAGAAGGTAGTAGTTTGAAGTGCTCTCAAAATGTGCACACAAACTATCACAATGCTTACTCAGATCCATCCTGTTTAACTTCATTTTGAAACTTTACACATAGTTTACAGAAGCCACGCCCTCACAGATGAGTGAGGGTAATCACAGCCCAGATCCTCTTCTCTCCCATCCTTGTCCCAAATCCCTCTGATTCTCTGATCCAAAGGGAATTGGAAAAGAGTCTCTAGTTTTGATGTTTGTGACTGCACCTGGGGAGCTTGTGAAACCCCTGATCCCGGACCTCACATTTGGACTTCCAGTAGAGCAGGGATAGTGGGGCCTAGCTGTCCACGCTACTCATACACTCCCAGGTCACCGCAGCGCTCTGACTTGAGCTGGACTTCTATAGCAGTGGATAGTTACACCCGTGTCAGCGGGCCACTAAAGCGACCGGCCTGGAACTGCAAGAATGGTCCCAGCAGAGTTGGATCTGGTGGGTCTCCAAAGTGGAGGCCAGACTTGAGGAAAAGAGTACCAATCATCCCTAAAGGCCCAGTAACAAAAACACCTCTCCTCTTTTACAGAAGCAAATCCAGAGAAATTCAATAGTCGGTTTCGAAATAAAATGTTCTATGCAGGGGTAAGTGTTATTTCATTTTATAACTATTTATATTATTTAATGATAATCTGGTAAACACTAAAGAAACTAAACCCATCAAAATTAGTAATGCACACCCCAGACACTTCCATCTTTGTTTATATATAACTATTGTGTAAAATCTTTATTAAGGAATGATACAGAAGGGGTGTTTTCAAACTGAGTGGTCAGCAAGGCAGCTGGTGTTGTCTGTGTTTTAAGCTTAAACCCTACAAGAGTCAGTGACTTTTTAGGGAGTGATCCCAAACAGACATCTAAGAAGGAATTGCGAAGAGTCATTAGATTGGGAAAAATATATAATGTTTTAGTTTTATTTCCTGTTTCTGTGATAATGTCCTGATGAATGCAATATAAGGAAGAAAGGGTTCATTTGACTCACAATTCCAGGCTGCGTTGTGCCATTTGGGGGAAGTCAAGGTGCCAGGAACTGGAAGCAGCCAGTCACACACAGTTCATCCACAGGCGAGAGCAGAGAGCAAGGAATGAATACAAACATGCTACTGCTTACACTGATTTCCCCACCCCTTTCCGATCCAGGATACCCTGCCCAGGGAAAGGTGCCACCCACAATGAGCATGTCTCCCCACTAACCAAGATACGTGCCCCCAAAAGGCATCAGTGCACAGGCCAACTTAATCTAGACAATCCCTGATGGAAACTCCTTTCCCAGGTGACTGTAGACTGTGTTACGTTGATAGATAATGCCACTCATCACAGACAATCTTAGCTCAGGAGATAGTTTTCAGCAGGATGTGTACCCAGCAATTGTGACTGAGAAATTGGCAGAACATGGAGTTTTTTATGGAAATACCTATGAGATCAAAGTGGGGGACCTTTCTTTACTCTTCAGGGACAGTCCTAGGAGTGATCTTAGCATTGAGTGAATAGTTATGAATGTTCTCAAGGGGCCTTCAGAATAGATCTGCTGAGTGACTCTAGGAATCATGTACTTTTTCATCTTCCTCCTATAATCTTAAATTTTATTATAGATTATAGTTTGAAAATAAAGAAGATTTTTACATGGCAGACACTGCCCCATTTCACCTTGAGTTCCACCAAAGGGGATTTGTTTTATATTTTTTCATAGTATGGAATCTTGGGAAACTGTCTATCATGTTGCAGTAGGGGTTTGGTGGAAGCCATGTAACAAAGAATTCTTTTCTTTTTTTTCCCTTGTGGTGTAGGCAGCCTTTTCTGATTTCCTACAAAGAAGTTCCAGAGACCTATCCAAACACGTCAAAGTTGTCGTGAGTGTTGACTGTATAGGTTCATTTCATTTGCATGTGAATATGAATGCCACTCCCATTGCCAATGCCAGTTGATATATAGATTAATCCCTGGACCACATATAGTTTGCAAATCATGTAGCGCACCTCATTCAACCATGTACGTGCACTCTTACCATGTGTCAGTCTCTGTTTTTGTTGATGGAGTGAAATAAAGACTAGTTTTACTCCTGAAGAAATAGTAGAGAAGGACACATAATCATCGCAGACAGGAACCATTATTCAGTCATACATACAAGATCGTGGTAGCACAGGGAACAGCAGCAGAGGAATGTCCATTCTACTTAGGATAGGATTCGGAAGATCTTCCTGGAAGAAATTCTGTGAGCTGGCTCCTACAGTATAAACAGATACTTAGTTAACATCTAAGTTAACTCATCTATCTGATGAGTCTTCATTTTAGAACAATACACTTATATTTTATCCTGACTTTGCTTTCCAGTCTGGTCAAGACTTCTCACACTGAGTAGCTATTTCCCACTATTTTATTTTTAAGTCTCTAACTTTTGTCTTCATTGAAGGCCCTCGAGACCAAGGTCATGTCCAAACCCCAGCAGTCTAATCTCAGAAATATTGCCTGGTTCTTTAAGAGATTAGATTTGTAGCAGCCAATCACTTGACACTATTTTGTCTTCTTGATCTCGTGTTAATATACACATTCACATGTATACAGGAGCTTATGAACTATCACATCTAGAACACTGGCTTCCTTCACCCTGTGGCAAGCAAAAGAGGATCTGTTACAGGTGATGTAAATTTAGAACAGACTCCTTAAAAACTAGTGTATTCAAAACGTGATTCCTAGTTTCAAAGTAAACATTATCTCACACAGGAAAGAAAACAAATGTTCAAGTTCGGGCCATACTGGGATCATTTGATTACAGTGGCATGGAATCAATGCTGCTAGCTTCACTGAGAACTTCATCTTTGAAGTGTGTGTAGCCTTTAAATGTTAGCACTGTATGTCTAAATATCTAATAATAGTTTGTAGCAGTGGACGACAAAGATTCTGCTTTGAATATTAGAACAGAGAAAAAATTGTTTTGGTCAAATAGAAGTTTTATTTTATATTAAATCAGAGCAAAACTAAAGTTAAGCCCTGGCTCTTCTCCAGTCAGACTCAGCGTAAATTTTCAATCATAGTTACTGGCTTTCACTCATGGGCAAGGGAAAGAATTCCATGCTCTATGCTGCTGTTGACCCAGTTATCTTGGATGAGACTCTCAGACTCATGACTGCTTCAGAAGCCTTGCTTTCTCTGCTTTGGTTGCTGCAGTGTGATGGGACAGATCTCACCCCAAAGATCCAGGACCTGAAGTTCCAGTGTATAGTATTTTTAAATATTCCCAGGTAAGCTCCATTCATACTGTTGTCTTTGTTTGATTTGAACTCTGAATGACATCTGACTTTAGAAGTAAAGCATCTCAGGTATAGCCCATGAAATCCCTCATTTTAATGTCTGCTAATTTTCTTCTCCTGCTTGGCTTATTCCCTGTGATAGGCAGTTTTGCCTGTGATGTAGAATTCATTATCTATATTCTTCCTAGCCTTGAGAGACTCTGGCCTTTTTCTAAAACATTTTCATTTAACTCTCATTACTGCCCCCACACCTACCATGCAGCCTCAAGGGAAGAAAGATGTGAATAGAATCCTGCTTCCAGTTTCTCAAAAGCTGTTAGGAACCCAGGAAGCCTGATGAGTATGGGTTTCTCTGTCAGATGCCAGCATTCATCAGAGGCATGCTGCAGACAGGGTTTCAATGGCCTTTGGAACTATTATGCACCAGGTGAAAGGAACACTTAGGAGTGACTATTTTTAAAAATAAGCATATCACTTAGCTGCCATAGAATTAGATTCCAGGTTCCCAAGTCAAGATAAAGAAAGACATGGGCCTGTAGCCCCTCATTACTTGGTACTAACCAACTCAGACAACAATCTGCAGATAAGCTCACCTGGCTGAATTTAAGGAAAATGAGAGATCAGTAGAAATTTATGTCCAGGAAAACCTATCGAGGTCTCCAGGCTGCTCTTGGCAGTGCTCAGTACGCTCAGTTCCAAGCCTGTGTGAGGAACATGGGTCAGCATGGTTTCAGTGGAAGACTCACAGATTTGTAGGAAACACCAGTGAGTGGTGCCTACCATAGTATGCTCCTCTTTACTCCCTACCCTCTTCCCTTCTGTGTCTGTTTCTCTGATTTTATAATTTTATTTATCCCTTCCCCTTTCTCATCTCACTCCTCACTTCTCCCCTTCCAGTCACCTACCTTCCCTCCCTCCCTTTTTTTCTTTTGAGAGAAGATCTCTCTATATAATTCACAATTCTTCTGCCTCACCCTCTTGTGTCCTGGAGAAGCAGGCATATACCCCCATGCCTAGCACATTTTATTTCATCTGTTTTATTTATTTATTTAAAGTAATTTTCATTTATTTTTTTTCCTACAGGAATTTTTTGTTTTATATGTCGTGGTAAATGCTGCCACCTTAGTTCACATCCTCTTTTGTGCTAGGATAAATTTGTCTTCATTGAAGAGAATTATTAAATATTAAAGACAATTCATAATATATTGCAGAGAACGTTAGTCCTAGAGTGAGAAATGAAGGGCAAGGTTGGTACCCCAGGATGGTGTTAAATTGTAGCTTTTTTTTTGCAAGGTTGTGATACTTTGGAGATTATAACTTCTTTTTTTTCATACTTGAAGCTATGTTTCAAATAGAGAACAGCAACTGTTCTTACATTCAATAACCACCAAGTCCCACTAGAAGCTATTTTTAAAATATTTCTTTATAAACCCACACATAGAAACATAAATGGCCTTTGTAGTCACGAGCATACCGCAGGAGACCTAGGTGCGTGAATACACTAACCCTAAGGTAATGCTAGCGCTAATCAGAAGAAGAATGAAGTATCTTGAAGTGCTTTTAACTTGTTTGCAGATATTGTGCGGGCACAATGCCTTGGGGAAACCCAGGAGATCACCATGACTTTGAACCGCAGCGTCACGATGATGGCTACATTGAAGTCATTGGATTCACCATGGCCTCTTTGGTGAGTAACATCTCAGTTTTATTGAGACCCTTGTGCATAAGCCACCAACAAACGTTAGCCTCTCACAAACGAAAGGTTAGTTTTCTCCAACAGAGTATGACTGGGTGTCTAAACCACAGTTAAGGGCAGGCCCAAGCCCAGCAGCAGATGGCCAACACCAAACCAATTCAATAGTATTTTTGGAGTATTTTTCTTTGATAATGCTCCATCTGGACATTTTGATTTTTTTTTTTTACCTTACAGGGTTTATGTATATATAGTTTTCAATTTTGTTTTTATAGGATTTCTCTGTGTGTGAATGTGTGTGCCTCTATGTCTGTTTTTTGTTTGTCATGCCTTTTCTTTGACTTTTCCTGTTTGTTTTGCCCTATTCTATTAATTTAATTTAATTTTTTAGATGTCTGTTTGTTTTCTAATGAGACAGTGAAAGAAAGGGTATGGATTTGGGTGGGTTGGGAGGTGGGGAGGATCTAGGAAGAGTTGGGGTAGGGGAAACTGTGATCAGAATATATTGCATGAAAAAAACTATTTTCAAAGAAAAGTTTTTTTTTTTTTAAATGCCGTCTTGGTTTACCAACTTATAAACTCCACATAATACAGAAATGCTTAGGATAAACATGCATTTGTCATTAAATCTGAAAACCTATTCATATTCATCTCAATCTCAAAAAAAATCAATTTCATTTGATTCTGTTTTACTTTCTAGGAAATAAGCCATGTCATGTTCTTGAAGCCATCTTGGCTCAGAGATAGTGCAGCACTAGCACAAAAGCACAGGACTCAGTTGATTCTTTTCCTGCTTCTCTGAGGAATGAATATTTAACCAAAAATCTATGTATTTATATTTAATTTCACCTTGTTTACTTAGCTTGAGATGAATGTATGGATTGTCACAAAATATCTATAAAGGAGAAAGACACCATATGATCACCTTAGTGTTCTTCAGTTGTTAAAATATGCACATCATTTCATACTTTAACTTTGTGTGTTTATACTAAAAACTGAATTTATAGTATTAGTGAATTTCAAGCAGTTTTAAGCTTATTCAATCAGGGTTGACCGGTTAAGAATTATAAAAACAACTTGTTTTATATTGTATTATTATGTAATATAAGCCATTACATAAACTGGTAGTTTCTACAAATCAAAATGAAGCCTGCACTTGTAAATTTTGGATAGCACTGGGCTGTGCTAGCCCATATCCACAAAGATCAGAAGTTGTGTTTCTACTTTAGTAAACAGAAGCATATCTGTCTTAGTGTCTTTTCCTATTGCTGGGATCCTGACAGAAGGAACTCTAGTAGAGAAGTACTTCAGCTCCTATTTCAGGGGTGAAGGCTATCGAGCAGAGAAGTAAAGGCAGCAGCAGGAGCATGGCCAGCTGATCACACTGCACCCACAATCAGGAAGCAGAGAGCAGTAGCTATGTGCTGCTACTCACCCTCTTTCTCTACTTAATATAGACCAGGGTCCCAGCCAGGGAATGATGCCACTGGTCATTGACAGGTCTCCCTACGTCAATGAAGGCACCGCAGGATAATTATCCCACAGAAACGCCCAGACGTCTGTCTCCTAAGTGATTATAGATTGTCAATTTGACAGTTCACATAGATCTCATTTTGCTCATCAACTTTCACTGGACAACCGTGAAAGGCCATGAAGTGTTTAGGAAGCGAACAACAATGGTCACCTCTAATTGAATTCAGAAGCGCTGTACCCATAAATAACATGCTGCTAGGTAAAGCCGGTGAAGGAGGGAGGCAAAGGAAAAGTCCTTGCTTTGTGGTGCTCACAGCTCCTTGATACAGGAAAGGCCAAGAGTAAAACAATAAATTCCAGGAGAACTGGGAGGGACTGGAAAGTACTGAAAGCAAGGATACGTGTAAGGTGGTGCTCTCAGCCAAGATTCCCAGAGGAAGCTGGAGTCTCTAGAGTACAGTGGCCTATCAGAGCAGCCATCCTGATAGCAAATGATCTTGGAGAGCTACAAGTCGTGGCCTAAGTTCAATCAAGAAAACTGCAGTCATGGAGAAAGGCATGGCAGAAACAACACTTTCAGCTGTCAATGGGGTGATACCGCAAAAGGGTTGGACGTGAACGGACTTGCACCTCGATCTGATCTGAGGTGACCAGAATGCCTACACCTGGGGCTTATTAGTCATCATATTGGCATCATCGTCCATGTGGATGAGTGCATTGGAGGAATGAAGTGAGAAGATGAAGGGAACCGGTGAATCCCAGAGGTATTTGCATGCAGTGACCCACAGTGAAACACAGAAGAACATTAATGAATCCTAGCTGGTTACTGCAGGCAATTGGCCAAAAGATGAACTCATTAAATACAGCAGAAAACATAAAACGTAAAAAAGAACTGAGCTTTGAGATCTGTGAAAGAAGTCAGAATGTACTTAAAAATGGACAACTGAAAATGCATGATTGGAAGTCAGGGAATCTCTGCAGGTTAGAGAGACGGCGTTGGAGGGTCTGTCAAATCTCCTTTTCTCCCATCCTCTGGCTAGTGGAGGTGAGGAGGGAAGAAAAATTAATACATGTGATTTAGTGTAGAAGAAAGGGAATCCTAAAGTCATGCCAGTTATAATTTCCTATTTGCACAACATGGACAGTACAAGGTCACATGGGATAGTGCAAATAGGTGTGATAGAATCTCCAATTCTAGTGACTGCACTTGCTTCCAGAATGGAAAATCCTACTGGGAAAAAAAGAGTTAACTCTGCTTCACTGTTTTTAAGTATACAGTTAAAAGCTTTATACTTTTGGAAATCGTGTGCTTCTAAATAACCATGGTAGAATATGTCTAAATGCTCACATGTACCTAACTCCACCACCCATCCAATGGTATAGTAGTATTGTAGGGGTTTTATTTTTTCATTTAGTAGGAAAGAATTTTGTTTAGTCCCCCAGTTTTTAATTCATTGATGCTATTCCATTGATTACATTTCCAAGAAGGTAAATTACGTAAAATTATAAGCATGTGTTTAAGATGGCTGTCTAAACAGGCTGGTACAAGTACTTGAAAGTGTGTGTACTCTTTTTTAATATATACTTAAAATAACTTCCATATAATTTAAAACCTTAACTAGTAGGTTAAGCTTTTTTGCAGCAAATTATTATTTTTCTTAGAAATTGACATGCCTTAAGTCATTAAAGCCTATGTATTTTTAAAGTTATGCAATAAACTAATAAATATTTTTGTACATTGCTTGTAATTTAAGTACATCTAGAGAACAGAAAACTCAGACTGATTCTTGGAAAGAGATTTTAAATTGAATTACAGTAATAGGAAAAAAAACTATTTCTTTTAGAATGTTTATCTTGTAATTGCAAACTTCAAAGAGAACTCTTCAATTGGCTGCGATGCATCACTGCTAATTAAGATGATTTCTCACTGGGTACTGGGTATCTTGATTGCCTTTCTGGGTTTTACAGAGCCCATAATCAATGTAATTTGTATTTGTTTCTGCTACAATCTTTTGTTATTATGGTTGGGAAGGGTCTTTCATGTTGAGTCTGTTTCTAAGTAATTTAAAACTTTTCAAGACAGTTCAAAGCGTGATTCACATGGAGGAAGTGGGACCCTCATTTGCGATTCCGGCTTCTTAACTTTGAAGAAGGCACACTGATCTCTCTGTTAATTGAGATTAAATATGTAAGTTCTTTTACATTTCTGAATGAGGAAAGCAAAGAGCTGGTCAATCTGAAAAAAAAAAAACAAAAAAACCAGAGAGATTCCCAGGGCTGAGTTCTTATACTTCTGCATAATGTGGTTTCTTATGCTGTTTAGAAAATGAAATGATAAGTGTTTTCTCATTTTATAAAATACGTAAATGTAAGAACTGAAGTGAAAACAGCATATCTAGTCATAACACTGACAGCTGCTCATATTCTGGTTTCTGATATGCTTCCTGTGAGTGACTTTGTTTTTATGTTTGAAAACACACAAACATTTTAAGAAGTGGTTTTATAAACTTTTCTAAGAGGTTTTTTTTCCTCATATCATTGAATCAATACCTTCTTTCTCAGGATTGTCACAACAAAGCAATGGGAAATCCATGCAGAGTTTCACACACAATTACATCAGTATGGCAGTTGGCATTGTTCTAAGTTCCACAGTGGCTTTCTTTGTATTTAATCATGATCACAAAAGCATAGTATGATTTATTATATAAGCATATCAAAATTTAAATAATAATCATTCCTTCATGTTTCTGACATTCAGTGACATAATCAACTGTTTGATTAATGTTGTCTGTAAACTCGGTGAGTTCAAGTTGTTACGATAAATCCCCAGGGAAGAAAGTATTGATTCAATGACATAAATGTTTTTTAAAACTCTTAGTAAAAATTATAAGAGTACTTTCTTAAATATTTACAAGCACAATAGTAATGCACAGAGCGTTAAGAGCTGATTTAAGTTTAAAACTCTACAGTTAATAGAAATGGTAATGGGGAAATAATAAATGCATGTAGGAGTTAGGTATGTCTTGTGAAGTTGAAGAACTCTGGAACAAATAGTTAATAGCCCACTGAACAACATAAAGAAGAGTAAGGATTAAGCATATTATTGTTATTAGACTCTTTCAAAAAATTTATATTTTTGCATAAGCTGATGAGTGGTTCACCTTTTATTATTGAGTTAGAGGGGAAACGGAGGAGGGTTGGATCTGGGAAAGAGGGGAGGTGAAGGGAGCGGGAGGAGTGGAGGAAGGGGAACTGTGGTGGGGTGTAATGTATGAGAAAAGAATGAGAAAGAGAAAGAGAGACACTGTAGGTACAAGTCTTGTGGTACACTTATTTATTGCAAACAAATCCTGTCTGCTTGTTGTGTGTGTATGGGTTCTTATCTCTTTTAGTGAACATGTTTTTTCAACATTATTTATTTATTTATTTATAATTTATTTTTTGAGAATTTTATACACAAATACACTATTTACATAATTTTCACTACTCTGTACCCCTTTCAATATTCCTGCATCCCCTACTTCCTCTAAGATTCACCTTGAATACTTTATGACCTTGAATTTTGTGAAGTAGGCTTAATTTATGTTAGGACTACACACAGGCAAACATATGTATGTAATGCACGTGCACACACACATACACACACATGCATACACTTTAAAAACCTTTACTAACTCCAAGTTAGACTGGGAAGACATTCTCCTTTATGGTCTTCTTGATGGTTTATAAATTAAAATTTTAAGTCTAAGTAAGTGAAATCAAGAAAGCTTGTGTGCATTGTACAAGGTAGCTACTCCTCCATTAAGAACATTTGTCCCTCATGAAACTGAAAAGCTTCTGTAAGGCAAAAGACACTGTCATTTGAACAAAATGGCAGCCTACAGATTGGGAAAAAATCTTCACCAACCCCACATCTGGCAAAGGGCTAATATCCAAAATTTACAAAGAACTCAAGAAATTAAATGCCTAGAAACCAAATAATCCAATTAAAAAATGGGGGAAAGAGCTAAACAGAGAATTCACAAAGGAGGAATTCCTAAAGGCTGAGAGACACTTGAAATGCTCAGCATCCCTAATCATCAGAGAAATGCAACTCAAGACGACTCTGAGATTCCATCTCACACCTGTCAGAATGGCTAATATCAAAAGCTCAAATGACAGCACATGCTGGCGAGGGTGTGGAGAAAGGGGAACCCTCCTCCATTGCTGGTGGGAGTGCAGGCTTGTGCAACCACTATGGAGGTCAGTCTGGCGATATCTTAGAAAACTTGGAATAGCTCTGCCTCAGGACCCAGGCATACCACTTCTGGGTATACATCCAAATGACTCCTCACCAAATCACAAGGAAGTTGCCTCATCTATGTTCATAACAGCCTTATTTGTAGTAGGTAGAAACTGGAAGCAACCCAGATGTCCCTCAACTGAAGAATGGATTAAAAAATATGGTACATCTACACAATGGAATACTAGTCAGCTATCAGAAACAAGGAAATTATGCAATTTGCAGCCAAATGGATGGAACTAGAAAAGCTCATCCTGAGTGAGCTAGCCCAGACTCAGAAGGATGCACATGGCATCTATTCACTTATAGTAGGATTTTAGCTAAATAGTACAGGATAACAATACTACAACCAACGCACCAAAGGGAACATGGACATAGACTTTTGTTTGTTTGCTTGCTTGTTTTCTCTCCCTGTCAATGAGACACTTTTCCCTGGTGGTGCTGCCTTGTAGGCCCCCATTGTATGAGGAGGCTCTTGGCCCTCATATGACTGCTGAACTGGGGCAGGGGAATGCTATGTAGGGACACTCCACTCCAGAGGAGTAGGATGGAAGGGTTAGGGGGTAGAGGGTGGGAGGGCAGGACTGGAAAGGGTGGAAAGAGGACACTATGTTGGAGATGTAACCTGAAGCAATAAATAAATTTAAAAAAAAAAAGAACATTTTTCATTTTCACCAGTGAAATTTTCCTTTTCGGTAGGATTTTCCTAGATCTTTGCCTGAATTCCATTTCCTCACATCCATTTATTTTTATGTCAGTGAACACTGTCCTATTTAATGTGATTATAAAGTAGTTTTGTTCTTTGAAAATTTCACACACACACACACACACACACACACACACACACACACACACACACGTCGTATATTTAGATTAGTCTCCCCCATACTTGCGTCTCCCTTATCTCCCTCCCATGGTATTCCTTTCACACCCACTCCCTAGTTCTACTTGTCCCTTTTACATAATTGTGACTTTTGGCTTCATTCTGTGAGCCATTTAGTTGAACCAGGCCATCTGAGTGACCATTGGATTGGAACTGTTCATTGGAGCTTGCGGAAGTCACCTGTCGGTTCTGAAGGCAGTGATTCCCCTGTCCTTGAATTCATACACAAATAGAGTGCACCACAAACAGTGGCTTCAGACAGCATAACTGTGCTTTTAACAGAGAAGTCTAAGGGGTTGTAAGGAAAGGTAAAGTGTTCGTGTGCATTCTTTGCTCTGTCTTCTTACGTCACCTCTCTGCCTTTCTCCTCTCACCTTGTTTTTCCCTTACAAGGGCCTTTGTGACTATATTGTCCCCCCTACAGCAACTCAGGACAATTGCCCTTCCTTCTCTCCCTTCATTTGCTCACGCTGGAAACTGCACTTCTGCTGTCATGGGATTTCATGGTTTCGATCAGTTCAAACACAGGCATGCTTTAGTGATGGTGGCATGGGCATTTCTCTGCACACTGCAGTGGTTTCCTTTGTACTCACTCTGTCGTAGCTTCATTGATTTTTATGAACCGGAAGGCTGACTTTTATCCATGTACTGTCTGCTCTCTTATCCTTTCCCTATGCATTCAGTTAAAGAGTTTGCTAATCACTGTCTCACAGATGGTGGAATAAGGTGAAACATCCCTGTCCTTGGTGCTGAAATCAGCAATGTGGGTCGATTTGTTTTCATATGCAGTGGTCTGCATCTTCCTGCAGGGTCCAATTTGCTACTAAGCTTTACTGTGAGACAATTTCATTTTTTCTCCTTCTTTACGGATCATGGTTTCTTCTTTGTATGTCAAAATCCATCAATTATCTACTCAGTAGATGATTCGTCAAATATAATCTGTTATGTTTTATTGTCAGCTAGTATGTATTTTTTTTCTTTTTTTCCTTTATTTTTTATTTCTTCAAGTTACATCTCAATCGCAGTCCCCTCCCTATTCACCCTCCAGTCCCACCCTCCCACCATCAACCCCCCCATCCTCTTCCCTTTTTTTTTCTTTTAAATTTAAGGTATATCTTATCTCCCCCTACAGTTTCCCCTTTCAGTCCAACAAATGGCTCTTTCTCTTATAATAATAAATAAAATACAAAACAACAGAGGTAATTAGGTCACAGTTATGAGGGTTATATGGCTTAGCGTACATTCCCAATGACCAGTCCATATGTATTTGGTACGTGACTTTAACATTCTACTATCTAACCATCTCCATGAGTTTAAAGTTCTATATCTGACTCAACATTCATACTACTTTGCAACACAATTTTTAAAGTATCTTCTTAGATCTATAACACTCTCTTGACTCCTAAACGACTCAAAATTTAATTATGAGACTCTAGCTATTTGTTCTTCAAATACCTCAGAGACCTGAGAGGGATAAATATATCTGCTTATATAGGAAGTACAGGGCCTGCAGCTTCCCAAACTAAGAAATGACATACCAGTAGCTGCCTGGACAGTTCCCATTTTCTCTCCATATATTACAGCATCGATCTTCAGTCATTTGGCCCTGTTTCTCTGACAGACATTGATTGTAGAGCAGGGGTTATGAAGGACTTACCTACCCTGTCTTGGCAGAGCTAGGCTGTCGACTTACCTGCTTCCAGTTTTTGTCCTTTCTGGACAGCATTCTGTCTACAGTTGGAGCAAGGGGCTTTTCCTACCAAGAGATAGGCTTGCGACTAATTCAATCATCTCCCACTGGAGATTCTTCGATGCTCATCTTCTACTTGGAGAAGAATAGGGGGTGCTGTCAGGAGTTGATATGTCTTGATATAAAAAAAATCTAAAGCTACGAAAACATCTTTGAATGCCATATTCTGCAGATCTCTTGAGGTTTTTGAAGAGTCCCTATCTATCTCTTATATTAGGGTAAGCAGATGTTGCTTGTCTAGTAGCAGGTTTATTTTTGATTAGCTTAGAAAGTAACTATAATAGGCTGTCATAGTACCTAACAGAATGACGGTCTTGCATAACCATTAGTTTGCATTTCTTAATTATCCTAATCAGTTTATGACAATCAGTAGTAAAAGGCCGTAACATCACATTTCATTTTTTTTCTTTACCTCTTAACCCTTCCATCCCATTTCTCTGGGGTGGGTTGTCCTTATATAACAGTCCCTCATCTCAGTTAAGAGGTCATATGAGGGCCAAGAGCCTCCTCATTAATTGGGGGTCTACGAAGCAGTACCATCAGTGAAAAGTGTCTTGTTGCCTGGGAGAGAGAACTACTAAACAAACAAACGAATAAGCATACAATAGATAAAAAAGACTAAAAAATAGAAGAAAAATATAGCTAATATATAAAAAATAAATAAAAAATAAAAATTAAAAATAAGAAGTCTATGTCCAAGTTCCCTTTGGTGTGTTAGTTGTAGTATCGATACCTTCTACTATATAGCTAAAATCCTACTATAAGTGAATAGATGCCATATGCGTCCTTCTGAGTCTGGGTTAGTTCACTCAGGATGAGCTTTTCTAGTTCCATCCATTTGGCTGCAAATTGCATAATTTCATTGTTTCTGATAGCTGAGTAATATTCCATTGTGTAGATGTACCACAGTTTTTTAACCCATTCTTCAGTTGAGGGACATCTGGGTTGTTTCCAGTTTCTAGCTATTACAAATAAGGCTGCTATAAACATAGATGAGGAAACTTCTGAAACCGAACTTTTAAATTATTATTTAACACTTATTTATTTATTACTAAATTCACTTATAACAAACACCAACAATTTCTTAACTATTAATCCTATAAATTCCTACAACCCCTTTAACCTATCCACTAAACCTATTGATAATTATAACAACTACTTTCATAACCTTTTAGAATGATACCGTCTCTGGGGCAGGTCCTCAGTCGTCAGGAACACAGTCTTTGTTGTAGATTCTTTAACGCACTTAGCAGTCCTTTTTCTGGATCTCTCAGATGCAGGTTCGTCAGGGTAAGTTGGTTATTGCAGTCTCACCTTAAATAAGGCTTCATGCTTTCTTCTCTGTGGGAGATCCCAGCCGTCTGCAGGCCAACTTACTTCTTTTGAATCAGGAACTCAGCTGCTCTGCCTCAGTCCTTAAAGCCAGGCACAGTTTCCTTTAGGCCACTGTTCGGACAGATCAAACCCCTCTAGGCAAAAGCTGAGCCACAGGGTTTAGTCCTTGGCCTTTTGGTGTCTTGCTCAGGCTTTCTTTGCTCACCGGCTTCTTTCTGCTTCAGGGAGAGAGCTGGCCATCAATGGCCAGCCCTTTTTTCAGCAGGACTCTTGGAGCTCTCTAGCATCAGGGGCCTCTTCTCTTTCTGGGCTCCACGCACTGTCCTCAAATAGGAGGAACTCTGTTTCAGCTTAATTTGGGCTCTGCCCACTTAGCAGCTGAAAACAATGTCAGGGCAGATACTTTGTTCTTCAAGTCCATTAAGTCTTTCCTGTTTTCCTGACTTCAACCTTGTTTTTCAGTCTATTGAGTCTTTCCTGTTTTTCCTGACTTCAACCGTGTTTTTCAGTCTATTAAGTCTTTCCTGTTTTTCCTGACTTCATGCTGATAATGCTCTCCATGCCCCGAATTAAGAGACAGTATCAGAAACCCCTATATATTTTCTAAATCTAATTTATCTAACCCCTACAAACTTCCTTATGATTCCGTGAAGAGGCATTTGGGTGTATACCCAGAAGTGGTATGGCTGGGTCCTGAGGCAGAGCTATTCCAAGTTTTCTAAGATATCGCCAGACTGACCTCCATAGTGGTTGCACAAGCCTGCATTCCCACCAGCAATGGAGTAGGGTACCCCTTTCTCCACACCCTCGCCAGCATGTGCTGTCATTTGAGCTTTTGATCTTAGCCATTCTGACAGGTGTAACATGGAATCTCAGAGTCGTCTTGAGTTGCATTTCTCTGATGATTAAGGATGTAGAGCATTTCTTCAAGTGTCTCTCAGCCATTAGGGATTCCTCCTTTGTGAATTTTCTATTTAGCTCTGACCCCATTTTTTGATTGGATTATTTGGTTTCTTGGCATTTAATTTCTTCAGTTCTTTGCAGATTTTGGATATTAGCCCTCTGTCAGATGTGGGGTTGGTGAAGATTTTCTCCCAGTCTGTAGGCTGCCATTTTGTTCAAATGACAGTGTCTTTTGCCTTACAGAAGCTTTCAGTTTCATGAGGTCCCATTTCTTGATTGTTGATCTCAAGTCCTGAGCTGTTGGTGTTCTGTTCAGGAAGTTGTCCCCTGTGCCAATTAGTTCGAGGGTTTCTCCCACTTTTTCTTCTAGTAGATTTAGTGTGACCGGCCTTATGTTAAGGTCTTTGATCCACTTGGACTTAAGTTTTGTACAAGGTGATAAGTATGGATCTAACTTCATTCTTTTACAAGTGGACATCCAGTTGGACCAGCACCATTTGTTGAAGATGCTGTCCTTCTTCCATTGTGCCATTTTGGCTTCTTTGTCAAAAATTAGGTGGCCATAAGTGTGTGGGTCTATTTCTGGTCTTCAATTCGATTCCATTGATCTACTGGTCTGTTTCTGTACCAATACCATGCTGTTTTTACAACTATTGCTCTGTAGTACAGCTTGAAATCTGGGATGGTAATACCTCCAGATGTTTTTTTATTGTACAGGATTGATTTAGCTATTCTGGGCTTTTTGTTGTTCCATATGAAATTGAGAATGGCTCTTTCCAAGTCTATAAAAATTGTGTTGGTATTTTGATAGGAATTGCACTGAATCTATATATTGCTTTTGGTAGGATGGCCATTTTTATTATGTTGATCCTACCTATCCATGAGCATGAGAGTTCTTTCCATCTTCTAAAGGCCTCTTCCATTTCTTTCTTCAAGGGCTTGAAGTTCTTGTTGTACAGGTCCTTTACTTGCTTGGTTAGAGTTACCCCCAGGTATTTTATTTTGTTTGCAGCTATTGTGAAGGGGGTTGTTTCCCTTATTTCTTTCTCGGCCCATTTGTTTGTTGTATAAAGAAGGGCTTCTGATTTTTTTGAATTAACTTTGTATCCAGCCACTTTGCTGAAGGTGTTTATCAGCTGTAAGAGTTCTCTGGTGGATTTTTTGGTTCGCTTATGTATATTATCATATCATCTGCAAATAGGGATAATTTGCCTTCTTCGTTTCCGATGTTATCCCCTTGATCTCCTTTAGTTGTCTTATTGCTCTAGCAAGAACTTCAATACTATATTGAAGAGATATGGTGAAAGTGGACATCCTTGTCTTGTCCCTGAGTTTAGAGGAAATGCTTCAAGTTTCTCTCCATTTATTTTGATGTTGGCCACTGGCCTGCTGTATATTGCCTTTATTATTTCTAGGTACGGTCCTTGTATGCCCATTCTTTCCAGAACTTTTAGCATGAAGGGGTGTTGGATTTTGTCAAATGCTTTTTCTGCATCTAGCGAGATTATCATGTGTTTTTTTTCTTTCATCTTGTTTATATGTTGAATGACGTTGATAGACTTTCGTATGTTGAACCATCCCTGCATCCCTGGGATGAAGCCTACTTGATCATGGTGTATGATACATTTGATGTGTTCTTCAATTTGGTTTGCTAGTATTGTATTAAGGATTTTTGCATTTATGTTCATGAGGGAGATTGGTCTGCAATTCTCTTTCTTTGTTGGGTCTTTGTGTGGTTTAAGAATCAGGGTGATTGTGGCCTCATAGAATGAGTTTGGCAATGTTCTTTCAGATTCTATTTTGTGAAAGAGATTGAAAAGTATTGATGTTAGCTCTTCTTTGAAGGTCCGGTAGAATTCCGTGCTATAGCCATCTGGCCCTGGGCTTTTTTTGTTTGGGAGATTTTTAATGACTGTTTCTATTTCCTTATGGGTTATAGGGCTGTTTAATCTGTTTATCTGATCTTGATTTAGCTTCGGTAGGTGGAATCTATCAAGAAAATTGTCCATTTCACTTAAGTTTTCAAATTTGGTGGAGTAGTATAGGTTTTTAAAGTAGGATACAAATATTCTCTGGATTTCCTCAATGTCTGTTGTTATTTCTCCCTTTTCATTTCTGATTTTGTTGATTTGTGTTTTCTCCCTCTGTCTTTTAGTTAATTTGGCTAAGGATCTGTCTATTTTGTTGATTTTCTCAAAGAACCAACTCTTGGTTTCATTGATTCTTTGTATAGTTCTTTTTGTTTCTAAGTTGTTGATTTCAGCCCTAAGTTTGATGATCTCCTGCCTTCTGCTCCTCTTGGGAGTATTTGCTTCTTTTTTTTTCCAATTCACCCAGTTTAGCTGTTAATTCGCTAATGTGAGCTGTCACAATTTTCTTTTTGAAGTCACTTAGTGCTATGAACTTTCTTCGTAGCACAGCTTTCATTGTGTCCCATAGGTTTGGGTATGTTGTGTCTTCATTTTCGTTGGATTTTAAGAAGTCTTTGATTTCCTTCTTTATTTCTTCCCTGACCCAGTGGTCCTCTAGTAAAGAGTTGTTCAGTATACAAAGATCAATGCCTATGTAGCCCAACACAATCTTAATATTACGTCCATATACAAGGGTCAATACCATTGTGGCCAACTATAATCTTAATTTTGTATCAATATACAAAGATCAATACCGATGTAATCCAATACAATCTTATTTTTGCACAATAAACAATGGTCAATACCACTTTAGCCAAATATACTACTAATTTTGTATCAATATACAAAGGTATAAGGGCATATTCAATAATCTGCCCCTTCTTCTTGGACCTTCCTGTGCTATGTCTATGTCTCATTTTTCTCAAGCCTATGAACTCCTACATAAGTGAGGAAGAAGGATACAGAAAAGGAAAAGTAGGAAGTCCCTGGGGCTAACCTCCAAAACCCATTAAACAGGACCATTTATCAGCTTGTAATCTCTTCCCCTAAATATCAGAGTTTTCAGTTATCCTTCAAATAACCAAAAAGAAGGGTGGAGAAACACCCTCCCCACCCTCTGGGCATGGGACGTCGCTCTCTTAAAGTGACTTCCTGCTGATTTGGGTCGTAGTAGACCAGTTTGGGGCCCGAACCCAAATGGAAAAAAATGGTTAAAAATGTTAGTACAATCCTTTTATGTTCACTCCTTCTGTTCTCAGCTGTTTAGATGACCTAAGGAGTTTGTAGGCAGAAGCTAATCTTGCAGGCCTCACTGAGGTTCCGGCTGGGGCATTGTGTAGAGCTGAACGGTCCCAGCGACATTGGATTGCCATGGTTGCAGGCCCCCGATGGAGACAGCTATTGAGGAAGTATATTTAACCACAATTGAATAGATCTTTGTGTATTGATACAAAATTAAAGGTAACGCTTCCTAATGGTGTCATACCTAGAGATACTTAAAAATAAAATGTGAAGCTCTGGCCTCTTGATACCAACTGTCTAAAACTGTCTAGGATAGTTAAGTAAAACAAACTCCTAGTCATGCAAACATGTCACTTTGTTAGCTACTATGACAGTCTATCACAGATATTCTCTAAACTACCCAGTAATCAAGTTGCTAAGAGACAAGCAACATTTGCTTATCTAAATACAAGAGATGGATAGGGCATCTTCAAAAACCCCAAGAGATCTGCAGAATATGGCATTCAAAGATGTTATCTTAAATTAAGATTTTCTTTTTTTTTTGATATCGAGATATATCAGCTCCTGACAGCACCCCCTATTCTACTCTAAGTAGAAGATAAGAATCGAAGAATCTCCAGTGTGAGATGGTTGAATTAGTGGCAAGCCTATCTCTTGGCATGAAAAAACCCCTTGCTCCAACTGCAGACAGACAAAGGACAAAACTTGGTAGCAGGGAAGTCGACAGCCTAACTCTGCCAAGACAGGGTAGGTAAGTCCTTCATAATCCCTGCTCTACAACAAATGTCTGTCAGAGAAACAGGACCCAAAGGCTGAAGACTGATGCAGGAATGTATGGAGAGAAAATGGGAACTGTCCAGGCAGTCACTGGTATGTCATTTCTTAGTTTTGGAAGCTGCAGACCCTGCACTTCCTATATAAGCAGATATATTTATCCCTCTCAGGTCTCTGAGGTGGTTGAAGAATAGACAGCTAGAGTCTCATAGTTAAATTTTGAGTTGTTTAGGAATCAAGAGGGTGTTATAGATCTAAGAAGATACTCTTAAAAGTGTGTTGCAAGTTAGTATGAATGTTGAGTCAGATAAAGACCTTTAAACTCATGGAGATGGTTAGATAGTAGAATGTTAAAGTCAGGGGCCAAATATGTATAAACTGGACATTGGGAAGGTATACTGGGCCATTTAACTCTCATAAATGTGGCATATTTATATCTGTTGTTTTGTATAGTATTTACTGTTATAAGAGAAGGAACCATCTGTTGGACTGAAAGGGGAAACTTCTGGGAAGAAGAGGGTGGAAAGGCAGGATAGGAAGGGGGATTAGGGAGGGGTTTGTGACTGAGATGTAACTTGAAGAAAACAAAAATAAAGTATTTAAAAAAAAAAGTGTCATCACCACCCAGCTGTTATCTTTGATTTTTACAGATGCTTTTAATAAATATAATTTTGAAAGGAAATAACATTTCAAAATAAAAATAGTAGTACTTACAAAAAAAAAAAAGAGTTGTTCAGTTTCCATGTGAGTGTAGACTTTCTGTTGATTCTTTTGCTATTGAAGTCTAGCTTTATTCCATGGTGGTCTGATAAGATACAAGGGGATATTTCAATTTTCTTGTATCTGTTGAGGCTATCTTTGTGTCCAACTATATGGTCGCTTTTGGAGAAGGTTCCGTGAGGTGCTGAGAAGAAGGTGTATTCTTTTGTGTTTGAGTGCAACGTTCTGTAGATATCTGTTAGGTCCATTTGGTTCATGATCTCTGTTAGACTCATTATTTCTCTGTTTGGCTTCTGTCTTGATGATCTGTCCATAGTTGTGAGTGGGGTGTTGAAGTCTCCCATTATTAAAGTGTTTGGATCGATGTGCGATTTAAGTTTTATAAGCGTTTCTTTTATAAATGTAGGTGCCTTTGTATTAGGGGCATAGATGTTCAATATTGAGATGACCTCTTGGTGGATATTTCCTTTAATGAGTATGTAATGCCCTTCTCTGTCTTTTTTTTATTAACTTCAATTGGAAGTCTATTTTGTTTGATATTAGGGTGGCTATTCCAGCTTGTTTCCTGGGTCCATTTGCTTGGAAGACCTTTTCTCAGCCCTTTACTCTGAGGTAGTGTTTATCTTCAATAGTGAGATGTGTTTCTTGTATACAGCAAAAAGATGGGTCTTGTTTACGGATCCAGTCTGTAAGTCTGTGTCTTTTTATTGGCGAGTTGAGTCCATTGATGTTGATGGATATTAGTGACCAGGGGTTGTTATTTCCCATTATTTTGGTATAGCTGGATGTCTTGTGTTTCTTTTTGTTTAGTTGCTGTTGAGGTTTCTATTTCCTCTGTTTTCGTGGGTGTAGTTATCTTCCCTGTGTTGGAATTTTCCTTCTAGGATCTTCTGTAGGGCTGGGTTTGTGAGGAGATATTGCTTGAATTTGATTTTGTCATGGAATATCTTGTTTTCTCCTTCTATGTTGATAGAGAGTTTTGCTAGGTATAGTAGTCTGGTTGGTCACCTATGTTCTCTCAGGGCTTGTAGGACATCTTTCCAGGCCCTTCTAGCTTTTAAAGTTTCTGAGGAGAAGTCAGGTGTGATTCTGATGGGTCTCCCATTGTATGTGACTTGGCCTTTTTCTCTTACAGCTTTTAATATCCTTTCTTTGTTCTCTACATTTGGAGTTTCTATTATTATGTGGCGAGAGGACTTTCTTTTCTGATCTAATCTGTTTGGTGTTCTATAAGCCTCTTGGATTTTTACTGGCATATCTTTCTTTAGGTTTGGGAAGTTTTCTTCTATGATTTTTTTGAAGATATTTCTTGGACCATGGGGTCGGGAGTCTTCTCTTTCCTCTATGCCTATAATTCTTAGGTTCCGTCCTTTCATTGAGTCTTTGATTTCTTGGATTTTGTGGGTGAGAGATTTTTTAGCTTTCTCATTCTCTTTCGATGTTGTACTGATTTCTTCCATCGAATCTTCCATGCCTGAGATCCTGTCTTCCATCTCTTGCATCCTATTTTTCATACTCACATCCATAGTTCCTGTTCTCTTCTCATGATTCTCCATTTCCTCTTTTAACTCTGTGTTTTCTTTATTGTTTTCATTTCTATTTTCATGTCTTGAATGGTATTGTTTGTTTTGTACATTTCCTTCTCCAACTTGCTTGTTTTTGCCTGGAGATCTTTCATTGCTTTATCCTTTTCCTGTTCAAGCTGGGTCACCTTGGCGTGGAGCTCTTTAATGGTGTTATTCGTTGTTTTGACTTGTAAAATTGTGGCTTCTTTGAATTCCTTCATAGTTTTAAGTTCTTCTTGAAGGGACTCTATCACTTTCCATAATGTAGAATTGTCATCGTTTTCATGTGTTTCAGTTGTGGTGAGGTGGTTTGGGCTGGACAGAATAGCGTTGCTTTCTTTTGTTGGGGACATTTTGCTCTGTTTTTTTTTTTTTTTGTCTGGAGCCTCTGGCCATGTGGAATTTTTTTGCTGTCTTCTGGACTTGGGTCCAGAGGGGGCGCTTTGGTGTAGGATTCGAGTTGCCTTACTCCACCCCTATAAGGTGAGTCATTCAGCCCCGCCTCCCAGGTGGAGACCTTGGTTCCCCGCAGGAAGGGCCGTACTAGTACAAAAGTCCGATATAGGACAGTTTCAAATATCTCACAGTTTGCCCGGGGTTGGTTCCTGTTGCGGGTAAATCTGCAGTTCAGCTCCACTAGCCTTGTCGCTCCTGAGGCTTGGAAACTGGCCAGTGATATCACAGACTGCTATCTGCGGTCTGAAGGCGCTTTGCAGCAGAGCTAAGTTCAGTTCCAAGGGTTGCAACCTTTCGCCAGATAATTGGATCATCTGTGTGAGACCTGGGAGTGCCCAGCAGGGTGGGGATTATCTCTGCGTGGGTTCTGAATCTGTTGGCTGGGTATTAGGTTGGAACTTACCGGGAGTCTCTCCTGGTGGGGGAATGGGTGATTCCGATTCCCAGGACCAGCGGCTTCCTAGCGTGTCCGAGAGTGGGAAAAGGCGTCCTGCCCAGGGATCTTCCGTGATCCCTGTGTAGCTGGGTGAGATTTAGAAGGGGTCGTGCCCTTTGTACAGCGTCCTGCAACACTTGCCACCTTGTGACTGTTGACCCCGCAATCAAAATACATCCATGGAGGCCGCCGCCATCTTGGATCCCCCCCAGTATGTATTGTTTTAACAATACCTTTTTCAGTTCTTCCTTTACAAGATACAAAATGTGTCTAATATAAATGATGAATACTAGCTGCTGAGAGTTAAAAAATATCAGTGGTATGTGTGTCTTCCAAGATTTATACAAATCTGTCCTATCCCATTTCTCAGGATTTGTTGATTCTGTCACTATTTTAACTTTTATGATATTACAGATTTTAAAGTAATGATAGTTTCTGTAAGCTTTACAGCATAGAGATTTTTCTCTTAATTGTGGCATAGAGTCTCAAGTTAATGTCTTTATAAAGACTGTGAAATCAATTGGGAATTTTTCTTCTTTCTTTTTTTTTTTTGTGGTGTTTTGAGACAGGATTATTATGTGTAACAGCCCTGGCTGTCCTGGACTCACTTTGTAGACCAGGCTGGCCTTGAACTCACAGTGATCTGCCTGCCTCTGCCTCCCGAGTGCTGGGATTAAAGCCGTGTGCCACCACGCCTGGCTCAATTGGACATTTCTTTTTCTTTCTCTTTGTGCTGTTGTTAACTTATGCTGGTCCTGGATAGATTCTGTGTCCATTGAACAGAAATGAAAAAGGCACACACATACAAGTACCCTCAGTTAGGAAGGGCATTTAGATTTTTTTCAAAGTCTTTGTCTTGTCATTACAAGGGAAATTCTAAACATATTATAAGTAAAATTTTAGTGAAGTTTAGATTTCTTATGCAATTACTAGAAGGAGAGTTTTCAGATAAACTGCCTTCCTTTCTTAAATTGCCTCACTTTAATTTGGCAATAACTGGACATTAAATTCCATGGCTGATAGAGAGAAAGCAGGATGATTCTAGATGGGGTGAAGCTGTATTTGAGAGCATGATATTGTTGAACTATAGGCACAATGTAGCATCATAAAATACTAGTGCTGAAAGAGGTCAGAGCAATAACCCCTAATCAGTCACATTTGAGGAAATGGAAGTGGGGTTAGTTTCTCTGTAAGTTTTTAATTATATGGACACTCGTTGGGAAAGTACTGTGCTACTATTGCTATTTAGACTTTCTACAGCATTAAGTGCAGTGGGACTTTCTAGCATGCTGATGTTCAGAGTTTAATTCTTAATGGAATGGACAAAAAGTAATGAAGTGTAATGATATAGCCCTATGGAAAGAGAATGATTGCAAAAGCTTGTGTGGGACATTGTGAGCTACCTGGTCATGGCTCCACTATTAATTGTGTAGATAAAATTTGTTCCTTTTTTGACTAGTGTAGTGTGTCGGAGGGGAAGGAACCCATATGAGCTAGTTTTACTGAAGTACAAAAAAAATAATTAGAGGACTTTAGAAGAACTGAAAAGAGGACAGCCTTTAGATTAACCACTCATCAGTCACCGGGTGCACAAAGTTCTTGTCACTTCTGGTATTAGAAAGAGAGTGGTGGTATTAGTCCTAAGGAGTAAGGACATAAGATAAGAAATAGAACTTTGGAGACTCCACAGTCTGAGAAGGCTTTTGATTAGCGTTGTCATGAGGATTGTAAAGCAGGGGCCAGTATTCTGAAAGGGAGCTACTTACTCCAGGAGAAGTGGTCCTGTCCCTGCGGTTGTTTGTGTGAGTCAGGGAGCTAGAGGTGGCCTGGGATTGACATACAGGCAAGGATTAGCCACTACTGGAGAGGCTTCTTGAAAACCAGTGAGATGCTACATTAGGTTTCTATTACTGTGACAAAATATCTGGGATAACTGGCCTTTTTCTTTTTCTTTTTTTTTTTTTAAAGAAGGTTTATTTGGGCTCACAATTTCAATTTAAAAAGAAGGTTTATTTGGGCTCACAATTTCAATCAGTGGTCCCTTGGATATTTGGGTTTATGCCTAGGGAACACATCGTGGTGGGGGCACATCATAGAGAAAGAAAACTAGATATAGGAGTGATAGGGTCGTGATAATTCCTTCAAAGGCATAACACTAGTAGCCCAACTAATTCCCACAAGGCACTTCTTAAAGGTTCTACCATCTCCCAGTAATTCCATGGGCTGGAGACCAAAGTTTTAACACATCTGCCTTTAGACAACACTCAAGATCCAATCTGTAGTGCTGAGTGTGATGCTATAGGTCTGTAGTCCCAGTACTAAAGAGGCTGAAGCAGGAGGATTGAGGGTTTGAGGTCAGAATTAGTTGCATAGTACTATCTTCTTTTGATAAAAAGAAACAATAACAATATCATCAACAACAATAGCAACATTCCAACTGTAAATAATGGGATAAATACTCTGTTTTCTCTTTCAATTTGTATTTGTGTATATATACATTCTTGATGTGTGATATGGAGGATTGTATTGATTTTATTTTTCTATATGTACTGATAACAATTCCTAACACCCTTGGCTAAATTATCCATCATTTAGTCAATAATTATAATTGACTAATTGACAAAGTCATGTCCTCAGAAAGATGAGTGTAGTTTTTTTTTCTGCACATTTCCATTCATCATCTTTGTTGATATGCAAACATGAGTATTTTTTTATAGACTTCTTTTTTATATTTGTTTATTACTTCAAGTTACATCTCCATCACAGCCTTCTCCCTCTACCCTTCTTGGTCCCATCCTCCTACCTCTACCCCCTCTCCCACCTATCCTATTCCTCTGGTGTGGGGTGCCCCCACATATCAGCCCCCCTAAGTTCATCAGTCATATGAGGGCTAAGAGCTTCCTCTTGCATTGGGGACCTACATGGCAGCACCACTAGGGCAAAGTGTCCCACTAACAGGTAACAAAGTCTGTGTTCCTGTTCCTTTCGGTAAAAACCAGTATTTTAATGACATGTTTTTAAAAAGTATTTTGATTATTTGTCTAGTAAGGATAGTAAAATTTCCATTGTTCTCTTTCTTTCTTTCAGATTATTCCAATTATATTTGCCCCTTTGATTTTCAAAATTAGTTGCAGGGTTGATTTCATAAGTATAATAGGGTTAGATTTGAGATTTTCAAGTTTCCAGAATGTCGTAAGTTGTTTTTTTATTTATTTTTATCACTTTATTAACTGAAAGGATTTGAAGTAGTTTGAAGAGGTTTTAGATAAAAAGAAAAACCTTGTCCAAGTTTAAAAATTAACTAAGGATAGGCTGTACACTTAAGCATTAGTAAATGCAATTTAGAAATTGGTAAAGTATGTGCTTTATCTTTTTTATTTATTTTTATTATGCTGACATCAATTACTTAATGGAAACAGATAACACAAAGGAAGGCTTTTGATTTAATTAATCTTGCATGAGGTCTGCCAAGATGTCTCAACAGATAAAGGCAGGTGCCCCCAGGCCTGACAGTTCCACTCCTGAGTCCTACATGGTGGAAGGAGAAAATCTGTTCCTGCAAGTTTTCCTCTGACTTCCACACACACTCCACAGCATGCAGCCCCAACATGAAAGATACATAAATATGTTTTCATCTTTTTCCTGGAACAGCTATACTTACATTTATACTGTGTAAAACGGAAAGGGGTTATCTCCAAGAATATATGATTCCTCAGAATCGTTGCATATTTAATTTATTTGTAGCTATGATTTCTTCAAGTTTTTGTTGGCTAATGCGTTTTACTGATGTTATCGAAGGCCACTGGTTATCTGCAAAGGATTTGGGTTTGGCTTTGTTAAGTACTAGTCACTGACTCTTGGCTCCTCTCTGCCTTGTTTGGACAGGCTGCCCTGCAAGTCGGGGGCCATGGTGAAAGGCTGCACCAGTGTCGGGAAGTGATGCTTCTGACTTATAAGTCCATCCCCATGCAAGTGGATGGGGAGCCATGTAGGTTGGCACCTGCTATGATTCGGATCTCCTTGAGGAATCAGGCCAACATGGTACAGAAGAGCAAGCGGAGAACCTCTATGCCTTTGCTCAATGAGTGAGTCTGTGCTTGCCTCCCTGGGGGACATGGAAACACTGGGAAGCAGAGGGCGGAGCATGTGCATGGTCTTGGGACCTCACTGTGTTAGAAAGCGGAGAGAAAAATCAAGAGAGCACCCTAGGCCCTAGATTGCTTTCACGGGAACACATGCAGCCTTACTTTGTTTATTTTATAGTTAGTTGACCTTCTTTTTGGTAAATGTTGCTGTATGTAAAAATAGGTAGTTCTCTTTTGCTGATCGCTTGGGTGTATATTGTGTTCAGAAGAGCTGGTTTTACTGTTTAGTTTGGTTTACGGAGGCCTGTTACTAGCCTCTTTTTACATTGCACTTCTTTCTGGTGTCAGTGCAGCATCCACTGTCCTCACTTAATTCAACTCACTATTTCTATTTTTAAACACCTGCTATCCCTTCCTTCCTACACTATTTTCTTTTTTTATGTAGGTGTTTTAATAAACCAATTCAAGGTAAGGCAATAAAGAATAGGCACCATAGAACGTATGTTCATTTTCCAGTGTACCTTGTTCAAATCAGTGACTTTATTGTCTGCTTGGGATTGGAAAAGCAGCTGGAGAGAGAAGGGGACTGGGGCTATCTTTTTGAGCGTCTTCTAGATACCGTGTCACTATACCCAAGGTCACTTCAGGGCTTAGTCTTGGGTCATTCTCTGTCACAGTGAGGGGCCTCCAAGATGCACCTCCTGTCTGCTCTCTGCGTTGCATGGTCACCCATTGTCCTGAATGGCTGGCTTCCTCAGTGCCTGCAAGGAAGGGGCATGCCTTGCCATGTGTTCATGAAGTCAAGGTGAGAATCTGCACAAATTCCCAGAATACCTGATGACGCAGGTGCCGCAGCTCCTGTCACCTCTCTCCGTGGCAGCATATGCTCAGGAAGAGCACCAGACAGCGCTCTCCAGGCTTTTCAGCTTTTGGCATCCGCTTCTGAGTTTGAGGCTGGCGTGAGAAGTCCGCTTCCTCTGTTCTTAGAGTCTGGACTTCCTGGCACATTGTCCTGGTTGTTCCTGGGGCTTCCGTTCAGTCCATTTACTCTGAGCTGATAGTTCTTGCTTTATTTACGTTTTGCAGCTGGCAAAAATCTTGGCGCATTGCTGACGCTTTCTGTCCATGCTGCTTTTTTATTCTTCTAGGTTGAAGACGTAATTGTGGGTTTATATGCTAAAGATGATGAGATGTCGAGAGTTGTATGTGGTTCTCCATATTTCTTCTAGATGTGTTAGTCAGACCAAGACACACCAGTTTGGCAGAAACCAAGAACTAACGAATAGAAAGCTACCTGTGAATTTGTACAGTGGCTAAAATGCCTAGGTCATGTGTAGATCATCTGTGGGAAAGATATAATAAAACTCAATGAGTTTACTATCACTAAAGTGAAGAATAAGGTCTCATGACCATCTTAGATGTAAAACTTTTCAAGTTGTCAGTTTCAAACTTTTATGCTTTTGTCAAGAATTTGTCTTCTCTAAGTAATCCTGTTGATTAGGATTTGTTTGGCTTTGTTTACATGCAAAATAAATACACATGGTTTTTTGCTTTGTTTTGTCCTCATGGTATGTGTGGCTTATGAGGGTTCTTGCGCTTAACTGTACAAGTGTCCAAGAGCACCCTCCTCTTAAAAAAACATGGACACTTCCTAATGGGCAGTGTTCACATCATAGCAGCCCATGTCACACAGAAGAACCATATGCAATGGGAGTCAGAGCACACTATTTTTCAAAAAAAAATTAAAATGTGAAAAAATCGGAAATAATTTAATCACTATATATAAAATTGTTATTTAACTCTATATTTAAAGGAAATCAGAACTGACAGTGTGTTTTTGAAGAAAAAGGAATAAACCTGGTTACCATGTCATACTTGTTCTCTAAGCCTGGCTTTCTCTTTCCTTAACCTTCTTTCATCTCTATAGTTAGATTGTGTCTACTTAATTACAAAACACGTCTCTCTCATTTTTAGGTCTAACTCCTTCCTCTATTTCTTCAAATAGAGTTTCAAGTTTAAAGGCAACCTTGGGTTAAAGACTTTTTCTTTATCCTCTGTTCCTTGAACTTCTGTCTTGTCAATCATTTGTATGATGGAAGAGGTAGTCACGCTTCTCCTTTATTTCTCTGCCTCCCTTTTTCTTTCCTTCCTTGCTTTCTTCTTCTTCCTTTCTCCATTTCTTGCTTTCTTTTCTTTTTTCTTTTTTTTTTGTATACTAAAACTGATTCTTTTGCTTAATTTGCCTGTATTTATTTCTTTTTACTAGAAAGGGAAGACAACCAGTTGACAGTGACCTTTGTGTGTGTGCGTGTGTGTATGTGTGTGTTCTCATTGAAGGGATGGTAGCTGCTTGATTCATCTAAGGACCTGGGCTCCTTTCATTCCTGTTACCTGGGAAGACTTGCTATTTTAACGCTGTGGATCCCTGAATAACCACTTCTGCTTCCCTTGAACGCCAGTGTGTCTCACACATCTGCTCTTTCTTTGGGATGTTGAATCTCAGAGCTGTGACCTCAGTCTGACTCTCTTACAAAAGTAAAGATTATTCCTAAGACACTATAATTGACAGTTTTTTCCTTTATGAGGTTTTGTGGCAACCTCAGATTAAGTCCTAAGAACGGGCCCATTAATTCAACCACCTATGCATTTCCCCCTTCTCATCCCCGTGGGTCGGCTCCTCATTCGTTGTGCCCCAGCCCCTGAAGTGATTTCACTCACTTCCACTTTTCTACCCCTAGCTGACTAGCTAGAGTTTTCCTTGAAACCCATCTTCAGTTTGTCACTCGGATCTTTAGTACCCACCATCTCTTCTGTTCACTAGGAAACTGCTAATGTGTGCTCGCAGCTGAGTCCTATCCCAATTTACCCTGCTGCCCCTCTTCAGGAAGATGACTTTTCTACTCTATCAATTAGAATGAACTTTCTAAAAGTGGAAAGCGTATCTTCTGTCTCTTCACAGATGTTTTTGGTCTCTTCCATCTTCATCCTGATCTCCTTTGTCTCAGGGAGCTACAATCTTTTTTCATCATCATCATAATCATCATCATTTTGTTTTTACCTCTGGTTTTTAACTTCTCGCACTGGCCTCCCTTTCTCCTTTGGTCTGTCAGCCCTGCTCACAGTGCAAAACTCAACTCATGGATCCCTTTCACCAAGTACCTGTCGGTGCTGTGTCTGTCACATTGTCTGCTGACACAGGGCGGCCCTCGTCTGTTTGCTTGTCTCTCTGCTCTGTGGGGAGGGAGGCGCTAGGCTTTTCCTCTCAGGATGTCGGGTGGGTGCCTGTCGTCCTCTGTGAGACATGATCACATATTGAGTCAGTGATTCACAAGTGAACCTCCTTTCACTTCTGTCCCTGCTACATTTCTTGGAAAACTATTAACAAAATAACAGCTATGTAAAATCTCATGAGTAGAGAGGTAATATAGAATATGTCTTGAGGATGTTTTATTACAAGTGTAGGACAAATATTGGGTCATTTAGATACAATGACATGAATCATTGGAAGGAGTCTCCATGAGAAATAACTAAGGAGTAGACCCTTCATGATGCCATACTGTCCACATTTATTATGAAAGGAAAAATATTTACCAGGAAAATAATGCCAGTTTTATTAGTTAAAAAAAAACCCAAGAGGTATTCACTAACTCTCTAGTGGCAAGGATGCATACTTTGTTTTATTATAGCATATGAATCCACATAGACTATGAAGTCCAATAAATGTTTTCCCCACAAAATGTCATAGAGATTTTTATCTAGGTTTTTTTTTTTTTTTTTTTTTTTTTTTTTTTTTACTTATATTGTAGCAATATGTTAGCCAGGTGCCTTTCATAATGTTCTGCACTGTGAGGTGCCACTGAAGGCCATCGGAAGCTTAAAATAACTGGTGTGAGAGGTGGCTCTTCAGCTGGTACCCTTAACTTCATTAGCAATTGTGAAAGATGATCATTTTTTACAAAGGTTAGAGTTCTAGTTAGTTAACTTTGAATTGGGCAACTGGGTTCTATCATCCTGAGCTACTGAGCAGTATTATTAGTGAGTCTTTGAAGAAAATATGTACAGAACACTGGCATGAACTCATGGGTGACCTTCTTTGAGAATGGACGTACCCAGTAGACAGAGAATCTGAGGAGATGCGGCTCTGCACTTAGAGAAGTTTAAATGAGAGAGGAAAAGAGGGTGATAGTACCGAAGTGAGACTGAGTTTGGGGGTTTAGCTCTTCAAATTGTGAAATGTCTATTTTCTAATAGCATTTGTAGACTCTCATCACAAAAGAATGAAGGGGAGATGTTTACGGTTTTACTTTTGTACCTAGAACATGGATGAACTTAAGGCATCTAAGGGATGAAATGGAATTAAAAAAAAATACAACTGGGATTCTCAGAAAGTATTTGCTGTTCAGCTGAAGGAAGCACAAGGTTGTTTGTTTAGTCCCTCTTTACAAGAGGGGACCCCAAAGATGAGGTGCAAGGATGAAATTAGCTCGCCTTCTCAGGGAGGAGTCAGTGTGCTGGTTTCCCACTCTGATGTGGAAGCCGGTGCCTCCGCCCTTGAGTTGTCCTGAGTGTCCTGGAGTAAAAAGGTGCCATCAACAACGCGTCCTGTGCCCACAGCCCACCCTCCCGCCTTGGCCCTGCGCTCCAGAGTGTGGCTTGCCTGGAACCAGCCGCTTCCGTGTGTCCCGTTGGCTTCATTGTAATCACCGGCTTTTCTGGGTTATTTCCATGGCTGGCTTAATTTTCTTTTTGTTTTGGTTTTTCCTTCATCGCTGTTGGTGATGCACTCATTTAATTTCTGTTTAAACTTTGTGTGTCTCTCTTTTCCTCCCCGGCTTGTTCCCTGTTTGTCCACGCTGTCCTGCTGTCCTGCTGACTCTGTCTTCGCTGCTCATTCCCTGCTGCCTCTAGCATTCATCAGGTGCAAGCTGCGGATCTGCGGCGAGTGTCTGCTCCCCCCGGCTCCTTCACCATGTGAGTACAGCGCCGTTCTGGTTTGTCCCTCAGTCCCCAACTTCTCCTCAGGGGACTGACCCCTCCTGCGCCTCCTTTTCCTCCACAGGCCTGCTGCTCCGATAAGGGAACCACCTAATCATGGATGCTCTTACACGCCTGTTTTTTACATGACATGGGGAACATTAGGGCTCTTTGTGCTTTGTATGTTCCCACCCACTACGCGTTTGCATTTTCATCTTTTTATGAAATGCTCAGGGCCCATTGTTGTATGGGTTGGTGTGACAGTCCACGCTAAGCATCAGTGTTTGTCAGCTAGGACAGTTAGACTCATACCATTACAGATATATTTGAGGAACAACTTATGGCCCTAACATGTGTGGGACTCATTTTTGTGCCAAAGAGCCACAGCTGCTATACAATAATCAATGACCCTGGGGTGTCACTGAGTTAACAGAAATTTATTATGTGTGTTCAGTGGTTTATAGTCAAGGTACCCCATGGTGTTTTAATTTTCTGGTGAAATGAAATAAACAAAATGGAAATGTGAGTTTTAGGATTTTTCTGTAGCATTTTTGGTGATAAACACTGATTTGTCTTTCTTTCCTTGTTCTGTTTAATATATATTACCTACTATTTATTATGCTTCAAGTAACATGCTAGGCATTTTGCATCTGTTAAGTAATTCTCTCAAGATAATACTATGCATATGTAATAGCACTCTCTCTCCTTCATACATGTCCAAGGTCACAGACTAACAAGTCGTAGACTGAGGTTCAAACTCAGGCAACCAGGCTTCTAAACTCATGTTGCCTTCCGTCTGTCTGGACTAGGTGTATTTCTCAAGACCCAATGGAGTGATTACCTTTTCAAATAATTGTTCCTTGATTCTTGCTTTCAGAATCAGTCACACCTCAGTGGAATTCAGTGTTGATGAATTTGTGACAGTTTTTAAAGTTTAATTTGGTTTTCATTGTCTGAACTCTCTATGTTTGTATATCCTACTTCAGACTCGGCCTTCTTGAGGTGATTGACAATATATCCTTATGAATCTGTGTGTTCCAGACTTGTTCACAGACCATGACAGAGTGTTGTGAAACCAAGCCATAGTTGGGTGGTGGGGTTAATGAGTAGGAAAATAAGTGTGTATGAGGAATCGTGTAAAATCTGAAATCTAGTGGCGTTACAAAATACTTCCTGAAGTCTAGTTACTCGATCTTGTTTTCACCTTATAGATCCCTTTTATTAGAAATATATATTAACTGAAGAAGGCCCCCCCCCCCACACCAGGCTGAGTACCAGCCACTATTTTATGCTGCAAATCTAGTGAGCATTACAGCTACTTAATGCCTGCATGGAGCGTGAGGCTTATAACTGAGCAGTCAAGACCCAATAGAGCAATGATATTTCATGCCCAGTCCGCTGATGCTTACAGGATAAAAATCTCCACTCTATATGACATGTCAGCTCCTGACAGCACCCCCTATTCTACTCCAAGTAGAAGATGAGCATCGAAGAATCTCCAGTGGGAGATGATTGAATTGGGGGTAAGCCATTCTCTTGGCAAGAAAAACCCCTTGCTTCAACTGTAGACAGACTTCTGTCCAAAAAGGACAAAACTTGGAAGCAGATAAGTCGACAGCCTAGCTCTGCCAAGACAGGGTAGGTAAATCCTTCATAATTCCTGCTCTACAATCAATGTCTGTCAGAAAAATGGGGCCAAATGGCTGAAGATTGATGCTGTAATGTATAGAGAGGAAATGGGAACTGTCCAGGCAGCCACTGGTATGTCATCTCTTAGTTTTGGAAGCTGCGGGCCCTGCACTTCCTATATAATCAGGTATATTTATCCCTCTCAGGTCTCTGAGGTGGTTGAAGAATAGATAGCTAGAGTCTCATAGTTAAATTTTGAGTTGTTTAGGAATCAAGAGGGTGTTCTGGATCTAAGAAGATATTTTTAAAATTATGAGGCAAGTTAGTATGAAAGCTGAGTTAGATATAGAACTTTAAACATATGGAGATGGTTAGATAGTAGAATGTTAAAGTCAGGTGCCAAATACATATGAACTGGACATTGGGAATGTATGCTAAGCCATATAACTCTTATAATTGTGGCCTATTTATTTCTGTTGTTTTGTATTGTATTTATAGTTATAAGAAAAAGAACCATTTTTTGGACTGAAAGGGAAAGCTGTTGGGGGGAAAAAGAAATACCTTAAACTAAAAAAAAAAAAAAAAGAAGAAGGGAAGAGGATGGGGGGTTGAGGGGGCGGAGGGTGGAAGGGTGGGACTGGAGGGGGGAGTAGGGAGGGGATTGTGATTGAGATGTAACTTGAAGAAATAAAAAATAAATTATTAAAAAAAAAACAACAAAACACAAACTCAGAAATGAAAAAAAAAAAGAAGAAAAAGAAACACCAGGGAAGAATAAAGGAGTCCGGGGGTGGGGCAGATATTTGGCAACTGGGGTGAAATGATTGCCCTCCCCCTGCTGGGATCTCCTCAGTCTCCCCAGTCTAACAGGAAAGGGGCAGCCTGCAACACACAGGAGCAGTGTAGACAGGGGCTGGAGGTAGCTGAGAAAGGCTTGGCCTACGGGGAGGGGGAGACGACTGTACTGCCCTAGCTTTTCTGCCAGGGTACAGTGGTCTTTGGTCTCCTTGTAGAAGTTTGCTTGTAATTCGTGCTTAATCTCTGTCAGCCTCTTCTTGATGGCATCCATAGAGCTGGCTTGCATGCGTGCGTGCGTGTGTGTGACTCTATGCATTTTTAAAACTTGAAAATATAGTTGTTAAAAACAAAACAAAACAAAAAATCTCCACTCTATAGGCCCCTCAGTAAACTTGTCTTCAAAGACTGGCTGTCGGTCATCTGATCATGTTTTCAGTGGCTCCAGGGACTGGGATCAAAGAAATGAGACTGTCAACAACTGAAGTGAAAGTGAGAGTAGTTGAGTTCCTAATCCCTGGCAGCGTTGTTTTGACATTGTAGCCATGTATCTTAAGAGGGGCTGTTTATATAGTATTCCAGGAGTGGGTGTGCTACAGCTATGTATTTGTTTCCATGGAGTACAGCAGGCAGAAGGTGTGGCTACTTTAAACCTGTGGCAACAATATGAAAATATTTCGTGTCTGTGTCCTACTGTTACAGCACAAAAATGTTACATCTCAGATGGAAGCATTTGTGTAATAAAAGTTAGTGCAGCTGGACGGAGTGTAAAAGCCAGGTGGTAGAACCATCTGAAGTAGAGCAAGAACATGGAGAAATGTCCACGCACAGGAGTGCATTTTGTGCCTTTGCATCACGAACAGTGGTGACTTAGCCTTTTCTAACCATGCTATTTGAGAGGCCCAGGCATGCTTAGCTTGTTAACATTGCATCGCTCCCTCCACCCACCATCCAGACCTGGCATCCTGAATTGAGTTTTCTTGGTTTTCTGTTTCTCTCAGAACCTGTTTTAAATGGATGCTCTTTGGAACCTTGGAGTGGCCTCTCTGGTGCTCCTTAAGCTAACACTGCCCCTTGAACTGGTCTGAAGTACACTTTTCTGGAAAGTATTCTTTTTCTTTTTTTCCCATTGGCTTCTTTTTTTAATTTATTTTTTATTTCTTCAAGTTACATCTTAATCATAATCTCTTCCCTACTCCCCACTCCAGTCTCACCCTCCCACCCTCTTCTCCTGCACATCCCCCTATCCTCTTCACCCCCTTTTTTTTTAAGTTTAAGGTATATTGTTTTTCTCCCAACAGCTCCTCCTTGGAAAGCTCTCTTTTCTTTAGTTTTCTGGTAACTTTTTTGAGGAAATCAAGAATACATATGTTGATAAGAAGGTGAGACATAGTTTGTTAGGTGTTCCAACCACACCCAACATTTAAGCACTATGGAATATTTTTAAGATCTATTTTTACTATTTTAAAATTGTGTGTGTGTGTGTGTGTGTGTGTGTGTGTGTGTGTGTGCGTGCACATGAATTGCCTATGGAATCCCCAAGAGGATGATTGGAGCCCCTGAGGCTGAAGTTACAGGTGGTTATAAGTTACCCCAATGGGAATACAGGAACAAAACTAATGTCCTCTACAAAAACAGTATGTGTTCTTAACAACTGAACCATCTTTCCAGCCCCTGGCACTATACAATGTTTTGGTCCTTTATGGCCACATATGAATTGATGGACTTTAAACAAAAGTGTTTAATGACCCATTCACTAAATAAGACTAACCTAAGAATATTTACTTGAATATCCTATACAATGTAGCTTAAAAAAATTAATAACCTTTATGGGATTAAGTGCCTTGATAGGGAAGTAGTCATCGAAAGGCATATGCACACTATACTTCTTAAATTGTGAATATTAGTGTTAAATTCTTCAACCAGTTGCTCCAATTTAGCATCTGCTAAAAAGCATAGGAAACCTCAAAATGAGGCTTTCTAGAATTCTTTCACCCATTAATAGCCACATTTCAATGGATAGCATTTCTTTCTTGCTCTTCCGGCATAACAATGAAATAATGTGATCCATTTACATTTGACTCAACACTTTCATCTTTCACTGCTGCTTACCTCAGACACCAGATACTCTGGGGTACTAAAGACATTAAGATCAGAAGTTATGTTTCTGCCCTGGGGAAATGAACACACCAGCGACAGATCTAACTGAATTGACTACAATGAAATTACAACACATCATGACAAGACTCCAAGTTGAGAGATCTGAGTTCTACTTCTATCTTGGCAACTTTTTAGTGGGTATTTGTCACAGTTGGCTGTATTTTATTAATATCTGAAAATTTAATGTGCAGCAACAGCATTACTTCTGGTATAGTTGCATGAGTTTTAAAGCAAGTGTAAGCCAGGACACAGATTCCGCCACTAATTTTCCTTTACTGCCCAGCCGTCCATTCCACTGCCATCACTTACTCTCAGCACCCAGCATCTAACAGCCACTGATCACCACAGATTTGTGGCTTTGAAAATTCCACAAATATAGAGTCAAGCAATATGTAATCCATTTCAGCTGGTATTTTTGACTGAATATAATATCTTTGAGAGTTATCCAAAGTGTCATATCTATGTATATATGTATGTATATATGTATATACATATATATATATATATATATATATATATATACCCTACAGATCTGGTAGGGTATATCTAATGCTTGGAGTTGTACCCAGGGCTTTGCATTCGTTAAGCAAGCATTCTATTAACTTAGTAGTTTCCATAGTCCTTTGGCTATTTTTTAATAGCCAAAGCTCCTTAGCACATCTCCCTCTCAACTACATGTGCTATTTTTCTTTCCTTCCTTCCTTCCTTCCTTCCTTCCTTCCTTCCTTCCTTCCTCCCTCCCTCCCTCCCTCCCTCCCTCCCTCCCTCCTTCCTTCCTTCCTTCCTTCTTTCCCTCTTTTCCCCCCTTTCTCCCTCTTTTCTCCTCCCTTCCCTCATTCTCTCCCCCTCTCCCTTTCCTTCTTTTCTTTTTTTCTTTCTTCTATATGGCCCATTGAGTCTAATTAGTGTTGTCCATATATGCATGGATGTGGGCTCATCCACTGGGACATGGGCAACCTACTAGTAACTGTACCCTAAAGAAAAATGCTTCTCTCTCCACCAGCAGTTGATGGTTATCAACTGCCAATAGCTCCTCAGCTATTGGAGGCCCCAGGAACCCCTCCACCTCCTGTGCTGGAATTTTAGCTGGCATGATCTTGTACAGGTCTCATGCAGATAACCACAATACTGTGAGTTCATTCATGTGTACACTAGCCATGTACTCTCCACAAGACAGAATTTTTTCAGTATTCTACCCAGTCCTCTGGTTCTTAAATTCTTTCCATCCTGTCTTCTGTGCTCTTCCCTGAGCCTTGGACTGAGGAGAGGCAGTCTTAATACAGATGTACCATCCATTGCTTGTTTATGTTGCAAAATGTCTTAATGGTATTTTGACTGGAATTATACTAAATCTGTAGGCCAGTACAATAGGAACTATTAACATTTTGTTTTGTTTTGTTTGTTCATTTTGCTGTACTGAGCCTTGTAATTCTAGAATGCTTTATTGTTCTTTTTTTAATTGTCCAAATTATAGTAGTTTTCAGCATAAAACTTTGTGCATGTTTTATTGGGTTTGTACCTAGCTATTTCATCTTTTATATCTATTTTTAGTGATATTCTTGGACATTTTAAAGGTGCTGATTTTCAATATCTCACTGATAGTGTAGGATTTTTATGCACTGACTTAGATCCTGTAGCCTAAGTTAAGAACTCTTTTTAGTTTGAATTTGGTAGCATCCTCCAGTTTATCAATTGGAGTAACTTGGCTTATTTTATTCCAATCTGTATGCTTGTATTTCTTTTGCATTGTTGTATCAGCTAGGGTTTCTAGTATGATATTGGATAAGTGTGGTCACTTACTTTGCTGTTGATTTTAAGAAACCATTCTTTTTTTCTGCTGTTAGGTTAATTGTTAGAGATCCTTTATTATTTATTTTAATTTATTTTATGTGTGGGTATATGATTGCACGTATTTCTGTGTACCACATACATTCCTGGTGCCAGCTGAGGCCATAAGGGGGTGTCCTATACCCTGGAATTGGAATTACAGATGATTGTGAGCAACCATGTGGATTCTAGGACCCTAACCCAGGTCCTCTGGAAAGCAGCCAGTGCTGTGAACTGTTGAGCCTAGTTGTAAATTTCTTCTGTGGATGTGTTATCTATCAAGCTTTTTTTTTTTTGCAAAAGATTTTGATATTTGTTGGAATTTGCCAGTGAGTGAAACCATTTGGGCGTCAGGATTTTACTTTCAGTCTTTAAACTGCAGATCAAAGGAGCTGGAGGGAGAGTCAACAGTTAGGAGCACATGGAGCACTTCCAACTTCCAGAAGACCTGGGTTCACAACTGCCTGTGACTCCAATTCCAGAGGACCGACAGTCTCCTCTGGCCTCTCTGGGCACAAGGCAAGCATGTGGTATCCATCCATACATACAGGCAAAGAGTTATATACAGAAAATAAAAATAATAATTAACCCTTTGAGAAGTAAATGAAAATATTTTAGAATTTCTAGGACTATTTGGGTTACTTATCTTTACCTTGGTGAATGTTTTTATAGTTGTTTGATATTTTCAAAGTATTTGTCCATTTCCTGTATGTTGGCAATTAATATGTATGGAATTGTGAAAAGAATTTTCTTATCTTTTTTATTTCAGTGGAGTCTGTAGGGAGAGTTGTCTTTTATTCATGACATTTGTAATACAATGTACCTTTGGATGTTTTTGTTAGTCTTGGCAGAGTTCTGTTATACCCCCATGCCCAAAACTTGTCTGTTTGTTACATTGGCTTTCATGATTGTGTTCCTGTTTGAAATGTAGTTGAACTTTGCCTGTTACTTCCTGCCTTCTGCTCACATGGGTTCATTTTGTTTAATCTTGTTCTGGTTCCTTAAATAATTCAAATTTTTTTCTTTTTTCTTTTTTTTTTTTTGTCTTTTTTTTCCTCTTAGCAATTGACATGATGCAGTTCAAGCCACAAGTTCTGACTGTCCTCAGGGTTGTGGCTGCAATGGTTACCTTGTTTTCAAATGTTTCTTGGTGTTCTTCCATTGGTCAACATGCCCTTACAAAGTCACCATTTTAGGACTCCAGCAAGGGCTGTCCTCTGACATTCACACTGATACAACCTGCAGAGAGACCCTTGCATGCAGCACAGAAATATTTCTGAGGCAGGCTTCTTTCTGAACTCCTTCCTCTGGGAAATCATTCCTCTCTTAGTCCTTCAACCAGAAGATTCAAGGTTTAGTTACTTCCCTTTGATACATGTTTCCTGCAGTGGTGTTTGGGTCTACCACTGTGACAGAAAGAGAAGCAATGAAGGTTGGTTGCACCCTCTGGGCATCGAAGTTCCTGAAATCAGAAAGGAAACCCTGTTCTTGATCTTAGTAATCTTACCTTCCTCAAGGCCTTTGTCATGGTACCATGCAGTGAAATGGCCCAAGTCCACAGTGCGAGTGGATAAAAGGAAAAAATGAAAAAGAAAAGATTAGATTTTTCTCAGTGAGCCAGAATTCTGAGGTGTCCCATTCTTGAACTCAAGCCAGAGCCCAGGCTTTCTCCCAGTACCTGTCCTGCCTGCACCTGGCTTCCATTCTCAGGTTGAGTACTGCTGGAGCCCAGCTATGGTCTGTGGCAGGGAGATAGTGAGGGAGCTCACTGGCAGGGAGGAGATAGTCTGCATTCTGGCCTCCTTCACCAATCTGTTGCTGGTTTTCACCTCCCAAAGTTCCCTTATGGCTGCTTTATTGCTTTATTTAGTTAGGAAGAAAGAATGATATAGAACCTTCCTTCCACAGGATCACCTGGGGCCACCATACTGGGTCTGGAGCTTCTCCACTACACAAGTCTTTTGTCCTGTGTCTTTCCTTATTACCCAAGTCAGCTACTCAGCACATGCCACAGTTCAAGGCAACAAAGCATCCCTGCAGAAACCAGGGCATCCTAACTGCCACTGACATATTAAATGTCATACACCGTCCAAAGTTATATTTATACCAAAGTTGTAGTTTAGACACAAACAGGATCTGCCTGATACTAACTTGTGTGGGTTTGCTTGCTGCCTTAGGGAAGGCAGAGTTAGACCCAGACTCAGAAGGGGATATCTGTCATATTTGACCACAGGCTGAATATGATTCAGCTTTCCAAAATTGATTTTGATAAATGAAGGCTTCTTGGTGAAGGACAAAAGTAAATTGATTTTCTTTTCGAAAGTGAAGATTTTGACAGAGAGAAGGGGAAATATTGTCATTATGCCATTTTTAAAGTTCTGTTTTGTGTTGGATTTAAGAGTTTCATAGCTGAACACTGCAGATGCAGAACTGAGAACCTTCAAGCTTCATGACTAAAGGAAACAGTCAGTCTGAGGTTTAATGTCTGCATACCTCTGAAGTGGGAAGGAAACCAGACTCTGAAACTCATTAGAAAGAACTTGTAATTGTCTTCTTTAGCTGGTCACATCAAGTTTTCCTGGCAGTTCCTTAACCTTGTGTAGTATATTATACAACATCTGCCTGTCTTGTTTATGTAATCCTGACCCTCTAATTAGAAAATAAGACTCTGTAATTGGAAGATATATGTTCTGCAGAACACTTTTTCTTTTCCTTTCCGTAAACTTCAAGAATGGTATTGGGAAGCAACGCAATTACTGTCGCAAGATATCTACATGTGTGTCTTAGTAATGTGCAAGGCTTGACTCTAATGTAAAAGGATAGTCCCTCGGACATGGTTGATTCCACAGATCAAGCTCTTCATGGCAAATGCCCAAACATTATTGAGAGCCTCACTCACAGGAAGGCTCTGAGACAGAAAAATGTCCAGATTCAGAGTCATCGATTTTAAATTTTGTATCATATTTTCTGACTCCAAAAAACCAATTTTGAGGCTACTAGAATGTATAGACAACCCAAATGTATTTAGGTTGTTTGGTCACAGCTGGAACTTTCATTATATACTTGTATAATTACCTCTGAACAGTAGGCTCATACATACTTTTCCTTAAAATTTCAGTGAGCCTGCTTTACTTCTACAAAAGTAAAAGGAGTCAAGAGGTTCCTATTTTAAAAGATCAGGTAAGAACTTCTCTGTTTATAGAACTGAAAGAAACTAGATTCCAGGGTCAGACAGTGAGACAGAGTTAGTTTCACATTTTCTGGAAGGCTCTTTTTGCTCTCTAAGCCTCTAACCCAAAGAATCTGCCAAGCTTTGCCCATTCCCTACTTTTCCTCTGTCTCTCCCAATACTCTCACATTTTGTGTGTATCCGACTAATGACTTCATTCTGCCATCCAAAGTTTCTTGATTATTCATCATGACAGGCACATGGTCATGCTTTCCTTTTCTCGTCTTCTGCCACTCTTCCCTGCTAGTTCATAAGATGGATATGCTAAATGGAACATTGTGTGGGAAAAGCAACTACGAATGGCTCAGGTTTTCTCTCAGGCTACTTCCAAACCAGTGCTGAGGCTGCAGCTCCCACAACAGTCTCCTTTGGTCTTTATATTATACAGATTTCCCCCTTGAGATCCTTCGCTCCTTTTCAGCTTCATTCTACCAAGGAGGTGTCATGACAGAAGGACAGGGGCAGCAAGGGTAGAGCACAGCTCTCCCTCCTAACTTGACATTCCCCCCACCCCCCATGACAACATGCTTCTAATTTAAGAATCTGGATACCCCTGCCTTTGTCTGTACAACATGGGCCATAGATTCATCATCCTTTTGCATTTTGTTTTCAAGACATTCTTAAAATGCAATTGATCCTTGGGATTCCCATCAGCCCAGAAGTTCTGTTACAGTAAATCCAAGCCATGACTCTAAATCCCATTAAAATTTGCCCCAAGAGGAGACATCAACAAGATTGGTGATGGGATTGCAGGGTCAGTTTTGGTTCTAGGTACTGAACAGGGGGCTGGGCTCTGTAGTGCCTTGGAAAGCTTATTGAAGTCCTTATTTTGCTGTGTGCAAGAACCCACTGGGTGTTTACACTTGGTCAGAGAGGTGATACACACTTACCCTGTGTTAGGCATCTGTATCTTGACCAGTTTACACCTTAATAACTGCATTGAGTAACAGTTACTATTATGCTTCTTCCACTGATCAGAAGACAGAAAACAAATGGTAAGCTTGTTTTCTTTTTTTTTATGTTTATTTATTACTTCAGGTTACATCTCCATCACAGTACCCTCTTTCCACCCCTCCCAGTCCCGCCCTCCCACCTCTACCCCCTCTGTAGAAAAAAAGTTTAGCTAATTAAACTATTTACACAGTATTTATATTATCTTTAATTGGTTGGCGGTGTTAATCCTTAACCCTCCATTATAAATGAATACACACGGACACCAGGTAGATTTTTAACAAGCCTAGGTCTGGGTTGTGCAATCCTAGCCCACCTAAGCTGGCTCATAATTCTACTACCCAAATATGACCCCATATATACATATGTCCCTTTGGACTATTATTCACTACACTAAGCCGATGTTCCAGGCCACATGGAAGGATCTTCTTTAATCTACCCCATGGTGTATCTTCCTTGTTTACTCCAGGCTTTTCTCCAGCCTTCTTCTTCCCAAGATGTTCTGTGTCTATCTGAAAGCCCCTAGGCCTACCTATCTCTGTTTTTGCTCAATCCAGGCCTCAGCATTTATTTAACCAATCAGAGTCAAAGTAAGTAACAGACATCAAACAGGACCAATCAACATTTAGAATGCTTAGCACCACCTCATCATTTCCCTCCTTTTGTCTAATAAAAAGGATAAAGAGTACATACATAATGTTTAGCCTTTTTATCAGGCAATCTTGAGGAAGAAAAAAAATCATCTCTCTTGGTGTGTCTAAAGTTATGAACCTAAATAATTTCTATCATCTTATATTTTCTTTTAAATCCTAAATAACTGAACTTTAATTGAAATTTTATAGCTATTATGTCTTAAATCCCATCAAAGACTTAAGAAGGGCTAAAGTTATTATTTGAGTGAATAGGAAGCACAGAAAAGCAGCTTCCAAAAAGAAATATGACAGTTTGTTGCCTAGACAGTCCCAAATATCTCTCGGTACCATTGGAGCATCATCTTCAGCCTTCTGGCCAACCATATCTCACAGACATAATTGTGTAGCAGGAAATAAGGATTTTCCCATTCTGTCTCTGCAGAATCAGGACATCAACTTACCTGCATTTAAGCTCTGGTCCATCTTTGGACTGGATATATATTGAGAAAGCAGGGACATTTTTGTCCAGTAGGAATTATCTCCTGATGGGAGATTTTTTTTTTTTAATGCTCATTGTTTTCTTCCAAGTCAAATGAGAGCTGTCAGGAGCTGACTGTCTTAAAGTCAAACAATTCTTTAAAAATAATATCCGGGGATCCAAGATGGCGGCGGCCGGCGCGAATGTATTTTGATTTCGGGGTCAACAACCACAAGGCGGCAAGTGTTCCAGGATGCTGTACAAAGGGCACGACCCCTTCTAAATCTCACCCAGCTACACAGGGACCATGGAAGATGCCTGGGCAGGACGCCCCTTCCAAATCTCGGACACGCTAGGAAGCCTCTTAACCCATCCTCCCAAAAGGAGAGACCCCCAGTAAGTTCCAACCTAATACCCAGCCGGCAGATTCAGAAAACACACAGAGATAATCCCCACCCTGCTGGGCACTCCCAGGTCTCACACAGACGACCCAACTATCTAGCGAAAGGTTGCGACCCTTGGAAGTGAGCTGGAGATCCCCTGCAAAGTGCCTCCAGACCACAGATCGCAGTCTGTGACGTCACTGGCCAGTTTCCAAGCCGCGGGAGCAGCAAGGCTACTGCAGCTGAACTGCAGACTTACCTGCTACAGCAACCAACCCCGGGCAAACTGCGAGATATTTGAAACGGTCGTAGGTCAGTCTTATGTACTAGTACAGGCCCTTCCGGCAGGGAATCAGAGCTTACTTGTAAACAGCTCGGCCACCTGAATTAATTAGGTCTCCACCTGGGAGGCGGGACTGAATGACTCACCTTATAGGGGTGGAGTAAGGCAACTCGAATCCTACACCACAGCGTCCCCTTTGGACCCAAGTCCAGAAGACAGCAAATTCCACATGGCCAGAGGCCCCAGACAAAAAAACAAAACAAAACAAACAAACAAACAAACAAACAAAAACAGAGTGAAATGTCTCCAATAAAAGAAAACAACGCTATTCCGTCCAGCCTGAACCACCTTACCACCACGGAAACACATGAAAACAATGACAATTCTACAGTATGGAAAGTGATAAAGTCCCTTCAAGAAGAACTTAAAACTATGAAGGAATTCAAAGAAGCCACAATCTTACAAGTCAAAACAACGAATAACATCATTAAAGAGCTCCAAGCCAAGGTGACCCAGCTTAAACAGGAAAAGAATAAAGCAATGAAAGATCTCCAGACAAAAGCAAACTGGAGAAGGAAATGTACAAAACGAACACTACCATTCAAGACATGAAAATAGAAATGGAAACAATAAAGAAAACACAGTCAGAGTTAAAAGAGGAAGTGGAGAATCAAGAGAAGAGAACAGGAACTACGGATGTGAGTATGAAAAATAGAATGCAAGACATGGAAGACAGGATCTCAGGCATGGAAGATTCAATGGAAGAAATCAGTACAACATCCAAAGAAAATGAGAAAGCTAAAAAAATCTCTCACCCACAACATCCAAGAAATCAAGGACTCAATGAAAAGATGGAACCTAAGAATTATAGGCATAGAGGAAAGAGAAGACTCCGGGCTCCATGGTCCAGGAAATATCTTCAACAAAATCATAGAAGAAAACTTCCCAAACCTAAAGAAAGAGATGCCAGTAAAAATTCAAGAGGCTTATAGAACACCAAACAGATTAGATCAGAAAAGAAACTCCTCTTGCCACATAATAATAGAAACTCCAAATGTAGAAAACAAAGAAAGGATATTAAAAGCTGTAAGAGAAAAAGGCCAAGTCACATACAATGGCAGACCCATCAGAATTACACCTGACTTCTCCTCAGAAACTTTAAAAGCTAGAAGGGCCTGGACAGATGTCCTACAAGCCCTGAGAGAACATAGGTGCCCAGCCAGACTACTATACCCAGCAAAACTCTCTATCAACATAGAAGGAGAAAACAAGATATTCCATGACAAAATCAAATTCAAGCAATATCTCCTCACAAACCCAGCCCTACAGAAGATCCTAGAAGGAAAATTCCATCCCAGAGAAGATAACTACACCCAAGAAAACAGAGGAAATAGAAACCTCCACAGCAACTAAACAAAGGAGAAACACAAGACATCCAGCTAAACCAAAATAATGGGAAATAACAACCCCTGGTCACTAATATCCATCAA
>CAJQZJ010032348.1:942494-952551 GCA_907164525.1 Lophiomys imhausi | reverse complement strand
GATGTAACTTGAAGAAAAAAAAATAAAGTATTTAAAAAAAAAAAAAAAAAGATAGCCGCACCTTTGAAATGCATTTGGGTTCAGTTCCCTGCTCTTTGGCAAAGAAACCACCTTTTGCCTGGGTCTTCTTACACTGTAAGCATGGATTCTAATTACTGTAGTTGGGTGCCATATGTAGAAAAAAAATTAAATTACTTTGCATGCCATTTGTAGAAAAAAAATTAGCTCTAAATTATTTACTAGTATTTATATTTAATTGGTTCAGTGGCCATTAATCTTTATTCTGCCATTATAAATGAGAACATACAGAGACCACTTGGATTTTAACAAGCTTAGGCCTGGGTTGTGCAATCCTAGCCCATGTAAGCTAGCTCATAATTCTATTACCCAAATATGACCCCATATATACATACATCCCTTTGGACTATTTTTCTCCACACTAAGCTGATGTTCCAGGCCACATGGAAGGATCTTCTTTAATCTACCCCATGGCGTGTCTTCCTTGTTTACTCCAGGATTTTCTCCAGCCTTCTTCTTCCCAAGATGTTGTGTGTTTATCTGAAAGCCCCTAGTCCCACCTATCTCTGTCTTTGCCCAATCTCCAGGCCTCAGCATTTATTTCAACAGAGTCAAAGTAAGTGACAGACAGCAAACAGGACTAATCAACATTTAGAATGCTTAACACCACCCCATCACCCCTCTCCCTTCCATCCCACTCCTCTGGAATGGAGTGTCCCTACAGATCAGTACCCCACCCCTGTTCAGCAGTCATATGAGGGCCAAGAGCCTCCTCATACACTGGGGGCCTACAAGGCAGCACCACTAGGGCAAAATGTCTCATTAACAGGTAACAAAGTCTATGTCCATGTTCCCTTTGGTGCGTTGGTTGTAGTATAGATATCATGTACTATATGGCTAAAATCCGACTATAAGTGAATAGATGCCATGTGCATCCTTCTGAGTCTGGGTTAGCTCACTCAGGATGAGCTTCTCTAGTTCTATCCATTTGGCTCCAAATTGCATGATTTCGTTGTTTCTGATGGTAGAGTAGTATTCCATTGTGTAGATATACCACAGTTTTTTTATCCATTCCTAGGTAGAGGGACATCTTGGTTGTTTCCAGTTTCTAGCTATTACAAATAAGGCTGCTATGAACATAGATGAGGAAACGTCCTTGTGGTTTGGTGAGGTATCATTTGGATGTATAACCAGAAGTGGTATGTCTGGGTCTTGAGGTAGAGCTATTCCAAATTTTCTAAGATATCACCAGACTAATTTCCATAGTGGTTGTACAAGTTTGCACTCCCAGGAAGCTTGCTTTCTAAGTCAGTAAGGTTAGGATTGAAACATGGGCCTATCTGCTTTGAGAATAGTACTAAGGACTGCCCTCTAGAGCACTTAAGATGAGCTTTATTATCAATACAAACTTGGGTCATTTCCAATGTGCGTATGTGTATGAGTTATGTATGTTAATCTAATTGTACCACATATGCTTTTAAAGGAAAAAAAAAGCAGATGTGTGTTATTAAGAATTCAGTTTTACACATTTTAGATGTTTGATTCTTTGAAGTTTCAGTTTTCAAGTGTTTTTATAAGAAAAGATTTAGAAAGATACCCATGCTTCTACCTGTAGTGAGGGTCAGCATCAGGCTCACAGGAAGGGTCATGCTTCCATGTCTAGTGAAGGTTGGCTTCTGCTTTCTCCTATTGCAGAGGTCAGAACAGGGCTCAGGCTCCAGCATACTTATGTAAAGGCCCGATGCATTAAGGATTCCCTGGATGTTGAAGATTATATCACATTGCTTTTAATATTTATGTTTATAGGTGAATTATTCATATCTACATAGGTGGAGGAACAATCTTAGGACTCAGCACTTTTTATATTGTAAAAGTTCACTTCAAGAGTAAGGTGAATATTTGGGGCTGGTTTTGCTGGCTTGGGTGTGTACCGCATAAGGGGTCATTGTCAAAATCATTTTGGGGATAAGACAGAGTCCTTTGAAAGGTTTTGGGATCATACATGCATTACATCCATTTACTGGGTAGGGGAAAGGAGTGAGAATAATTTATGTGTATTTTTTAACAAAAGTATTTTGTGACTATTTTGCATTATCTATTTATTTTGAGGGTTCTGGTGCACATGGGCAAGCACATCAGTCAGGGCAATTGATTTTTTTTTCTTTCACAATGTGAGTTCCTCAAACAGGGCCCAGGTGGTCAGGCTTGGCAGAAAGTGCCTTACCCTACCCTGAGCCATCTTGCTGGCCCTAACAAATACAGCTTTTAAACTATAAAAGTAATTTAGGACTGGGAGATGCAGTTCAGTGTGAGACTACTTACCTAGCATGTACAAGAGCCTGGATTTGATTCTCCTGTACTGTTAAAAAAGGGAAAACAAATATATAAAACTCTGGCTTTGAAAAAAAATATTCAGTAAACACAAAGTCATGATTTCAGTTTTTCTGTAGAGCATGTCTTCTGTCAGAAGAAGTGGAAATTGGGGCCTCAATAGCCATAACGGGGATGTGTCCAGTTGGCAGCGATTTGGGGGTCCATCTTTGAATTTGGGAAATAACAATATATATATATATATATATATATATATATATTGTTAATTCTAACTGTGTGGTTAAGTAAAACAAGCAGACCCTCACTGCATTTGGTTTGACAGCTATGAATTTGCCTATGCTTCCTTAGGATAACTATCCAACAACCCAGAGACCCAAAAAGAAGGAACCCAGCATAACTATCTCATCATGATCCCTCCCAGCAACAGATTGAAACAGATGCTGAGACACACAACCAAACATTGGGTGAAGCTCTGGGAGTTGTGTATAAGACAGAGAGGGTGAATTGAGGGACCCAGAGCAGACAAAAATGCCACATGAAGACCAACAGAACCAACCAACCTAGGTCCCTAGAGGCTTACAGAGACTGAAACACCAACCAAAAAACAAAAAACAAAAAAAAACCAAAAAAAACAAAACAACAACAAAAACCAAAATGAAAAACAAAACAAAACCACATATATAGACTGGATCTATGCCCCTACACATAAAGATAATAGGCAATGTGGTCTTCATGCAGATCCCTCAGCAAGTGGAGCCGGATGGGGGGGCTGTCTCTGACATGGACTCTGTTGACCGTTAGTGGACCACCTTACCCTAGATGGCCCGTAGGCCCCAGGGCAAGAGGAAGCTCTTTGGCCTCATGCAACTTGAGAACTGTCATATGTAGGAGATTCCCCTCATCTGAGGAGAAGGAGAAGGGAGGAGAGGAGGAAGACTGTAGGACTGGGTGGGGAGGATGTAGGTGGCTATGTTGGGGAATTTAACTTGAATTCAAAACAAAACAACAACAACAAAACCAAACACCAAAACTGAGCAGAAAAAGCTACAGAATTATGTTCTCTCAAAGTTCATGAGGCTGGCCAGGACTTGCAGATGAGATCTTCCCCGTATACTTTCATTAGGGACTTCTCCACATGTCACCAGAGTCCTTCTTCCTAAAAGAAAATGATCTGATGTGCTTCCTTCTGCCATAATGATCTTACTTTGGCTTTATGTGTCAGTTGGGGTTGAGAGTCACAACTTGGCTTCTTGCAGCATCATACTAAATACATTGGACTTAGATTTTAACTATTTTTTCCTCTGTGTATGTGTGTCACTAGCAGGTTGAAGACTGAGCCTTATGTCTAGCACTATTACTACTCATCATTTGTTTTTTGAAGATAATTTTTATTGAAGGGTATAAAGGGGGATGAAGGAAATTGCCCTTTTATCTAAGAAGATTTTCAGAATTCATTGCATGGGTTCACATTGAGGTTGTTGGTGTGCCTTCAAATTAATTTTCTACAAAAATAAAGTAGCTAAACAGAAGGCATTTTAAAGTTTGTTTTAATATTTTAAAATTTTCTTTTTTTTTTTTTTTTTTTTTTTTTTTTTTTTTTTTTTTTTTTTTTGGTTTTTCGAGACAGGGTTTCTCTGTATAACAGCTCTGGCTGTCCTGGACTTGCTTTGTAGACCAGGCTGGCCTCGAACTCACAGAGATCCGCCTGCCTCTGCCTCCCAAGTGCTGGGATTAAAGGCGTGCGCCACCACCGCCCGGCTTCTTAAAATTTTCTTAAGACATTGTTGTAATAAAACAACTATGAAATGGCTTCAGACTGTAAACAGAAAGTTTCACTCTGATTGTCTCCGTGAGCAACAGATTTATTTATGAATGGATTCTCCATCCAGGAAAGAAATCTTTAGGATGTTACAACTATGTTGACTGCAATCAAGGACAAAATTTGTGTTTCACCCTTTGCTCCAGTACTGTAATAGTACCTGATGTCTTCTGACACAGATAACAACCAGAACATATCAATAACAGTTTGTTTTGAGGCGTTCAAGAGCCTATTTGTTTGTTTTGTTTTTGGGGGGGTTACCTTACTGACATAGTAATGAGCCATACTTCCTTTGTGAGAGAGTTTGAGTTTAATTAGTCCAATTCAATTGAGTTTTTCTGGTCTGTCATAGCACCCTGAACACTTTCATGAAATGAAAAGAGAGTATATTGCAAAAGGCATAAGAACAAAATACTGGTTGATGCATCTGCTCTGAACATTCAAGACTTTGGCAAGCTAGAACAAAGAGATAAATCAAAATAAGAAGAAAAACATTAGTTCCCAACTAGTCAAGAAAGAGTAAATTTCTAGAAGCTTACCTAGACTATTTTTAAGATTTATAAATCTGTTTATAAAATATTTTGTGGGTCAGTGAGGTGGCCCAATGGCTAAAGGCAATCTCTGCCATGCATGCGTGATGAACTGAGTTCAATCCCTGGAACCCATATAAGGTAGAAAGAGAGAACTGATTGCACAAAATTGTCCTCTAAATTCCACATATGTGCTGTGACACACATGTCCAAACATACAGCATGCATGCAAACACAGTAATAAATAAGTAAGTAAATAAATAAATTCTAAGCATGCATAAAATATTTATGTGTACTGTTAAGGCATTTAAGAAAAATGTTTCTTATGCAAATTTTAAATAAATGTTGTCAGTTTTATTAGTTACTTTTCTCATGCTTTGGCCAAATACCTGACAGGAAGCAACTTACTAAAGGTTGTGTTTCTCTGGCTCAGAGATGAGGGCACAGTCTCTCGTGGTGACTAAGGCATGATGACTAGAACACCTGTCAAGATGTGGCTGGAGGGGTGTGGTGCTGTTTGCTCACATCTGAGCTGATTGAAAACAAGAAGGACAACGCCAGCGGCCATCTGGCTTCCTCCTTTTACACCTTTTATTAAAACTTGGCCCTGGCCTATGAGGCGGTGCCATCCACTTCAGGGTAGATCCTGCTTCCTCAGTCCTGTCTGGAATCACCTTCACAGACACACCCAGAGGCTCAGGTGATTCTGAGCCAAGTCAACCTGACAGTGAGGATTAGTCATCACACCTGGCCAGTGCTGACTTGTTGTTTTCTTCATCTAGAATAAAGCAGGGACTATCCTCCTGACCAAGTCTGCTTCCCAGGCAAGCAAGTCTAATGCAGGACTTTCAGTGTCTCGTTTCAATCCGGCCAATTTCAATGGTAATGATCACATCCCAGTCTTTCCTGACTCAGTGGGCTTAAAGGATAGCTCTGTGAATCACCCTTACTATTGCAAAATTCTCAAGGCAGGGTAATTTCATAAAGAAAAGAAGTTTTTTATTATTTGTTGTTATTTTTAGTTTACAGCTTTAGAGGCTAATGGTTTAAACAGCATGGCATGGGCTTCAGTGAGGGCTCCCCTTGACTACAGTACTCAGGCAGGTGGCAGTTGCATAAGTGAGAGTGAATGGGAGATCACTTCATCAAACATGAAGGACCAAGAAGTCTGGAGTCTACAATCCTCCCAAAGCCACTGGCTTTCACTGACTTTTCTTCAGGCCATGGCCACACTATGATCCTCTGGAGGAATAATACATTGCCATAGTTGTATTGATTTTTGCTCTGTTATTGCTTCATGTTTCTTAGCTATTGCTTTTATTGCTTTGATGCACAATTTTTAGTTATGAACAAACACACTTTAATTCTTGTTCTTTTTCCCTGTTTTTGTTTGTTTGTTTGTTTGTTTGTATAAGAAATGAGTGTTGCAACAGAAAGATGGCAATTTATTTTGCCCGATTTTCTGGGTACATTCATTCAAATAACACTGTTCAGTTCACCCAAGGACTTTGAAAGATTAGAAGGGAAACACACATGCCTATATTTGTAAGCTTAGTCCCAGTGCCACACAGTTTCTTCTGTGGAATGACATTTTTAAAGCTACACAAATCATAGCACTTCCCTCGTAGTCCTCTCCAACAAAGGAAACTCAATTTGTCAGTTGTGAATATGATTTAACAGGATAATAAAAGTCTGGGACTGTAAACCCAAGTGAAGCTTTTTAGACAGCAAGTAAGTGAGAGGTCTCTGTTTGCTAACTAGACATTGAATCCTGACATAGAAAATGTCTGTCTCCCTGAGCACAGCAGAGCTACAGTCATCATGATGGCTTATGAGTCACATTATCCCATTATGTGTCACTGGCTCCATCCCAAGAACTCCTTACTCCCACGGTTCCCCCTCCAGTCAGAACAACAAAAGAACACTCACTGCTATTGCATGTTGCAGCCTAAAAGTACCTCAAATCAACATTTTGTCCTAGAATTATAAGACTTTTTTTAGTAACCAGGAACCCTCCGTTCCATAGATTTGTTTCTTAAGGTGAAAATGACTTTGGCCTGATAAGTTGGAAGCAACGGGACTTAATTCTGCACTTGTCTAAGTTCCAACTATTATTATGGCTATCTTTTCCATTGTGATTATTACAGAGTTTTAATTTTAATTTTCATTGGTGTATATTCATTGCATGTGGTGTTGGGTTACATAAGGACATTTTTATTGCATAATATACTTTGAGCATATAAATATATAATGTATTGTTGTCAGCCACTCTTTGTCTCAGCTATTTGAATTTGCAGGACTCTATTCCCAAAAAAATGCATGTTTTCTTTTTCTACATCGAAATCCCACCTGTCCTCATTTCTGATGTGTTTGCCTCCTCTTTGCCTCTCATCCTTGCATTTCCTCGGTGTCCATGTTCTTTCACATGGAACTTTATATGGCTATGCACTTAGAGACATTTTCCCTTGCAGGTTGTCATTGTTAGTTGCCAGCTTAGCAAATAGCAGGGCCAGGGGGCTCCACACCCATGAGCTAACCTTCTTAAATTTGTAGATGGTGTCTGATCACAGATAGAGATTCTTCTTCATTTGTATGATAGCTATTAACATGCTAAAGGCTTGTTATATATTGTAAGAGATAGAAGGATGGCTGTAGGTTGGTGGTATCCTGGCTCCAAAAGTGCTCATGCTTTATTTAACAGGTGGGAGGAAGCAAAATCCTCTTGTCATGATCATGTTTCCATTTCAAACAATGTGCAATGTGGGACGGCGTTTTTCGCTTCGGGGAGCTCCTCTAGGTTTGTGGTGATGGTCGTATTTTGGTCTGTGGGAGGTTTAGTGTGAGGATCAGAGAAGCAAGAATATCAGACAGATGTTTAGAAGAGAAGGAGGGGCGCAAGAGAGAAAGGAGGACTTCCTGGAAGCTTAGGTGGGAGGTCAGAGGAGAGCTTCAGCAGGAGTCCAAGCGAGGTGCTGCCAAAATGTGAGTTAGGGTGAGACTTGAGGGTGGACTCAGCTGCAGAAATGGAGGAGAAGGAGGAAGTTGAGAGAAGCATAGCATTGAACTTGTGGGGGAGGTGAGGAAGCTCTAGTTTGACAGCCAGGCTGTTCTATAGCCTCAAAAGTAAATGTGGCTCTGGTTTGGTGTAGTGCAGATGTGGTGGTTTGGTGTGGTGCAGATGTGGTGGTTTGAGTGTGGCGTAGATGCTTTTTTATAGAACCCAGGGGTGGCCCCACCCACAGTGGGCTGGGCCCTCTCCCACCAATCACTAATTAAGAAATGTTCTACAGGCTTGTTTGCAACCCAATTTGATGGAGGCATTTTCTTAATTGAGGTTCTCTCCTCAATTAAGGAAATCTCCTCAAGTAAGGAATCTTTAACTCGTTGTCAGGTTGACATAAACTTATCTAGCAGCATTCATACAGAAGAATGGACAACCCATGAAGGATTCTGAAGTAACATGTGTCTGGCAGTAGGATCATATGATAACCTAACATTAATGTAATTTTTGGATAATTCTCTTTTTTTTACTTTTTTGGGATAATTCTTAACGAAATTCAAAAACTTCTGCACATTTTTAGATTACAGAGGCACTGTTCACTTTTCTGGGTAGAAGATAACTAAAGATGAATGTTATGTTTGAATTGGCAGGTGTCAGCCTTCCATTTTAAACTTCTGCTCAGAAACTTTGATTCAACTTGGTTTTATTGTGGAGGACTTCTTGGATGCATTTGTATTTAGGTTATTTTCAATGTCAGTTAAAAAATGTCCAAAGGAAACTTTCAGCAATCTCTAGAAAATCCCAAAGGATTCTACTGGTTATAAATGTGTTTAAATAAAGCCCCACTTGACAGCTGGAGGGTTGGTGGTCATGATGTCCCTGGATTACTATAGGTTGACTGTTTATGATGTATCCTGAGGTGGATTGTTTGCCTTTTTGGTAAGGAGTTCTAGTTCTCAGTTCTCTTTTTATTTATGTAGATTCCACTAGAGATACAGTGGTAGGTGGGGAGAACATAACCCTGCATGGATTCCCTTCCTGATCTAGAGGTCATACAGAACACAGAAATGGACAGCCATGGCCGGGATTTGCAAAGAGAAAGCACACTGGAAAGAAGCAAGGTGAAACTCCAGTGCCAACCTGTGCTTAAGCCTTATGGTCATGGGCAGTCCAGAAAGACTTATAAATATTTACTGGAAATAAGGGCAAGGTGGCAATCTGGGTGATAGAATTGCAAGGAGGGAGTGATTCATTCCTGCTATTATACACACTAATAATTAATATCTTAATTACAGACCTGTTGTAACATAAAGGCTAGCTGAATGACTTCTATTAAAGATTAGTTAGAGAGCCAGGCATGGTGGCACCCACCTTTAATCCCAGCACTTTTGAGGCAGAGGCAGGCAGATCTCTGAGTTTGAGGCCAGCTTGGTCTACAGAGCGAGTTGCAGGATATCCAGAGCTACACAAAAACAAAGCAAAACAAACAAACAAACAAAGGAAAAACAAAGATAGAGAAAGAAAAAAAAAGATTAGTTAGAAACGCTTTACATTTTCTACTCCAGTAGAAATTTGTATTTGCATGGCTCGAAAGAATTTAGGATGTTTTATTTTATTTTATTTTTATTTTTATTAAATCAAGCCTGGGTTGTGATGACTTTCTGTTTTGGTAAAGAAAAACCAATCTTAGCCGGGCGGTGGTGGCGCAAGCCTTTAATCCCAGCACTTGGGAGGCAGAGGCAGGCGGATCTTTGTGAGTTCGAGGCCAGCCTGGTCTACAAAGTGAGTCCAGGACAGCCAGGGCTACACAGAGAAACCCTGTCTCGAAAAAAATAAACCAAAAAAAAAAAAAAAAAGAAAAGAAAAACCAATCTTCTCTGCGATTCTGCATAAAAATCGATGCACCTGTGTAATGAGTTTTTCAAAGGGGTGCACCTTGCAAGAGTCAGCTGAGAAATGTTAAGTAAAACAGGAGATTCACAAGGTATAGCACGTAGAATGATTATAAAACTTTAAGGGTCCTGTCTGTAGCATGAATTAAGATTTACATACTTAACATCTTTGAGTACATTTTTGCAAACATTCACTGTCTTTAATTGTAGTCTTAGTCAACAGACTGCATAGATACATAGCCCTGAATTTTGTCTTCCTCTCCATGGCAACAGACTTTCATCATGAGAAGGCTTGCTGTCTGACAGTCAGAGCTCCAGGGTGGTTTCAGCTCTTTTGTCATATAGGTCCAAAATGATGAGAGGTAGCTTGGTAGTGGAACACTTGCCTAGCGTGCATGAAGCCCTGAGTTCAACCCATAGCTACACACACACACACACACACACACACACACACACACACACACAC